>CM021107.1:497042561-497593944 GCA_007115665.2 Sequoiadendron giganteum | reverse complement strand
GTTCTTTCCAGGGAAACCCGGGGACGCGTCCCCCCCCCCAAATGCCCCGTACCCGTTTCCGGGACGTACCGGGTACCGGGGGACGGCAGGGGGACGGCAGGGGACCGTCCCTCTTTCGTCAAAAAACACAGGAAACGTGCCGGGGGACGGGGGGACGGCGTGGACTAAAAGAGGGACGGCTGACCGTCCCCGGGGACGGCCAGGGGACGGCTGAGCCGTCCCTCGACCGCCCAGGGGACGGCCGGCCGTCCCCAGCGCTTTAGACACTTGTAACTTGAAAAAAAAATCACAATTTTTAAAAATTTCGGCCAAGCATACGTGGCATGTGTGGGCCCCATTTATTTTGACTCTCTTAAGAAAGGAAAAGGGCCTCTCTAACCTCATTATGTGCATTTTGTTTGTTTGAGCAGCCAAGGGTTTGAGAGCAAAAGAAGTTGCAGCCATTGAAGGAGAAGGAGCAGCAGCTTGAAGGAGAAGAGGAGGTTGAAATAGTGTTGAAGGGAGTGCAAATCCACTAAAGAGGTATGCATTTTCTTTCTCTATTTTTTTTTTTTTCATTTTTTTGCAAAATATGAAGCATACATTGTCTGATTTTTTTTTATTTTTTTGCATTTTCAGTTTAAACTTGCATTCTAAAAACAAAAAACATGAGCAGCAGTGAGAATGGAAGTGATAGTGAAGTTGAAATGCAAATTAGAAGGCAAAGTGGTGGGGGTGGTAGTAGAACTAGAGAGCAAAGAAGCGAAAGAACCCCAATCCAATGCCATCCTTCATCAACCAATACCAAAACTATGGAAGACTATGCAAGATACCCATTAAACCGAAAAAAACCATTCCTTCGATATGTTACACCCGTGGGTGAAAGACAAAAAAATTCAGGGGGGAGTAGGGTTTGGTTTTGCCATATTTGTGAAAAAGACTTTAGGGGCAGCTACACAAGAATTAGGTCTCATTTTTTGGGTGTGGTGGGCCATGGAGTTAGAATGTGTCCTTCATTGACAGATGCCCTATTTTTAGAATGCCAACAAATTCAAATAGAGTGTGATGGTGGGGTTCAAGGTGGGTCTCCTTCTTTCCCAAGTGCACAATCATTCATGCCTACTCCTAGTCCTTCCACGGTTGGTAGTAGTGGAGTTCTCTTAAGAGCAAAGAGGAAGGTGAGTGGTAGTGGTAGTGAAAAGGCAACCTCAGTTGAGTCCCTGTTTAATAACCAAGCACGAGAGAGTATTGAATCCGCCATTGCCAAATTCTTTTTTGCACATGCCATTCCATTTCATGTGGCCCGTTCCTCTTATTTTAAACAAATGGTGAGAGAAATAACCACAGTTGGTCCTTCATTCATACCCCCTGGAGATCATAAGCTACGCACCACCCTCCTAGACAAAGAGTACTCCAAAGTTAATGTGTTAATGGAGGACATGAGGCAAACGTGGATGAGGACGGGGTGCTCTATAGTGATGGATGGGTGGACTGATTGTAGACGTCGGCCACTCATCAATGTCATAGTCACATGCCCTGCTGGTTCTTATTTTCTTAGAGCCATAGATTGTTCGGGGAAACGTAAGGATGCAGAATTTCAGTTTTCCATTTTGAGAGATGCTATAGAGGAGGTTGGGGCTGCAAATGTGGTGCAAGTGATCACCGATTCTGCACGTGTGTGCAAATCGGCTGGGTTGATGGTGGAGGGTCAGTACAGGCACATATTTTGGACCCCATGTTGTGTTCATGCATTGAACAATGCATTGAAAGACATAGGGAAGTTGGATTGGGTGAAGAAAATAGTGGCAGAAGCTAGAGATATTCAAATGTTTATTTGCAATCACCACACCTCACTTGCTCTCTTCAGAACATTTTCAAAGAAGGAATTTCTCAAACCTGTTGAGACAAGGTATGCCACTCACTTCATTTTGTTTCACTTTCAATTTGTATTCATAATCTGATTTTGTTTTAAATTTTTAATTTTTAATGAATCAATGAATGAACATTGAATGTAGATATGCCACATACTTCATCTTGTTAGAGAGGATGGTAGAGGTGTATGAGCCTCTACAAGCAATGATGGTCAATGCAGAGTGGGCTAGATGGCCTAATGCAAGTTCTACGGATGGAAAGAATGTCAAACAAAAGATCCTCGATGACGATTGGTGGGCCAATGTGAGGTAAGACATTAGATGGCTGATTTTCATATTAAATTTCTGATTTTAATATTTTAATTTTATTGTCCAATGTTCCAACTTTTGAAGTTTCTAACATGTCAATTAACTTGTCAACTAATTATTTTGAACTTTTGTTTGCATTTTGCAAATATATTTGCTCCTTCATCTCCCCTATTGTAGATGTCATCAGATATGCTGATACAGACTCTCCTAGTCTTGGAGAGATTTATGAGACATTTGACAGTATGCTTGGGAAGATCAAGCAAGTTATTTCGACAAAGGACCCCACTTTGGATTTATATGAGCAACACATTGGGCCCATTGTGACTCGAAGGTGGAATATAATGAACACCCCACTTCACATGGTTGCCTTTGCTCTAAATCCAAAATGGTATGCACCAAGGCCTGGTAGGGTGCCTCCATGTGATGATAGTGAGGTTTTAGATGGGTTCACACGGGCCATTGAAAAGATTTATCCAGCAGAGCAGGCTTCACTAGTTCGGTCACAATTCCTAGACTTTGCAAATCTTTCGGGCCCAAACTTGAGTAAACCACAAGCGAGGTTGGATAGAGCTATATTAGCTCAATCAAACCCTATTGGATGGTGGACCTATCATGGGAGGGATACACCGCAGTTGAAGACACTTGCTACTCGCCTTCTTGCACAGGTTGCTAGTTCCTCTGCTGCAGAGAGGAATTGGTCCACGTATAGCTTTATCCACTCCCTCAAGAGGAATAGACTTACCTCTAGACGAGCGGAGAAGCTAGTGGCCGTTCATAGTGCTCTTCGGCTTCAGGATCGGCAGACTCCAGAGTATCGACAGACTCCAGCTCTACGGTGGGATATTGATCCCGAGGATGTGGCCCAGGTAGATGAGGAGGAGACAGTTGAGGGTTTGGTTGGGGTTCCGTTGGTTGAGGAGGAGCATCACAGTGGCAGTGACTCAGAGGATGACTCTGATTTTGATGCGGTTATGAGGGATGATTAGGGGCAGCAGTGCTCTTTGACTTTGTTTATTCTGTATTCATTACTGACATTGTATTTTGATTTTCATAGCAAACTTGAAAACTATATGGCAGCAATGTAGCCTTTGGGCATTTTGATATAAGTTTATAAATTATAACTTGGAGGTTGTTTCATGATTCGTGTATGTTAATTTTGAATGCGTATTGAGTATTGGCATAATGTTGGACACAAATGTTATATGTTAGTGTTCTATAATGTGTATTATGCATGCCTTATCCATGTTATCATATGAATATTTAAGATTTCCCTATATTTTTATATAGCCGTCCCCTGCCGTCCCTAATTTTGGCCTCAAAAATCGGAAACTTGGGGACTCGTCCCGCCGTCCCCTGCCGTCCCCGTCCCGGAAACTTGGGGTAACCTTGACATATATCAATTTAAGATTCTATATGATTTAGCTTCCTTTCTAATGGTATGTAAGCTTAAAAATAAACATTCACTTGGTATAATAATCCCTCTACTTACAACTAGCAACAAGTGGAAAATAATATTAATGGTTTATGTACTTGCTTGCAAGAACATGCAAAGTACCATGACCCATTATAGCATACTTGAACCAATCCATTATAAGGCACTAATTAATTGTACAAGGTTTATCTAGAGTAAGGTTTTTTGTGAGTTACATGGAGATTTGAAGATATATATTTTTGCCTAAATTTAGGGAACGAAAATTAAATCAATCTATGTAGAGAGTGAGGGAGCAAAAGTGGATGTCAAGTAATAACATATATAGAACTTGAATGGCAATCCATTCCCAACAATAAAGTCGTAAAACCTTGAGATATACCGAGGACAAAGCCCAAGCATAGAAAACATCACAAAAACTACAAAAAGTGGGTCCTAGTGAATTGGAGATGGTTCAGGGCATTTCAAGGCCACCTAATCCAGTGGTCTTCCAAACTTAAATTGAAAAGTAATCAATATTATCTTGAAAGAATGGTCAATCATAATAAGTTGTTTAAAGTCCAAAATTTGTGAATATATGTACTAACATGAGGATAACTATTGACGTCATGGAATGCATGTCTAAGGATAGGTTCAGATCCATTATAATCCATGTAGGTCTCTTATCTTCAATGAAATTACCAATGGATGTTTTCCATAATTTTTAGATGTAGAGTGCATGTATGGGAAATGAACTTCAAAAGTTCAATTTTATGCAATACATATTGTTTTTAAACGTTCCTTGACAGTTCAACTTTATATCTATTGTCTTAAAAATTAAGTGCCTAGTTTATGTATACCAAAATTTTCTTTTCAATGTATTCCTTTGATGCAAAGAAAGCTTGAGAGAAAAAGAAGGAATGGAAAACAGATGCCTTTGACAAAAATATCCCCCCCACGATGGTTTAAAAATTCAGTTGACTAGATATTACAACATTATAAACATATGACAAAACCTTTACACAACATTTTAGGGAGTAAACACCCAAAATAGTCACAGCAAACCTAATGCAAAAGAATGGATTAAGAAAACAAAATAATTTCCATGCTTCGTACACCATTGTAGTTACCAATAAAAATAATCAAATGCAGTAAAGGTTTCATAAAAAAACTTACAGAAGAGTCATAAATTTATTAATATGCAATTATGGCTAATGATTCTTTTTAATTGGGATAATATAACTATATTTGGCTGTTATGTTAGATGTGACAGACCTAGCAGTTTCTTCTCCATTCCTACTATATGCAGATAATATAATGACTGGTATTTGTTCCTCAAATGCATCGTCCACAAACCTGCAAAAATTTTCATAAGCACATCAAATAGCTTTTGATTAGCTAACCTTGGCAACTATTTGTTCCAATATAAAACTAAAAACTGAAATTAATCAACTGATTACATATTCAAGTACAAAAAGGATGGACAAGAAAACTCATCAAAGAATTATAAGAATCAAAGAATTTTAAGAATGTATTCAGTGTCAGTTTCTTTCCTTTTTTTAACTATGCCTATCAATCACTTTGTTGGTAGAATAGTTACCAGATTGTAACTTGGCAGACTCAGCGAGCTGATTTTGGAATCGAACTCAAGCTTCGCACAACAACTCAACCAAGACTTACCTAGTGTCTAAAAGGGTCTCCCAGCTTTGTTCACGCTTGCTCACTGCAAGTTTAGGGATTCAAATTTGCAAATATCCACTATTTCAATACACTCTAGTGGACTAGATGTGGAATTTATTATACAAGCACACCAACAAACCAATTTCCCTTCAAATATAGGCTATAATGGTGTTAATCTAAAGGAAACCCAAGGACGCGTCCCCCCCCTGAAATGCCCCATCCCTATCCCCAAAACGTCCCGGGTACAAGGGGACGGCTGGGGGGCGATCCCCTAGCATCCCCTTTTCTGCCCAAAAACAGGAAACGGGGGAACGAGGTTGACCAAAAGGGGGATGGTTGACCGTCTTGGGAACGGCCAAGGGACGGCTGAGCCATCCCTCGACCGTCCCGGGGACAGTCGGCCATCCCCCACATCTAAACAACATTTTAAAGTAAAAAAAGAAAAACTCAAAATTAAAAAGTGACGCCCCTACCTACATGGCATTTGTGAGCCCCATTGCTCTTGACTCTCTTCTGAGGAAAAAAAGGCCTCTCTTTATTCATTTTATGCATTTGTTTGTTTGAGCAGCCAAGGATTTGAGAGCAAAAGAGGTTGCAGCCATTGAAGGAGAAAGAACAGCAGCTTGAAGGAGGAGAGGAGGTTGAAATTATTGTTGTTTGGAAGTGCAAATCCACCAAAGAGGTATGCATTTCCTTTCCCTCTTTTTTTTTTCATTTTTTTTGCAAAATCTCGAACATACATTGTCTGATTTTTATTTTTTTTTGTATTTTCAGTTGAAACTTGCATTCTAAATATAAAAAACATAAACAGCAGTGAGGGTGGGAGTGATAGTGAAATTGAAGTGCAAAATAGAAGGGGAAGTGGTGGGGGTGTTAGTGGAGAGCAAACAAACCCAGTCCAATGCCCTTCAACAACCATGGAACACTATGCAAAACACCCATTAAACAAAAAAAAATCATTCCTTCAATATGTTACACCCGTGGGTGAAAGACAAAAAAATTCAGGAGGGAGTAGGATGTGGTTTTGCCATGTTTGTGAAAAGGAATTTAGGGGCAGCTACACAAGAGTTAGGTTTCATTTTTTGGGTGAGGTGGGCCATGAAGTTAAAGTGTGTCCTGCATTAACAGATGAACTATTTTTAGATTGCCAAAGAATTCAAATGGAGTTGGATGGTGGGGTTCAAGGTGGGTCACCTTCTTTCCCAAGTGCACAATCATCTATGCCTAATCCTATTCCTTCCACGGTTGGTAGGAGTGGAATTGCCTCAAGAGGAAAGAGGAAGGTGAGTCGTAGTGGGAAGGCATCTTCAGTTGAGTCCATGTTTAATAACCAAGCATGAGAAGCCACTGAATCTTCCATTGCCAAATTCTTTTTTGCCCATGCCATCCCATTTCATGTGGCCCATTCATCTTATTTCAAACAAATGGTGAAAGACATAGCCACTATTGGTCCTTCATTCGTACCCCCTGGAGATCATAAGCTACGCACCACCCTCCTAGACAAAGAGTACTCCAAAGTTAATGTGTTAATGGAGGAGATGAGGCAAACGTGGATGAGGACAGGGTGCTCTATAGTGATGGATGGGTGGACTAATGTTAGACATCAGCCACTCATCAATGTCATAATCACATGCCCTGTGGGTTCTTATTTTCTTAGAGCCGTAGATTGTTCAGGGAGACGTAAGGATGCAAACTTCCAGTTTTCTATTTTGAGAGATGCCATAGAGAAGGTTGGGGCTGCAAATGTGGTGCGGGTGATAACTGATTCAGCAAGTGTGTGCAAATCGGCTGGGTTGATGGTGGAGGGTACTTATAGGCACATATTTTGGACCTCATGTTGTGTTCATGCATTGAACAATGCATTGAAAGACATAGGGAAGTTGGATTGGGTGAAGCAAATGGTGGCAGAAGCTAGAAACATTCAAATGTTCATTTGCAATCACCACACCTCACTTGCTCTCTTCAGTACATTTTCAAAGGAGTTTCTCATACCTATTATGACAAGGTATGCCACTTACTTCATTTTGTTACACTTTCAATTTGTATTCATAATCTGATTTTGTTTTAAATTTTTATTTTTTAATGAATCATTGAATCAATGAATGTAGATATGTCACGTACTTCATCTTGTTGGAGAGGATGCTTGAGGTGCATGAGCCTCTACAAATGATGATGGTCAATGCAGAGTGGACTAGATGGCCTAATGCAAGTTCTGCTCAAGGAAAGACCATCAAACAAAAGATCCTCGATGACAATTGGTGGGCCAATATGAGGTAAGACATATTAGATGGCTGGTTTTCATATTAAATTTTTTATTTTAATATTTTAATTTTATTGTCCAATGTTCCAACTTTTGAAGTTTCTAACATGTCAATTAACTTGTCAACTAATTATTTTGAACTTTTTGTTTGCATTTTGCAAATATATTTGCTCCTTCATCTTGCCTATTGTAGATGTCATCCGATATGCTGATACAGACTCTCCTAGTCTTGGAGAGATATATGAGACATTTGGCAGTATGCAAGGGAAGATCAAGCAAACTATTTCAGCAAAGGATCCCACTTTGGATTTATATGAGCAACACATTAGGCCCATTGTGATGCAGAGGTGGAATACAATGAATACCCCGCTTCATATGGCTGCCTTTGCTCTAAATCTCAAATGGTATGCACCAAGGGCTGGTAGGGTGCCTCCATGCGATGACCCTGAGGTTTTCGATGGGTTCACACAGGCCATTGATAAGATGCATCCAGCAGAGCAGGCTTCACTACTTCGGACACAATTCCTAGACTTTGCAAATCTTAATGGCCCAAACTTGAGTAAACCACAGGCGAGGTTGGATAGAGCTATATTAGCTCAATCGAACCCTATTGGATGGTGGACTTATCATGGGAGGGATACACCGCAATTGAAGACACTTGCTACTCACCTTGCACAGGTTGCTAGTTCCTCTGTTGTAGAGAGGAATTGGTCCACATATAGCTTTATCCAATCCCTCAAGAGGAATAGACTTACCTCTAAACGAGTAGAGAAGCTAGTGGTTGTTCACAGTGCTCTTCGGCTTCAGGATCGGCAGACTCCAACATATCAACAAACTCCAGCTCTATTGTGGGATATTGATCTCGAGGACATGGCCCAGGTAGATGAGGAGGAGACAACTAAGGGTTTGGTTGGGGTTTCGTTTGTTGAGGAGGACCATCACAGTGGCAGTGACTCAGAGGATGACTTTGATTTTGATGTGGTTATGGGAGATGATTAGGGGCAGCAATGCTCTTTGTTTATTCATTATTGACATACGATACTGTATTTTGATTTTCGTAGCAAACTTTAAAACTATATGGCAGCAATGTAGCCTTTGGGCATTTTGATATAAGTTTATAAATTATAACTTGGAGGTTGTTTCATGATTCATGTATGTTAATTTTGAATGCATAATGAGTATTGGCATAATGTTGAACACAAATGTTATATGTTAAGGTTCTATAATGTATATTATGCATGCCTTATCCATGTTATCATATGAATATTTAAAATTTCCCTATATTTTTATATAGTCGTCCCCACCATCCCCAAATTTGGCCTCAAAAATCGGAAACTTGGGGACTCGTCCTGCCGTCCCCATCCCGGAAACTTGGGGTAACACTGGTTAATATTGATATAAGAATTGCAATGTAAATCAGGGTTACTCAACAAGTCCTCCAAATCAGAGTCCAAGCAGGCCCAAATCTGTGGAGAAGTTGCTAAATTTGCAAGAATCTACACATCCATGGGGTCTCGTGAATTCAAAAATCAGGACTTGCCATTTAAAAATGGATGAAAAAATGGCACTTAAGCTGCTAGCTAAGGAAAGGTGGTTTGCAATTATTGCAAAGCCAAACATTGGAGGAGGCATTAACTGACTAAAATTCTACCTTGGTCTTATACCTGACCAAAACATTTTATTGTGTACACAAGCCCCACATAAAGTTGTGAAAGAGGTGCAAGCTCAATTAAATTGCTTTAAGAAAAAGAAGGCTAGGAAGAGGCAAAATGAAGAGATGTGGACCATGGGGCAACCAAGAACTTTAATCTTCCTCCATTCCCTTTTAAGTTTGCATAGATGTTGGACCTCGAGATTACTTACCATTGATTGAGATCACTGGTAAGGAATATAGGCAAACACAAGTAGCGAGTAGTGCAGTTGGCAACTCCTAGTTTCATTGTACAGTTCCTGTAATGTATGCCCTTGATTTTTTATTTTTTATTTTTCCCAATTGGTTTCCAAACAACTCATGCAAGGACATATGTTATGCAAAATGGTATAAACATGAATATTGAAAGATTAACATAAATATGCTGCAACTAAATATGAGGATTTTATTCTTTCAAATACTGCTGTTACAACTTCAATGACCAAGAACAACCACAGAGGTACTTTAGAAACCATTTTCCATAACCAACCTTGCAAGGAATGTAAATACCTCAAGTTGATTTGCTTTTGAGGCCATAACAGTCCTGCTGTGTATAATTTTCTGAGTGGTGACAGTCTCTTATAAGGTCTGAAACTTCATCAGCAGTTCTCCAAAGTCACCCAGCTGTAGCCAATAGGCCTCAAGGTTCTCTCCAAACAACTCCATGCAACCCTTCACTGCCCAGACCTGGAATTTTGGCATTAATCATCCGCTCACATCCATATTTGAACAGTCATATTCATCACAGACCTGCTGTAGCTGTTCACAGCTGCTAGAAATATACAAGGGCGATTTGGCAATTAATTCCTTTTAAATTTCTGTGCACTGTAAACTGATATCAATCACCTGGAATCTCTTCTACAAGCTTAGATGCCTTCTTAGGGATGATTGAAGCCTTAAGCCAGAGCCTTAAATCCAACCCAACTCCCAATAATCTCCTCCTATAGCTGTACAGCCTGTTTAGGGGCGATTTGGTTCTAGAAATCAACTCCCATCTTTTAATCTCCTGCAATCTCCTATAATAGAATCACCCAGCATAAGCAAGTCAGTGGCAAAAAACCCAAAAGCACAACTTCATTCCATTAATCAACACATGGCAAAAGGAGGGGTACAGCCTGTCCTGCAGAGGTATGGCCAGGTTTGGAACTCCTTCACAAACCTCCAAAAGAACACTCCAAAAAGGAAATCAAATCAGTACTAGCATTCCCACATTTGCATATCAAAACACCCTAAATATTTCCATTATTCCTGAAACCTTGGAAAAACCAAAATTCCATGAAAATTAGTGTGTTTCCTGTGTGGAAACACCCAACCAGCTAGGGTGGATCTCTCACCACCAAAACCAGCAGCTAGAGATGAGGGTTTTTGTCCTCAACCAATAGTATACGAATCCTAGAGAAAATCCAGCAAAGTCTCTTTAAGTTACCAAAGTTCACATATCCAAATGAGAGCTCAAAAAGTGATTAAATAGAAGAGGGAAGGATTAGGGCAACCTCATTTTGAAAACACTTTTCCCTTCAAAACCCCACGCCCAACCTTGCTCTCCAACATTTCACTTTAACATTTTAAAAATAACATGAAATATTTCCCAAAGGGGCATCCACTTTTGGGGGCAAATAATAAGCCTTGAAATTATGAAATTAACCTTCTTTCTAGGCATCCATCAAGAAATACATTGTCCCCTCTTTTAAAAACAACTTTGCTCTACTAGACCAAGGGGGTCTTTTATAACCCATGCTCATTCTCACTTAATTAAAATAACAACTTTATTAACTTAAGTGACGAATAATCAAAGAATAACTCCGACCACTAAGAGAACTCACCCCTGCCAAAACTAGAAACTCTACACTAAGTTGCTGAATAAAGGGAGACAAGACCAGTTATTAAATATAGCACTCACTAAAAATAGCATACTGCTAAAAATAGTAAATATGTCCAAACACCAAACTAGCCCAAACTAAGATGCCTTGAAACTTACTAAAAATAGTAAGTGCTAAAAATAAACATACTACCAACCAAGGATCAGAGAAAACCCAAAAAACTCTCTAGTGACATCAATATACTCCTCTGAATATGTAGACATAGATCCCGAAATATAGCACCAACTGCCAACTAAGGAAATCCTAAAAAAGGTGACATTACAGTTTCATTCCATTTGGCCAAGTAATCCTTACTAATTTTATTTCTCTATTTAAATTTTTTTAGTTAGTTCTAATCTTTAATTTATTTAAGTCTCTTAAATTTTAAAAGTCAATGTTATCTTTTTTAGAATACTCACTTTTTATTGTTTATTTTGTTTCAGATCTCCTTATTGGAAAAATTAAGTGGATGTAATTAGCATTGCTAAGGCTGGGCCCAAAAGCCCTTATGATGAAGAGATGGAGGACCAAATTTTGAATAAGAAAATGATAGATGTGGAGTACCCAATTGACAAGCAGTGTGAGATATGAAGCGAAAAAATCTTGGACCACCACATACAATGGTTGAAAATGTTCTCACTTTTGTTTTTCTTCAGCTCCTCACATTAAAATTTGGTGGAAAGACAGTTCCAATATTTCTTAACCCCCTTACACTAATTGTATTTTGCATATTTCTATACACATTTCACAGCAGGTAGGTAGTAGTATTAAAAATATTCTAGCCACTTTCCCTACCAACTTTCTCTCGTTTAAAAAGTAACAAAATCATTATTCCCATCTATCCACACCCTTAAGGTCAGATATATCACTAGTTTCAAGTGTTCACAGTCATGATACCACACCTATCAAGGCATGCAAGAAACTTGGCTGCTCTCTTTGAAGATCTATTGATTTTACAAATACCAATAGTGCACAGAATAAGATTGCGTCTTACACATGATGACCCTTTTCTCCCTTGACTGAATGAGGATCATGTGTCTTACTCATGACAACCATTTTTCCCCCTTTACTTTATGTTGCTACTGTTGTTTCTACATGGGGATGAACAACTTTAAACTAGATGAGTATTTTTTCTAAAATGATTCACACCAACCAACAGCACACAAAGAGACGAGGATGTTTAGAGCGATATTTTATTGGTTTTTTGAAATGTGCTAGCCAATTTTTTTTCAAATTTTAACACATTAATTTCACCCGTTAACGTTAGTGAAATCACAAACCAACTGAAGGGAACCCTTTCTCTTCTGATCAACCCAGATCCCAGTATGGGCAAGGTGAGAGCATACTCGCAAAGGGGATAGTTAGCACAAATCTGAAACTGCTGGAAAAGTACAAGGAAAGAAGATAACAATCAACTCAACCACTTATTCAGCGGGAGGACTGTAGATAGAAATTACATTGCTGAAAGTAACAATCAACTCAACCACTTATTCAACGAGAGGACTGGAAAGAGAAGTACAATGCTGAAAGTAAATATGCAACTCGACCACTTATTCAGCGGAAAAAGTGTGTTGACAGCTCAGTTGATCAGCAATATGCAAATGCAATACAATATAGACTAAGCATGACCAGTCTCTTCCACAAGCGTGGGAAAGCAGTGTGATAAGCAAGATAATGAGATAGCTGACAGTACTACTGTTCAGCTTCACAAAATGATGGAACTCCTGCCAATAACAAGTTTTTCAAGAACTCAATGCTACAATCATAGAATATGTCTTTTCTATCCTCAAATGACTCATCCACACTAAAATCCCAACTCCAAGGACAACTTCTACAATCTGATTTCTGACAGACTAGCAACTAAAAGGCACAGACCAGCAACTCAGCAATCCACTAACATGCAAAGAACTTGCTCAAAACTAACTCAAATGACACCAAACCAAAACCAAATGATCTCTAGCAAGTAGGCCCCCAAACCCCAAGCAACAAACTGCAACCAAAACTCATGATTTATTTTTGCACGCATTCCAAAGCACCTCCAACATGGTATGGCCCCCAAGAAGGGCGATTTCTTCCTTAAAATTCACACACTTGATAATAAAATCTGAAAATCAACAGAGAGGGGCGCCCAGGTTACAATGTGCTCAATCTGCTCTCAAGGATTAAGAACAGTCAAATCTCAACTCGTTGCTATCTTTCAAGCAAGAAGTCAAGCCAAAACTAGGAGGTATGCATTCCTCGAAGCAACTCACTAACCACTTCGGCAGCATAACAATATAGTAGAAATAAGATACCCCAAAGAGAGAGCAAAGCCTCTTATTTATAACTTTCTCCAACCTTGAAATCAAATTTCTTTTCCCTCCAATTAGGTCGCCCCCATGAGATTCACATTCAAATTCGCTTTGACATTTGTTGGCGTTTCAATTAGCACCTCTGGAGTGCTTATTGGAAATGGACAGCTATTGCAAGTGTGTTAGTACATGCTCTTCGGATTATAGAGAGGAAGATCTCTCTTTGCTGATTTTCTACTGTAAAAAAGGGGTGTACTAAGGTTCCTATCTTTTTTACTCCGCAGCAGGACACAAGGGGGCATAAACACAATGCATCGTAGCTAAGCCTTTTCTCTGGTTTCCGCAGATCTTAACTACGACTAACTAAGCTTCTAAACTATCCTACCTCCCCAAGATAAACAGAGCATGAAGGCATAGGAGGGAAATGGATTGATTGGATCACTTGAATCCACCGTCTCAATGGGATATAGCCGAGGCTCTGAACCTTCGGATATATACCAAGATAGGGCTCGATACAAGCAAACACTCTCTTATAGTAAACTGGATCTGAAACTTGCCAAGGAGGAGGAACCCCTATCTTAGGTGTAGGCTTAGAAACAACGAGGAACGATGGCCTGTCTAGCAAGATTCCCGAGGAGGTGACAACACCTGTCCAAAGTCTAGGTTGCAAGACAAATCATTAAACAACATCATACGATAATGATTGATAACAAAATATCCAAGGAGGAGATTGAAACAATACACTATTTGAAAACAAGACCATGAATAGACTCAAGTATTTAGATCAAGCTAGCATGCGCCATCTGATTTATTTCTTCAAGCTTTCTCCAAAGAATTACAAAGGTCGAGACAGCAAAGGCACGAAATCATGCACAATTGCGATCAACCAACGAACTCTCATCCAAGAGTGAACAGATATAAACAGGCTAACTCTGGCAACAATGGCGCAACAATTTTGCTTAACAAATAAAGGTTAAAAAACAAATAAAGAACCTAAGGCTCTTATTTATAGAAACTCAAAGGAGTAGGCAACCCTAAAATCTCCTTGAGTTATCAAACAGTCTTGCCAATCAACAAGATTTATTTCTATGTCTAAAACTAGGTGAGCAAACAGTTAACTGGAAATCTACTTCAGTTAACTGAAACTAAACAAAAGTCAAACTGGAAGTCTACCTCAGTTGACTGACACCTAACTAAAAGTGAACTTACAATTACAAATATGTCTCCAAATAGACATCAACCTTTAAAGGAGATCTGAGATCCACAAATCGTGGGAGTCAATTTGACATCCTAGATTAGTGGGATCTGACATGCATAATCTGTGGAGATCTGGAGTCAACTTGGAAAGGGGCATCAAGTTGACTTCAGTCGTATTTAATGCTATTTGGAGGGTAGGACGTCCTTCCTTGGTGCTTTACACCTCTTCACCACTGGTCAACAAAGTCTCTATCCAATCATTGACCTCTTCGGCCCCCGGGCAATTAATGTTTTTCAAGGTGACTATGTGGCGTCTAAGCATTTCTTCACCCGTCGTAAGTTGTTGCTGATAGATTATGCATTGGGCAGCTGCTTCATCTAACTGGATAGATATGGCTGCAATTTTGGCTAATTTGCAACCATTGGGATCTTCAAGGAATGAAGATCGGATGACATCTTGGAAACGTGTTTGTACCGTTTCAAGCTCAACATATTCTCCTCCTCGCTGATATTCTAACTCAGGGAAGGATATTACCAACGTTCTTGCGAAGTTGATAATATTGGCGACAAAGCGTCTATAATCAATCAGCTCCACTGAATTGGCATCGTAGGCTCTCACCTTGTATGCCACCTGTTCTTTCCACTCAAAGAGATGGTGTTTGTTCTCAGTGGTTGTAACTGATTCATATGCCTGTTGTAGATCAACAAATGTCGCCTCCTCTCTCGGCCTCTCTTGAGCTGCCTTTACATCTGACTGCTAGATTTCTGATCTAAGTCCATGTGCCCTATCTCTCAGCTGATATGCTTCTGTCAACACACACAGTCCTTTGACGACAAACTCATTCACTTGACGTCTCAAGTGTTTGCCGTATGTAATCAACTGATGATGGTTTCTTTCAGCTGGGAGATCCAATAGTCCTTGAGGCAAGGCCGAGGAGTTTGGAGTGTCATGTATCAAACTAGAAATGTACAATTTTAGCTGACGGATTTCAGCCTTCAAGGCTGCTTTGTCTTGTCCATCCTTTGTCATCCTTTCTTTGACACTCGCTGAGGCGATTCCAAGAAGGTCTGCCTCCACCTGTCGAGTGGTCTTTCCAAGGTTCACCTTTGAAAGCGTGAAATCCTCAACCCTCACATTATGTATATCTTTGTCTTCAGGCGAAGCAGCAGTCTCTATGATAACCTCATTCTCTGCATTCTTCTCTACATGTGTCTGCTTCTTCAACTTCTTTGCCGGCATGTCTTGTGGGACATGGTGGAATTCAGAGAAGTCAAGCTGATAAGAAGGTCTCTCCCTCTTCCTCCCAAGCGAGCTTTCCAACCAGATAGAATCTCGACTAGCATCGCTGGGAGGAGGAACATAGGCCCCCTGAATGCTGGAAGAACGAGACTGTGCCGTGGTAATGCCTCGTGGTGGCGAGTCCAAATCAATAGGACTTTGTGACCTCTGTGATGGTGGTGAAGCTGGTGGCTCTATTTCTATCATAGGCACCACTTCTGCTGCAACTTCTTCTACAATGGATTCCATCTCTGCAGCGATTATTTCAATCACTGGCTTTGGTGTAGCTGCAACGGTCTCAACTGTTTCAAGTAAATTGGTGGCTGTCTCCACCTGTACCTCTTGCCGGCTTGTGCTGGCAATCCCTCTTCTTCCCCATCTGCTCCTTGACATCTACATTCCTTCTGGAAGAATGCTCATCTTCTTCTGTCTGGGTTTCTTCCTAGATGACGAAGGCAGTGTAAACTGAACCGTTGGCGGCTCTGATCGATGAAGTACTACCTTCCTTGTCTTTTCACTGTCAAGGTAGAGTTGACTGTGTCGAACTACTCTACCCGTTCTTTCCTCAATAGACGTACTCTCTTTCACGTACCAGTCTACTTTGCCGAGTGGTTGCGAATCCACTAGACCCGTGAAGAAGGAAGAAAGAATGACTTCTTCTTCATCCTCAAATAAGCCCTCGATGTCTTCTGACATGAATTCTGCAATCTGCGAGAGCTTGAATCTGTTGCGGTTCCTTCTTCTCACCTCGTACTCATCCTCGCAGTTGACCCAAAAATCCTCCATGAAAGGTTCATGTGATGATCTTTGCTCAAGGTGAGCTGTGAAGATGCCTCTGGGGTCATAGGATGGCCTCCTGTCAATGAGGTACTTGAGATTAAATCTCACTATTTCCTGACTTATCAACCTTGCATCGGCTGCAGTCCTGCATCTGTAGAATCCCATTTGAAAAGGAAAGTTTGCAGCAGTCTTTTTCTTTATGCGAAGGTAAGAGTGAACCTCGTCCAACTGCCTCAGGAATTCCATGAACACTACCCTATCTGAGGGGTAGCGTGGCATCAGGGCGGGGTGGCCATTGTAGCCATACACAAATATGTAGGTGAAAGTGGGGAATTGGATGAACCAATCCGCCCAGTCCACCATTGTTGCCTTAGCTGTTGGTGAAATACGCACGTGCATCTCATGGTCTAGCTCATGCACGGTGTGCATAGTAAAAAGGTCATTTATCTTTTTGAAGTGTCTTTCCGCTAGAGTGAACTCTAGGCAAGGAAAGTATTCTTGTACCTTTTGCACACCCAGGGTTCCCACAGTGTTTAGTGTTTTGAAATCGCCTTGGAAGGCTATCAGGTAGACCAGGTAGGAACACATGTAGAAACGGCGCTCTTCTAGAAATCCGGTGAATTGTTGGTGGAGTGTGTCACTGATCAGAGAGGCCCAGTCGTAATGTTCTTTCCTGCTGATTATTTTGCCAATAATGTATAACATCCACGGCTGGAAGGATTTCCCCT
The DNA here is from genome assembly GCA_007115665.2 of Sequoiadendron giganteum. Taxonomy (NCBI): domain Eukaryota; kingdom Viridiplantae; phylum Streptophyta; class Pinopsida; order Cupressales; family Cupressaceae; genus Sequoiadendron; species Sequoiadendron giganteum. Next base: position 497,576,613 of record CM021107.1, on the reverse strand, counting down.
CCTCTTGCCCAGTGACTCTGCTGAGTAGGGTGATTAACACTCCGTACTCATCTTTGAATTCTCCTCTACCAACCAATTTGGGCAAGCTGGTTCTCTTTGTTTTCAGCCAATGTTCAGCCATTATAAGCGAACACTCATCCTTCGAAGCCTCGAACGCCTTTTCGCATTCTGTCACTAATATGACCTTCTTGGTAGGGCATGGTGGAATTGCAAAACAAGTCTCTATGTCCACCGGCTTCAAGCTGCAAATCACCCTCCCGTCTACTGACAGGATCTCTCTTGTAGTCGGGTTGTAATGCTTTGTGCAAGCAGTTACAAGCTCAATGCTCTGTAAGGTGATCGGAATAGATGCAGCTTGGAATAAACCGGATTCTTCAATGTTTTGCAACGTAATTTGGTTCATGCCCTCCAAGTCTTCAGAACTGACCTCTGGATTTTTCTGCCATAAGTCTGTGTCAATCGTTTTTAGGTAATCATGGTATAAGACCGTTTTGGTCTTGTATTGTACCTAAGAGTATTGCATTCTAAAAACCTTGAATATTGACTGGGCACTTGACCCTGTTCTGACAACTTTTCTGGAACTGCTAAAAATAGCCTTGTCAGGGGTAGTTTTTACGAAAAATTCTGAGACATGAGTTTTGTTGAGAATGATTTTCTAAACAAACCTGGATCGTCAGAAATTCGGAAAAACAAGTTTTTCTTTGACATGCAAGAGCCCTTTGGTGGCAAAGGCAGCAGGGGCACCAGACAATGTTTTTGCTCAGAAAAATCTAACACATGGGTTTTGTTCATGCTTCAGAGCTAAACAAACCCAGTTTGTCTGTTTTTCAATATTATGACCTTTTCCAGAAACCCTAAAAAAAGGGGGCAACAGGGCTACTTTTTCTGAAAAAATCTAACATGTGGGTTTTGCTGAAAAAGCTCTGCTGATCATACCCAGTTGGTCATATCTGTGATTATCTGTCGTTTCCTGTGACATGCAAAGAAATATAGACAAAAATAGAGTAAGTAGACAGAAGATGGATTGGAAGTTATAAACTGCCACTTTGCAATAATCTGTCTCTGGAAGCAATCTCTACGGAAGAATACTTTTACTGCCAATGATCTTCAAAAATATTGAAGATCCGTCCAAAACCTCTGCCAGATCTTGAAAAAGTGTTCTTGGGAGCTATTTGATGTTTTATCCTTCAACTTGCAAAAAGAATAATGAAGAATGGGACGCCTAGCATGAATATATGGTGATTAGGGTTAAGATCCACAAAGTATGGAAGATAACTCATCATTCAAGTCTGATTTGGAGTTCCAAAAGATGATTTCCACTGACTGTGGAGTGTTTGGTCTCTTTTTGGCTTCAAATTTGCTAACTCAAGTCAACACTTTTGCTTTGACTTCTTTTAGGCGTCCATCCTTGAAGTTGATCATTTTTGTTCATTTTGCAAGTTGAAGTGCTCCCGTTTGATCTTTGATTCAGGTTACTCAGTTGATCTCTGGCAATGGCTGGCAGTTCTGTTGTTGAGGTGGGATCAACACGATGAGATATGCCTGAGGGGGATTAACTCAGAAAACCGAGTTTAGGCCTTCAGCAAGAAGGGTGCCTTTCCTTGACAGGGGCGCTTTTAACAATGCCTTAGTCAATTTTCATTGATTGTTCTTCGTTTTGATATTTTCAGACCCTCTTTGCTTTGATATGATGTTTCTAATGTTAGATGAATCAGATGACTCTACTTGACGATTCATCGGGTAGCCAGCTTGGTCTTTCTCAGGATGACTGACTTCTCAGTTGAAGCTATCAGGTTTAGGTCTTTCAAACTAAAGGGCGCCCCTGGCCAGTAGGGACGCTTTTAGCTTTTGATTGAATTTCTTCATGCTGTGAATTGCCTGACTTTGACCTCCTTCATCGGATGTTTGATTTGTGAGAAGTTATTGCTGATAGTCCTACTGACAAGATAGGTCATAGCTGAGAAGGTCATCCTGGGAGGCAATGAAGATTCTGGTTGAATCTAGATGCCTTCAAGAAAGGGTGCCTTTCTTCAAGAGGGGCACTTTTAGCCATGCCTTAGCCATTTTCTGGCTTATCTTTCCAGTTCTTCAATTTTGGCTTTTCCTGCTTGATCTCAACTCGTGATAATTTGGTGTGTCTTATGGACCTGGTATCAAATTGATCACGTAGCTGGGAGGAAGCTGGAAAGATATCATGTATAGAGTTGTTGCTTATGGATTCATCTGGTGCCTGCAACTGAGGGGCGCCCCTAGCCAGCAAGGGCGCTTTTACCTTGAAGCTCTCTGATTTGGCATCTTCGTTGTTTGATGGATCCTCCATACTTTGCTGACAGTTGGTCAATGATCCCTGAATCAGATGATTTTGCTGATTGTTTTGTTGTCGAGCCAGCATGAAAGTGAAGAGGATGACTGAGTTGAAGATGCCAAATGATTACATTTGCCCTCTGAGATCCAAGGGTGCCTTTCTTCAAGAGGGGCGCCTTTTTCAACTGTAGACTGTGTTTTGCCTTGGTAGACAAAACGTGCACCTTCCAGACTTGGCCAAATTTTGGCCTTTTCCGTTTTGAGAATCTCATTCGTTGAAACAACATCTTTTTGACCTTTTCCGCCATGGCTTCTTCGTTGAAGCTTTTGAGGTTTAGCTTTCAGTACCTGGTACTGGCCAATCTGCCATTAATGGCTGTGGAGCTCCTAACTTTGTTCTTGAAAAATAGAAATAGACCCACCAGAGTAAAACATGTCTTTTGATAATTCTGACTTGATCAGTGTGATTGTGAAAGCAATTAACCCTATCATAATTATTTTCAATCATTTCCGGGAAGGTCCTATTTTTAAGGGTTTCCTTAAAAATAGGGGTGTAAAACCCTAATTTTCATTTTTTCAGAATTTTAACCATAGGTTCCTTGACAGAAACCCACAAAGATTTCATATTTGTTTTGACCTAAAACATACTTTCGATGGCATTTTTACATTGTTTAGCTCAATTTAAGCAAAATGCCAAAAATTTCATTTTGGGTATAACAACATTTGCATTTCATTTCAAACTTCATCCTCCTCCATAACTTGGCGTCCAAACATAAGAAAGATAAAACTTTAATTAAAATGCCAATAAAAGGAATGTTAGGCGTCCCAAATAATAAAGTGAAATGCTTTTTAAATATTTCTCCAAGTATGGTGTCCAAAATACTTATGTGAGAAACCTTATAAAAATTGCTCTTTTTAATAAACCAACTTATCTCTCCATTTAGGCATCCACCCAGCCTTAATAAAAATATTTCACTTAAAATAATATTTTCATCAAATATCAAACTTGCCAAAATAATCACCTCAAATGCTGGAGACCAACTGAATATATTGCCCTGCCCGAAATAGCCACAATACCAAGTTGTTGAAACACTGCCAAAATTAGCACCAAAGGTGTTGGAGACCAAACTGCTCAAATTGACCTGCCAGATATAGCCACTGAATTGAACTGTAGAAACCCTACTAAAAATAGCACTGCTGAAAATAGAACTTACTAAAAATAGCATACTGCTAAAAATAGTAAGTTGTTCCAAACTCATTTTAACCACAATCCGAGCAGCCGTTGTACTTACTAAAAATAGTAAGTCCGGAAAATTTCTCTGATTCAATTGCATGTCACACCGTCGCAAAGCTCTCTGAAAACCCATAATGAATCCAAAATCCGAACTATAAAACTCCAACATGCAACCGTCGTAACTTACTAAAAATAGTAAGTCCGAGAAGGTTCTTTGATTTAGCTGCATATCATACCACTGCGAAGCTCTCTGAAAACCCAGAAAGAATCTCGCAACCAAACTACAAAACTCCAACATGCAAACCCCTGAATCCTCAAAAGAAACCTCTAAGCAGCTGGAAACCCAAATTTTGCCACTGACTAGCCTCCGGGCGTTCGGGGATAAGCTATCATTCACTAGAGAGTGCAGTGCTAAAAATGGGGACATTACATTTTTGCCTCAAAAGAAGGTTCCAAAATGCCTATGGCTTGGCAGTCCATCTTTAGAGCCTTCCTTAGAGTTTCATTGTCCTCTTCCACTATGGAATGAGAATCATGTATCTTACCTATTCTATGATTCACATGCACCCTTGGAACTTTTTATGCTATTGGGTGAATTTGTAAATAGGGGAAGTTGTCAAGTTGGATTCATGAGTTCCTCTCCCAAAAAGCATGCCATCGTACTGTTCCTAGATGCAGAATATACATAAAACACCTTGAACAGTGATTTGAGTGCCAACACCAGCTATGATTCAGCCTAAACATTTATTTTAGATGGAAGTATTTGGGCATTCTATTTCCTAAGACCAAGAGGTTGGATGAGTCTACAAAAGATCATCAAGCAGCCACCAAGAAGAGGAAGCAAGTCGTCATTCAGGAAGTAAATTTTGATGATGGGGACATTTAGTAAAAATGACAAAAAGGAGTCAAATGATATAGACAAAGACCAGGGTGATTTTGAGGAGACCAGAGTACTAGTCCTTTCAAGACCATTTTTTACTTTGTACTATCTTTGGAACAGCCTAGCACACCTCTTGTTGTTCTGTGTACCAAGGCAATGGCAATTACCTCTTGACCCCTGGTAATCCTGGTAATGATGCATGCTACATTGAGGATTGGCTGGATCAATTGTGCACACCAGTCAACACTAGACGGACATGGAAATTTCTCCCATTAACTCTCTTCATTCATTCGCTACCAAATAGAGTGTGAGACTATCTTTTTGTAGATGCAACATTGGTATGAACAAACATAGGAGCCACCACGAGAACACAACATTTAAGTCAATGTAGAATTTAACTATTGTATAATACAAAGCGGGACCTGGTGACTCTTTATCCCCTACTAGGAAGTCTATTTCCACTCATCTTCTTCACCTGGATAAAGCTAATCCATATGGTACATTGACCACTTCCTGTAGATTCAAAAGACCATGGCTCGGGTCATGATGGATATTGGCAAAATGGTAAAGGATGTAGAGTTGGTTGTCTAGAACGCTCATGCTTTGATTTGAAATGAAGCAGACTGGATACATAAGCTTGTGAAGGAAGAGTGCCATTTACAGTTTAACCGTTTATTTTTGAACCATGGCCAGTCCAAGCATGAAACTGATGAGATGTCTGAATAGTGGTTACCAACCAAGTCTCATCCTCCTATTGCTCCTTCTATCTCAGATATATTGAGGCTTGCTAGGTGAGTTGGGGAAGCAACAAACTCACTTCCAAGAGCAGGTTTCTTGACAAAATCAGCTCACACAGATCCAAGTCAATAAGGTTGTTGAGTACAAGCAGGGATTGATTCAATTGAAGATCAAGATGATTGAGCTACAAGGATAGAATCAGAATAAGGCCACTGTACGGAAATACTATAGGAGGTTGTGCATATGGTAAATTTATTGAAAGCAAATCTCACTAACACTAAGCTGTAGATCTATTTCTATCCAACACTAAGGCCATTTAATTCTCCTTGCCAAAAGTCCAACCTTGTGCATCTCCACCTTTAGAGGCTTACAAACCTCGGTTTTTGTGATGAGCCCTGTTGGCTCTCAACTCAAACCCCAATATTTCTTAGTCTTAATGTATTTTATTTGTTTTTTAGAGAGAAAGTTTGTAGACAGAAGAGAAGGGACGCATCATATAAAAGCTCATAAACTGAGAAACAGAGCTAATTTCTACAGAATGTAAATGCAAAAGGTATTATTTAACAATAACCAATAGATCACAAGTGCTAAACATACCAGAATGTTCCCAGATATTTTATATAAAAAAGTAAGCCAACTCGCCAGCCAAGAATGGTGAAAACTGGCATAAAAGGACGCCTAACCTCCAGAAATGACTTCTCCCACTCAAAAACCAGATACAATGCAGTAATAGTGATAGCTGCCCATGATGAAGCTCAAACAGGAGCCAAAAGGAAAGCGCCCTAGTCTCTAGCTTCACACGCCCTTCTCCAAAGAGGCACAAATCCCAATGCAAATGGTACGGCCCAATGAAGTCTCTAAAGAATCCAACCTGTAGTTGCAAATCTACTGAAGATGGCGACTCTGGATGAAGTAACCCTCTTCCTTATTACCAACAACTGAATACTAAATAAATAAACCCTGATTGAAGCATGTAGAACCTCTGTATGAAACTCTCACCATTTGCACAAATTCGACTGGTCTCTCACAGTCTCAAAAGTGCTCAACATTGAAGAGATATCGTTCTCCAATGGAAGATTGCTCAAAACCCTGATCACAAGAGAAAGCACAGGAGGAAACCAAAGGCAAAGTCGAAATAATCATGAATGATGTTCTCATTGCCAAAAATGCCTTTATACCAAAAAGGCACGCATTTCCAAGAAGATACGCCTTTTTCATCATTTAAATCTTTTAAAATAATATTAAATCCTTTTCAATAGTTAAGAACTTAATATTTGGTGCCCACTTAAATGATTAAGTGATTTAATTTTAAATCACCCTTTTTATGAATATTTAAGTGATATAAAAATGATAAAGTCAATTTGACTTTATAAAATAATGATAAGTTAATTAATAACTTAAATCACTTAAATAAGCATAACTTCCTCAAATCTCCATAGAATTTTGTGCCGTCAGAAGCTGTCAACTCTTGAATTGCCAAGGCCCGCTGTGAACCAACCATTGAGCTCTGAAAACGAGAACGATTAACTCCTCCAGAAAACACCACTGACCCTCTAACCAGATCCTGTTAGCCTACGAGAGTCTGAGTAATAGGCTAACCACCATCAAATAAGATCACGCCAAAAAGGGGGACATTACAGTTTTTAGGAGAGGTTCTAAAAAAAAACTACTCCCTCTTAGTACTACCCAACCTTACCCCCTTTTCCATATTCCCTTACAAACATTATAATGTCTGGTGACTCCACTCATCTGGCCAAAGGAGGATGAGGGCCTACAATGGATAGGGCATCCTCCCTTTTTGTAGCCATAGTTACACTCAAGTTATTGTTCCCATTTACTCGCTATCACTCACACATTAATCTACCAATTGAGTTCCTCATCCTCCTCCTCAATCCATAAAACAAGAGAGCCCAAAAGCCCTCTCCCTCAATTCATTAGGGAAGTACTCTCTTGTTGGGTTTGCTGATCATTTATGCACTCAACCAACTTCAACATCAGGCCCTTCTGACTGAAGGTCAAAACAATTGATGTGATCAATTGTTTAGGTCATTTCATGTACATGCTCATCCAACTTCTATAAGCTGCCAACTTGAGGGCCTTTAGTAAACCAAACCATCAATCATTTACCAGTTCTTTCTTTCTTGAATCCCTGTTCTACATAGATATAGCAACCAGATTCCCCGATCCTAGATGCAACTAGCTAGATTCGAACCAAATACATGTTTTTCTGGCTTGTACACTCCAACCTTTGATTCGAATCAGTCATTAATAATTTCAGTGTTGCTCTTACTTTTCATAGGCTGTTTATTTCCATAATATCCTCGCAGAGCTATACTGTTTTCACTTATATCATATGGCTAGGGTTTGCCTGTTTTGAGTTCACCTTCTCTTATTGGTGTTAACATTGTTTGCAGTAGTTACTTTATTAATCCTTACAGCTCTTCTTTATCCTAGTATTTTACTATTGTAACTTCCAACACCTGTTGACCAACTTAGTCAGTTCTGGACATTAATGCATTTTTTTCTTTTACTTAGGCACCCCTAAATGAAGATCCACACACTCGTACAAAACAAAGAGCACACTTAACAACTTTCAAAAACCTCAAAAACATGAAACCTAATTTTAATTTTTAAGTGACCTCATCAAGAAATTTACAAGAAAGTCCTAGACATTCATCTTTGAAAATTGAAGCATCACATCCAGCAAATAGGGAAAGGACAAAAGAGAAAGGCACATATAGTTAAGTGAACAAAGCCCAATAAAATAAAAAATTAGAATTGCATATTCATACTAAATGAGAATAAATTCATTCAAACTTACTTCTCAATTCCTGGTCGCAACAATAAGCTGTTGGATCTAACATAATGTTCCAAAGCACAACGCTGCCATCCATCAAGATTGCATTACTTAACTTTAATAATATAGTTCTTTTGTGGATATAGAGAGAATCAAATGGAAGAAAAGAATTTTCATAAGGACAAATTTGATCCTAAATGCCTGTTCAAACTCCAAACTAATTTCCAACCTTCAAACGTTCCAATCAGATGCACAATCAAATTTAAAATCACTTCCATTAATTTCTAAGCAAAGGTAAATTAATTCTGACTGCAGCATTTAAAATATGTTTTTCAACAATTATGCCCAGCAGTTGTTTCAACAAAATCACACCTACAACCACCAAGACCGAAATCTAACAATAAAAAAGAAGTAATCTACATAATAGTAGAAAATGTTGGCAAGAGACACTGCGAATATCAATTGGTGTTGTCATTGATGGCAACCCTAGTCGGTGATTGGATCCGCGCATCATCATTTGATCACACCGGCAGCCAGATTGCAAACAGTTAAGGAAGAATAGAGCATCTAACAGTTTTGGGTTCATCGATTCACATGAAGATTTTCAGTTAATATTTTGTGCTACGTATCTCAAGAAAGGTTAATCAATGTATGCTTGTGTTATCTGTGAATCTCAATGCTTCGTATTGATCCGTGTGCGAGTTAGAAGCTCCGGTTGGCTAATTCTTTGTTTTATCAATACTGGAGCTGACTTCGTGAATGTATCATGTCGCAGATGTTTGGGAAGAAATCACTTAAGTATTTTTGTGTTTGTGCATCTTTGTTTGGGTCCTAGCTAAGTTGTGGCCGACCGTTGTGGATGCGCATTAAGGTTTACTCATGATTTGAGCCGACAGTTGTAAATATTCTTTTGTTCTATTGAAGCCGACATATTGCAATTAAATTCTTAGTTGCGGATATATATATATGAGATCGTTCACATCATTTTGAGTAGTGTATGAAGTGTGTTGATGCGAATAGTGAATAAGAGCAGAGTAGAAGAGCGATAATGCACAGTTTCACTTGTGCATAAAAGATCTGTGTTGCGAGTGTGAGCAGAACAAAGTAGAAGTGCAGAATCAGTCTGTAGGATAGAAGATTGAGTATTGAGCCTAACCGGAACTGTAATCAAGCATAGGTAGATGCTATTTTCTCAGTTCAAACTCTCAGATGGTTTTAATCTGATTCTCTTTGTAAGGCAGTGAGCCTTCCTATTTTGAGCAGTGAGCTCTAGGCAGTGCACCTGAATGCAAGTGCATTCCCCATATTGTAAACTTTATTCAAGTATACTCAGATCATATTGTGGATTGGCCATCCACCGTGGTTTTTTCCCTAACAGGGTTTCCACGTAAAAATTCTTGTGTTATGGTGTTGTGATTGTTTTCTTCTTGTTCATGCATTTTGGTTGAATGTTACAAGTGCTTTGAAGATAAAGGTTAATAAAGTTAATTTTTGCACAACACTGATTCACCCCCCCCGCTCCCCCTCTCAGTGTAGCTTGTTTCCAACAATTGGTATCAGAGCTAGTTCCTCAGAAGAAGAAGTCTAACAACTTGGGGAAATCTTGGAAAGTGCTTCAATGGATTCAAGCAATCTTCATCAACAACTTTTGGTGGCCCTAGATGATCTTGATCAGTCAAAGTCTGAAGTTCAGAAATTGCAAACAAACCTCATGGATGTTGAGAAATTCATTGAGTCTTTAAAAGACAAAATCAATAAGTCCAGAGAGAAGAGAAAGGAACTCTGTGATCAGATTAAGCAGAATGAGAGTAAGAGCATTGAAGATGAACAACTTAGTCAAGCCCTAAAGGAAAAGACAGAAGAATGTGAAAAGCTTACAAGAGATAATGTTGTCCTGAAGCATGAGATGGAAACTGTCATGATGAGGATGACCAAGGAGCTTGAAGACAGAAATAAAAATGAAGAGAACCTAGCACAGTCCTTGAAAGAAAAATCTGAAGTATGCAGCCGATTGGACAATGAATTGGAACAATCTAAAAACAATGAGGAAGTACTTGAAAAACAGATTGATGATCTCAGAGATGAACTTGCTACTGCAAATGAGTACAAAGAGAAATTCAAAGTTAGCTCAGCCAAGCTTCATGAACTAATTAAAGGTCAGAGGACAAATGGTGACAAGCAAGGTCTTGGATATGAAAGGAGAAAGTTCCAAATCAGGAAAAAGGAGATTCAAGCAAGAAAATCAAATGAACAAATTTGGAAGGTATCCAATAAGACAACCTAATGCTCAGAAATTTAATGGATACTGTTTGAGTTGCAATAAAATTGGACACATGGCTTCTCAATATAGAAGTAGGATGAATCAAAGTGGTCCATAATTCTCAGGTCAGTGTTTTAATTGCAATAAGTTTGGTCACAAGTCAAATGAATGCAAAAATGTGATGAACAAATTCTATAGAAATGTCAGATGTTATACATGCAATAGATTTGGGCATATTGCTAACCAAAGCAGATCAAAAGAAAATCAGTGGAACAATTGGTCTAGATAGAAAAATGTTGTGTGTTACAACTGCACCAAATTTGGTCACATTGCTAGATTATGTTGGAACAGAAGAGGTCCAGTAAATCAAAGGAGAAACACGCAGAAGGATGTTAAGGGAAAAGGCAAAGTCACTACAGATGTGGTCAGGAAGCAAATGCAAAAGAAATGGGTGAAGAAGAGTCCCTCTAATGAAGAAAATGCACCAACACCAGAACCTACTTCTGGTAGTTCATCCGAGAATTAGTCTCAGGCCTTCATCCGAGAATTAGTCTCAGGCCTATGGCCTAGGGGGAGTTGTCAAGAAAATCTCTTAACCCCCTAACCGGTAACTGACACCGGAGTGTGGATAAGTTCAATAAGTGCATAGATGTTCTACAGATGTTGTTGAACTCATTGGAGAAAGTAGTACGTAGTATTGGAGGTCCGCAAAAGATTTATCTGTCACAGCGCATGAAAACAGTGTAACTGGATGAGTTAGGGTAAAAGCATTTATTGCAAGAAAAAGGGTTAAGTATGCAAGTGATAAAAAGTCATTTCTATCTTTCATTTGTTACTTTGCATTTTGAAGAAAAGAAGTTTGGAGAGCTCTGAGACAAACCTTGGCAAGTTGAGGCAAAATTCAAGTGCGAAGAAGCTTTCTGCAATCAAACTACGATCCGACAGAAAGGTATTTATCGGCAAAAATTTGTGAACTTTTGTGAATTGGTGAATATGGCTACTCCATTGGTAGTAGAAGTTAAGGACAGACCCCGTCCCAAATTCAAATGGCATCCCTACAAGTCTATTGAGACCGACCCGTTAGGAGCTTTTTCATCTGTTTCGTATGGTGTGTTACACACAGAAGATATTAGGGCTTATATTCACGCTAATATTGAAGAGCTAGGAAGCTCACAACTGCTGAATTTATATAATAATCACATCATAGGAGAAGATTTTTGTGTGAAGCCAGAATATAAAACTCTAGAAGAAAAGAAATTTACACAGATTGTTAAATTTCCCATCTTTGAAGAATCTGAATGGGTTCGTTACATATTGAGTCGAGTCCATGATGAATTCATGTGGTTGAGTATAGCCTTCAAGATTACGAAGGAGGCTATCAGTGCTGTAACAGGTCTAAATTCTTCCAATGGATTACCGATTCTAAAATCAGTGAAGAATCAAATGGTCACTGATGCAACAGGTTCTAAGTATGATAGAAGAGCAATGACAATTGATGACATTGTTGATGTAGATGTCAAATTTTCATCTATGGTTATTGGGTACAAAATCTATCATTCCAGCCAAGACAACTCTGTGTCCGGTACAGCCATTTATGCAACCTATCAAATGGTAAAGGAAAATGCAAACTATGATCTTTGTGAATTGCTGAGAAGTCAGCTAATGGAAAATCTTGGGAAGATCAAGAAGGATAAGAAAAATTCTTTCAAGTATGGTAACTTGCTATTATGCTTACTCTTCTACTTCATGGATGAGGTTACAAGATTCAGAAAGATTCATTGGCAAAAAGATAAACCAGTAGCTGCTCAGATAAGAGATCTCTTTCACAGATTTGCAGACATTAAGACAAAGAATGCCACAATCTGGGGATATTTCAAAAGTTTTCAGAGTTTGATGCAAGCCAGAGAGAGGATTCTCACTTCCATTGTAGAAAAATATAAGGATACAATTTGCTTTATGGTAGATATTGATCAATGCATGATGGAAGCCGTTGATCCCAGAACAATCTAGATCATGTCGATGGGATATGAAGTTGAGGAGTGCATTCTAGAAATGTATGCAGAACACTTATTGAGCAAGCCTCTAGATCAATCAGAAGAGAAATTCGGCACTTATGCAGAAAAGAATATGCAGGTACACAATGAAGTCAGAAAACCTGTGATAGTTAAAAGAGTTAGAAAAGAGGTAGAAGTCTTAGCAAAAAGTATGGGCATACCGGCAGAAAAATTAAAAGAAGCTAGAAGGAAAAGAGAAGAAGCTCAAGCAGAAAAAGAGGCAGTAAAAACTAAATCTGCTGGTCCGGCAGCACCATCTACCCTAGCTAGGTCAACTAGAAGCTCTGCATCCCTATTCGCCCATGCAGCAAAGCCAATCTCTATGAAAATTCAATCTAAGGGATCCGGTAAGGAAGGAAAAAGGAAGAAAGATAAAAGCAAAAGAGTGTATATAGCAGTTTCTGAGGATGAAGAAACAAAGTCTGATGGAGTTAGAGAAACCAAGCATCAAGGCACCAAAGCAGCAACAGTTACTAAAAGCAAGCCCTCCGGTGGAGATGATCAAGCAAATAAAAAGGAAAAAACTGACCAACCAGGTATGTCAGTGGAAGAAGTTGAAAAACCTTTGGTTATGGGAATCTCAAGCCACTTTGCAAATGGTATGAATCTTTTGGTAAATCTGATAAGAGAATTCTTGAGGAGGCAACAATAAAACATTTGAATATTTTCAATAAAGTTTTGATTGAAATAATGCCTAATTTACCTAAAAGCTTATATGACATTTTGGAGATGAGGAGAGTTAATTCCAGATCAGAAGAAGAGCAGATGAGAGAAAGAATTCTTGTTGAATTGTGTCCAGTAGTATCTATGGAAGAAATGAAGTCACTACTGAATAAAGCCAAGAAAGAATTCAAAAGAAAAACAAGAGTGAATAAGCCAATGATTGGTCAAACCAAAGAAGTCGCTAAAGAAACTGAACAAATTCTACGAAAAGTTTTGTTAAATAGCAGAATTGATGTTGTCCCTGAAGGAACTCATGATGTTTCATCTAGTCCGAGAGAAGAAGAAGAAGAGAAACAAGATGCAATTGAGGATATTCAGATCCAACCTGAAGTGGACAATGCAGAAATACCTATGGAAATTGAAGTTCTAGAAAGTGTATCAGTTGAGAAAGTGGAGATCCCTGAAGATAAGTTAGAACCTACAATGGTTGAAGAGAAGAAATTTGATGTAAAGGCAATTCCAGTAGAAGCAAGAGACACTGCAGAGGCAGTGAAGAAATTTTTGGTAGAAAAGAAAGAAGAATTTGATCCTGAATTCATTGAGGGTCCGATCGACCTATCTACCCTAAGTCCAATTCAGAAAATGAAGGTAACTTCATTTGCCCAAGCAAAAGCCAAAGAAGAACTGTTGAAGTCCCATATTGAGGACAATGAACTTCTAAATCTTGCATCTGGAGTCCTGGAAAATTTAATGCCCACTCATGTGAAAGATCCGACCGGTTCCTCCTCCAATGAATTAAAGAAGCTTATCAACTCTGTAAGTACTCACTTCGAGTCACTTGAGAAATCAACTATGATTAAAGTTCAAAAGGAATTTAATGTCAAAAGGTTAAATGGGCTGAAGGAAATGATAACAAAGGATAAAACTTTGCTAGCCACCTGTGTGGAAAATATCCAAAATGCTCTATCCAAAGGTGGGAAGATTTACAAGTCTTGTTTGTCTTTGACAAAATTTACTGATGACAATGAGAAGAAGGTTAAGGATCTGGAAAAACAATTAGCTATTATTTATGATACTTTTGATCCTTTAACTGGTAGTGTTGGAAAGTTATAAGGAGAAGTGATATCTTTGTTTGACAAAATAAAGAGCTTAAAACATGAAAATGACAAAATTGTTGAAAGAGCATGTGAACTTAGAGGCCTAATTGGCCCAAATATAGAAATTATGTCAAGTGCATTAAAAGAAGCAGAAGATGCTAAGGCAGTGAGTGATCCAGCAAACTTGGAGTCTGCAGAGACACAATCCTACCTGGTTTGTGGACACATAACAATCCTGGAAAGTCTCAAAAGAGTTTGGAACACGAATTTGACTCTGCTGAAGAAAGATTTTTCAGATATTTTCAAGTTTATGTAAATTGAAGAAGCCTGTTTGTACATAAGCAACTTGTTCATAACAGTTTTATTTTTGTTATGCGGATTCTTGCCTTTGCCATTGATGTCAAAGGGGGAGAGAAGAGTGAAAATGCATAATCATCTCAGGGAGAGAATTGTATTTTGGAGAAGAGTTTGGTTTTTGAAATTTTGATAGTGCAATTGATGTTGGTATTGATCCAACACTTAGTCATTTTTCACTAAGTGTTGCCATCAATGCCAAAGAGGGAGATTGTTGGCAAGAGACACTATGAATATCATTTGGTGTTGCCATTGATGGCAACCCTAGTCGATGATTGGATCTACGCATCATCATTTGATCACACCGGCAGTCAGATTGCAAACAGTTAAGGAAGAACAGAGCATCCGGCAATTTTGGATTCATCGATTCACATGAAGATTTTCAGTTAATATTTTGTGTTGCGTATCTCAAGAAAGGTTAATCGATGTATGCTTGTGTTATCCGTGAATCTCAGTGCCTCATATTGATTCGTGTGCGAGTTAGAAGATCCAATTCGCTAATTCTCTATTTTATCAGTACTGGAGCCGACTTCGTGAATGTATCATGTCGCGGATGTTTGGGAAGAAATCATTTAAGTATTTTTGTGTTTGTGCATCTTTGTTTGGGTCCTAGCTAAGTTGTGGCCAACCGTTGTGGATGCGCATTAAGGTTTACTCATGATTTGAGCCGACAATTGTAAATATGCTTTTGTTCTATTGAAGCCGACATATTGCAATTAAATTCTTAGTTGCGGATATATATATGAGATCATTCACATCATTTTGAGTAGTGTATGAAGTGTGTTGATGCGAATAGCGAATAAAAGCAGATCAGAAGAGCGATAATGCAAAATTTCACTTGTGCATAAAGGATCTATGTTGCAAGTGTGAGCAGAACAGAGCAGAAGTGCAGAATCAGTCTGTAGGACAGAAGATCGAGTATTCAGCCTAACCGGAACTATAATCAAGCATATGTAGATGCTATTTTCTCAATTCAAACTCTCAGATGGTTTTAATCTGATTCTCTTTGTAAAGTAGTGAGTCTTCCTATTTTGAGCAGTGAGCTCTAGGCAGTGCGCCTGAATGCAAGTGCATTCCCCATATTGTAAACTTTATTCGAGTACACTTAGATCATATTGTGGATTGGCCATCCACTGTGGTTTTTCCCCTAACAGGGTTTCCACGTAAAAATTATTGTGTTATGGTGTTGTGATTGTTTTCTTCTTGTTCATGCATTTTGGTTGAATGTTACAAGTGCTTTGAAGACAAAGGTTAATAAAGTTAATTTTTGCACAACACTGATTCACCCCCCCCCTCTCAGTGTAGCTTGTTTCCAACAGAAGATGCAGTTCATTATTATCTTGCAAATTTTAAGGAATCTTCACAGTTCAGTGAAGATGTCAATCTGTTGAATGCCTGACAGTTGTTTTGATAGAATAACAACTACAACCACCAAGACAATACTCTAACACTAAAAAAGCAGCAATTTACAGAATAGTAGAAGATGCAGTTCATTATTATCTTGCAAATTTCGGGAATTTTTACTAGTTCAGTGAAGATGTCAATCTGTTGATAACAATTAACATACTCAAGCTACAGTCAAGTATAAATCTTCCTCTAGACACAGCTACAACATATTATTATAATTTTTCAATCAACTTGTTCTCTCCATGCTAGGTATGAAGTGAAAAGCTATCATGTCTCATTTTTAATGTTTGCTAAAAGTATGTCAGTAACTGCACTTCATTAAGCACAATGGAATCAATATTTGGTAAAAAAGCAAACACTGAAATACCACAAAAGAAAAGTTAATGTTTCGATAGTTGAGTATATAGAGCAAATACTTTCAAAACATTGCATAAAGTTGAAAAATCTATGGCATTCAATTGTGGTGCATATGGAAGGGTTTACAAAACACAAATACCTTTTCCTGCAAAACATTTTTTAAAAATGTTTCTTTCTGATTTGCTGGATATGATGTCGGCCATCCGATCTGGAACAAGACAAAAGATATAACTCCAGTAAGAAATGATTTCTAAGAAGTTGATATTCAAAGAAATGAAAATAAGGACCAACCATGAGACACAAAAAGAAAGGCATTATATTTAAGTTTTTTGCTAACAACTGTTGATTATAAGCATTTTAATATATTAATATAACAACAGGAATACAAAAGAAGATATAGATTGATATCAATGCTCCCTCTTTCAAACCCTACCTCAATGCTCCTCCTTTACTTGCTCTCTTTCCCTCTCTCCACATAACAATCAAATTTGTTTCTCATGAATGAATGATCCCACCACGAGAAAGCAACTGATAACTATTCACCCTTGTCTTGGCATCAAGCTCGTACGACAAGTCAGCCATTGCATCCCATTTTCCCCACTTGGACCTTTTGTTGGCATGCATCTACCATTGTAGTGAAACATATTAAAATCTACTTATCATGGCAAGCCTTTTGCCAATTCCAAACTTGGCCCAAAAGCACATTATTTGCGAGGAGTCACTCTTTGTGGAACAAGTGACCTAGAAAGCTTCAACATAATGTAATACCACTTGTTTTAAAAAAAGGACATAAAAATCGGGGTAATTTTAGTTTTGTTCTAATAAGCATGGACTTAGGATACCAACCAAAATGCCATCTATGTTGTTAAGAGAACACTTAAGCATCCATGTTGGTCAACTATCCTTACATCTTAAACAGCAAAGGATAATAAGAAAAAGGTTATATTAAAATAATTGGATATCCAAATATGGAAAATCACTTGCAAAGACAATTCATAAAATATCTATGTTACACGGGGACGTGTCCCCACCCCTCAAACCCCCATCCCCGTCCCCTGAGGCATTTCGGGGACGGGGGGACGTTACGAGACGTCCCCTAGCCATTCCCTCCAAATCTAGAAAATGCGGAAACGTCCCGAAACGCGTCCCCAAAATCGGGGACGACAGGAAACACATAGGGGACGCCTAGCTGTCCCCAAAGCGGTCGGGGACATCTTAGACACCCCCTAACTGTCTTGGGGATGGCCAAGCATCCCCTACTGAAAAACAATTTTTAATAATGTTTTTAAAAATAATCATTCATAACATTAGAAAAAAGACTGTTAAATATATCATGACAGCATTATAACAGCAATGTAACGTGACAGCATTATAACAGAAGCAATAAATATATCATGACAGCACTACAACAGCAATATAACAACAATTAAATCAATCATGACAGCAGTGATAACAACTGTAGTATAACAGCAATAAATATATCATGATTCAGATTCATAGTTAATGATATAAGTTATATAACAGTTAATATTAACAAAAATAATTTGGATTTCTGAATTCAAGTTTCATTGTTCAAAAAAGCATCAAAACCCAAAATTCTTCATATGGTATTAGAGTGCAAAAGAGATTAAAGGTACATTTGTCATGGTCTGGTACAATGTGGTATTGTGTGAGAAGTACAAACAAACAATTTCTTTTTGGAATGTGGTTGGCATGCAGGGTCCTATAGACATCATCCAACATCATTTTAACATTGTCATGTTATATTGCTGCTATTATATTGGTGTTATTAACTTGTAGAGATCTCTCTCTCTCTCTCTCTCTCTCTCTCTCTCTCTCTCTCTATATATATATATATATATACATTGTGTTGTACCCCAAATTAAAATTTTCGCTACACTTAGGCATTTTGAAGAAATGAGGCAAAGTCTTGTCAAAATCTATCAAAATCTGTCAAAAAAGTCAAAATTGGGGATTTGCATGTCTTGCATGGGGGTCGAAAACTTGAAATTTTCAAAATCTGACAATCTGGGTCAGCTCAAAACAACCAAATCAACAAAACCCAGATTCCAGTTTTTCAACCCTAAATTTTAGGAAAATTTTTATTTTTAGTAGTTTTCTAAAAATAGAAAAAAAAATTGGGTTTTTTTGGGTTTCTTTTGAAACGGATACTGGCAAAAAAATTCTAAACATAGAAATTTTGGCTTCTAGAGCTGAAACTAATTTTGATTGGCTTAAAATACTTCCTCATCGGGCTGGTGCAGTCAGAATCATGAAAGGAACAGTTTTGCCCTAGTGGGTTTATTCTGCTTTTTCTGGAGATCCAAGGTCATCAATGGAGGACAGTCAGCTGCCAGGTGCCAGAGTCCGACATGCAAACACTGAACAGAAGTTGTCAATGATGAACATGCACGAAGAACGGAGAACGGAGACAAGAAGCTAGAAAAAGTTGAAAAATGCAAAATTTTGGCTAGCACTGGAGACTTCAAGCGCCCCTGTCAAGAATAGGCGCCCAGACCTTCATGCCTTAGAAAAATTTCACCTCCGACAGCCAAGGCAAAGGCAATGCACGTCAAACGAAGGGAAAATTGAAAAATTCAGAAAAAATTTTAACTTTGCCAGCCATGGGCGCCCCTGGAAAGAATAGGCGCTTAGCTTTTTAGGGCATCAAATGATGAAATTAGAGTTTGTGTTCTCAAGCAATGTTGTTCAGATTCTTCTCAACTTCGCAATGAGCCCAGTAGCATAGTCATCAAATCACTCAGTCATCCGGATTCGAGATCGAACGGAGGAGTTTCAATTAGAAGACAGAATGTAAATCATGAAAAGCTTGCATAAATGGCTAAGTCTAGAGAAGTTGGGCACCCCAGAAGGAGATAGGCGCCCAAATTTTTGAGGTGTCAAATGGATGAATTTGTAGATGCAGCCTCCAACATGACTTCTTCCAACTTGATCAAGCTTTCCAATGAAACCATCAGCACGCTCATCGGAGGTTGCAGGCATCGGATCTCAAAAGCTGAATAGAGGGAAAAACATGAGTAAAATGACAAGTCAAAAGCAAGGATGAAAATCTTAGAATAAAATCTAACTTTGAGGAAGATGGGTGCCTCCAGTCAAGAAGGGCGCCCAAGCTTTTGAAGCTTCAAATCAACTTTTTCGGAGTTGCAGTCTCCAAGATCATCTCGTTAGAATCTGCCAAGCTATCCAATGAATCTGACAGCCAGTCGATCTGATCAGTTTAGCTCCCAAAATCATGAATTCATCTGAAGGTCAAAAAACAGGCAAGAACTTGAAGCTCATAAAAATGGCTAACACTGGTGAAGATGGGCGCCCCTGAAGGAGAAAGGCACTCAACATTTTGAAGGGTCAAATGAAGTTTTTGCCAAAATTTGTCTCCAGAACAATGTTGCCAGATTCAATCAGGCTTTGTGATGAAACATTTAGCTCATTTGTCGAATCAATCTGGAGGCCAGAAATCAAGATCAAATAGGGGTTGAAAATCGAGGAAAAGTTGAAAGTGGTGAAAAAATGGCTAAGTCTAAAAGAGATAGGTGCCTCTAGCCAAGAAGGGCACCCAAACTCTCATGCCTTAGTCAAATTTTTGAAAATTTCAAAATTTTGAATGAAGAAGAAAATGTCCACATTCAATGCACAAGTTCGAGTAAGGGTTTTGAAGAGTTAGGGCAAAAGAAAGTTGTTTTTCTCAAAGCAAAACTTATTTAAGGCGCCTTTGTATTTCATTTTTCATATTTTCTTGCAGGTGGCGTCCAAGGAGAAGTAAAGCAACAACTTAAAAACTTTTCTTTTCAAGATTCAAGAGCTCAAACTTGCTGGTTTTTCAAAGTTTTTTATGAATTTTCAGACCAGCACACAAGGAGGCTTGCTTTTTCATGCTTTTTTATCCAGAACATCAATTGTTTGAAGAAAGGTCATTGTTCCCAATTTTCAACGAGCTAGGTTATACTAGTTCTATCTTCTGGATAATTTTTGAACTTTTTCAAAGTTGCAGTAGCTACTTTTTCTTCGCATGTCAGAGAAAACTTCAAAATTTACAACTTCTAATCTTTTGGGTCCATCTTAAACATTCTTCTAGACAAAACCCATATCACAACTTTTTTAGTGAAATTTCAAGTGGCTGCTTTTTCAGTCAAACTTCAAGGTTTTCTAAATCTGATCAAATGGGTTCATCCAGAATGTGCCTCTAAACAATACCCAAATGCCAGCTTTTTTTTTGTTTTTTCGGAGAAAATTAGGGTTTGTTGCTTTTTCAGTCTACACTCAGAATTTTCAAAAACGGACGATCAAGGTATGCTTATAACGAAATTCTGAACAAAACCCATATCTCAGAATAATTTCCAAAAAATTCATCTGTGTGACGAAGAAAATCAGCAAGCTAAAAATAGAAAGTGTGCAAAAACTTGTCCGAACATAGGCGAGTTTACAATCAATCTTCGAGTTTTGCAGTATGGAGTACATTCCCACTGAGTTCAAGACCAAATCAGCACTGTATCATGACTTCATCGAAACGGCTGAGACTGACATGCACCACATCAAGCCAGTGTTCAATCTGCGTGCTTTGAAAGACGCAGGCTATGTTGCAGTCGAACATCTTGATCATTTTGGGTTGTTTACAGCCTCAGGCGATGTTGAGAAGGCTTTGAGGAAAAGGACAAGTATTGGGAAAAGTTGTAGAATACTCTTCTGTGGGAGAATCAAGAGAAGTGTCAGAATGCACAAAGTTGCAGAGCCGCCAAGTCATCAATTAGCGAGTCATTTTTGGGGCAGCGATGTTTTTCAAGAATAGAACTTGTAAAGAAGCTGAAGATGTCAAAGATTCTCTAAGTTTGATTGCAAAAGAGGAAAAGATCTTAGAAAAGTGGAATATGGCTATAAATAGTATCAACGCTCTTGATAGAGAGGCAGTTTCCCGCTTTTTGGTGGATGTGATAGAGATTTAAAGCAACAATCTTCTAGAAGCTTTCTCCGAGCTTTCTTTCCATTTTCATCTCACGCTTTCTTTCTATTCTTGCCTCAATTCTTATCCATTCTTTGAAGAAGAAGGAAATCACAATTGTAATGAATTGGCATTTCGAATTTTTTGATGCTTTCTTAGTTGTAGATGTTTATCTTGTTTTAAGTTTAGAAATAAAGCTTGCGAGTTGGCAAGCCTTAGTTGTAAAAGCAAGGAGATTTTAGGGTTCCCTACTCCTCTGCTTAGTTATAAATAAGGGCAGCCTTTGCCCATTTTTCTTTAACCGTGCTTGTGATAACAAATTGTTGAGCCTATGCCTTCAAGCTTGTTATCGATTAGTTTCAGTTCACTTTGTGTTAAGAGCAAGTTTGCATGCCTCTTTTAGCTGCAAATCCTTGTTTAGTGCATGTGTTTTGTGTCAAGTGTTCATCTGGTTTTATCACATGTTGCATGTATTTTGCTACAACTTGCTGTCCCGGAATTGTAATCTCTTGTGCCTGAAGTTTGAGGAAATAAAGTCTTGAGAGTGCTTTGCTGACTCAATATAAAGTCTCAGATTTCCGTTTATTGTGTAATGCTTATATGATCTCCTTTTCAACTTGCATTGAAATTCAGTAGATGTATGTTGGAAAGAGTTTATTTAAGTATCTGTGTCAGAGAATCAATCTTGTTCATTTCTAACTCTCTTGCTCTGCATTTATTTGAGAGGCTAGAAACATCATTAGCGTAAATTAGTTGTAGTTGATAGTTTTATTTAAAGAGAAAACCTCTACTGCAACATTTAGAGTTCTATAACCTTGTGTTCTCGCAAATGAAACAAAAAGAAAGGCAAATTAGCTTTAGTTTACTTTCTTTTAGCAAACTAAGCAAAAAAGGGAGCTTCCCCTCCGAATTTGAAGAGCAGTTTACTGCACATAGCTGTCTATTTCCAAACCACATTCCAAAGGTGCGATTTGAAAAACCAACATATTGCTGTCCCCCCACCGTCCCCAAAAAATGGCCTTCGGACAGTCGTCACCGAAACGCATCCCCTGCTGTCCTGCCATCCCCGTCCCAGAAATGTCGTGGAACATAGTAAAATATAAAACCAAAGCAAAAATATTTAATTGGATCCCAACAAGTCATGCCTAAAGGGATTACTAAGGGAAATTATCTCAGCAATTGTACTTTATGAGCCAATCCATTTTCAACCTAATCTCATAATGATGAGAGATTTTCAAAATGTTGGATGCTTCTAAAACTTATATTGTATAAATAATGGTGTGTTGTACTGATTTAAACTAAGTACTCACCACAAGAAACTAGGCAACCATTTAGTCCAAATCTAAACAACGATACCAATTTTTTTACAGTTTATCACTTGGCATTGAAGTACATGCAAATGGACTTAAGGTAAATTATATTTTGAATAGCTTACCATAATTCTAATATAATACAAGTTCAATTGTTAAGTGAATATGACACACATAGTTTATAAAAGAAGCCTGAGAACCATAATTCCTTAGGGATACACTACAAATCAGATTTTTGTATGATTGTGCACACAAGATGGCAAGTACCACTCTCAGCAGTAATGCATACAATACAATTGAAGTGTACAATCTTGTATAGTCAGTTTCAATTTGTGAAATTGTCCTATGTAGCACTTGAACTGTCATTACTACACTAAATTTAAAATTCAATTTTTGATACATAAATAAATTGTAAAGCCATTAAATCAATAAAACTATGTGTACTTTCTAGGTTCACAACTTGAATCATGCCGCAATTTCTCTTTTGACTATTATCATATTTGAATGTGAATGACCAACTAACACTACTAAGGATAATTTTGGGTAACCAATCTAAGTTACCATTTTTAAGTTCATTTTAATTACCCTAGGTACTTTATTGTGGCTCAATTCACAGAAATATTATCTTGTTTTATCTGTAACCAGACTCCCGGAATCTTTTGTCACAATTAACTTGTTCTTCGTTCCTGTGGTGGCTTGTAGAACTATAAAATGTTTGTCCAAAATATGAATAACTTTAAACAAGTCCATTTAAAAATTGTTGTCAAATTACTAATTGGCATTTTGATAATCAACTTCTTTGGATGGCTTCCTCAATATCCTTTATAGGAAAAAGCTTTCAATTTTGAAATTTAGGTTATCATCAGCAGGTTTTTCAAATTTCACCAGAAAAACCATATGAAAGGTTTCAGCATGAGCTTAAACAAACCCACCTCCCTACTACATAAAAGTGTGTTTCTCGATTACATTATGCAGATTAGTTTTGAAGCTGAATTTCCTAAAAAGCGTGCCATCTTGATGTGTGGAATATTAGTAAGGTAACTTATAACTGTATCATTGCTTTGGCATTTGACCTTGATACATATATGCATATTAATAGTAGTAGCTTGAGTGAGAGACCCAAGACCCACAAGAAAAAGGCCATTCAGAGCCAAATTCAAATAGCCTTTTGGCTCATTTGTATCTCAAAAAGAGAGTATAATAACACTTAAAATTATTCAAACTTAAAAGCATCAATGCCTGGGTGAATTCTTTCTCTCAAGTTCTTGGAAGATCTTAGATTCATCTGATGAGCAGTCTTCCTTGGTGTACATTCCTTCTTTTCTTTCATCTCTATCCATTCAAGTTCAAGGGGATCACACAGCTTGCAATCCAGTATCCTAGAACACCATCCATGTTATGGATCAAATCAACCTTTGTAGCCTCCATCATTGACGGAGTCTTTGTAACCATTGAAGAAATAACAAGAGAATCTTGTTGCAGAGTTTGAGACAGAAATTGACCAAAGCCTTCCCATTGGCATCAGCACGATCTATTAAATTACAATCCTCATCTCCCATTGCCTTATCTCTAGAATTACTCAAGAATAATTATGAAACCTGTTTACTCACTGGGATACTTTTACTGCACTATGAGAGTAAACAGAATAATTCACAGAACATAGACAAGTGCGTAATACTCATGAACACATGATGCATGTAACAGGAATTGTGTTTATTCATTTATTTAAAAGCAAGTACAAAGTATAATTTCACCAACATAATAGCATAGATGTCCCGAATGCAACAGACTGCAGTACATATAGTCACTGGCGGTGGTTGAGAAACCAACCTTCGTGATGCTTCATAACAACCAATCTCAACTAATCGAGACTTAATTACCCGAACAACATGTGACATTCATTACATGAAATATTTGCAATGTGACTATAGTGTTATTAAACATAATTAACTACGACCGACTATGGCCGACTATGACTATGAGACTATGACCGTCTACATCATCCCCCCCACAAAAATAAGTCGTCTTCCAGACAACATGACAAGCAAAATAGGGATTACACTACAAAATATGCTACTGAGAAGAAGGGGGGAATGAAGACATCCCTAGGTGAATTGATGAGGTCGGAGTGGTCATCGGCGATCGCAGGTCCCTCAATCTTCGCACCTCCTCCGTACGTACTCGGAGTAGATGCTCGGCCATGATCTCCTGTTCTCTAGCTGCCTTGACCATGCAAGCCGCCTCCATTAGTTCGTGCTTAGCCTAGTTTTCTTTTGTGCCCTTCGCTTCCAACTGCTCCTCCAACTTCTTCACCCTCTGCTCAACCGTCTATATCTTTTGTTGTGCCTCCTCCTCTACTTTGATCACCTTGGCCTCCAAGGCCAATGCTCGATCTTTTGTTGCACTGGTGAGTTGGGTCTACTCGGCAAACTATGCTTGGAACTTCTTCATGTCTTTCGCCCATTCTTCTTTTACTTTCTCCACGAGCTGAAGTGCCTCCACCTTCCCCTTCACCGTTGCTTTGGTGGACAATAGCTAGCATTTCAATGCATAAAAAATATCTCGAAAGGCTGCCTCAATGCTGAAGAGGGGTTCCAAGACTCAGGCATCCCTCCCTGACATCATGGGTTGTGCACCATGCCAAGCTCTTATCATCATCGAAGTCTCCACTTCCGACCATCCTCAAGTGGTAAAGATGTGGGCGAACTCCTCTTCACAGCCAACCTGCACAATTCCCTGAATCTGCTACACCTCTTGTGCTACTAGTGAAGAGCGACCAATATTGAGTTGCTTGGAAATCTTCCCCACTCGATGCATCACTCTTCCCATATTTTGGAGGTCTTCCATGTACCACTAAACTATTCCCAAGGGGTCAAACAGGTCTGGCCTTGACATCTCCAAAATCAGTCCTTCGGACCCGCTAGACTCATCCTCCTCTTCACCTGATGGGGAGGCTGGCAGTGACCCCTGGGCTACCGTGGGAGGCTCTATCAACAACAGTCCCCACTCTCTTGTACGACTTCCACTGGCTCGGCCTCTCCTGTCACCGTTGGTGGCATATCTTGGTTTGTTCCCTCCTCATTTGCCATCTTGGTAGTGACACTCTACTGCGTCTGGTTGTCCAAGCCTTCAGCCAAAGTCTCTAAAGGGCTCGGCAATGGCAACTTTGGAATCTCAATTGCCAAGTCAACTAAACCCAACCAGTCATTGATTTGCGCCACTCCTGGTGCTCCAACAATGCAACAGAAGAAGCTGGCGGTTTGGCCGATGTGATTATTCCCCATGTGGTCACCGGCCATGATACTGTAGCAATTGGCACTGACGTTGGCATTGATGTTGTGGCTGGCAGTGTGATTGGCGTCGGTGCTACAACTAGCAATATCAACACTAGTGGGGTGACTGGCAATGTGACTGGTATTGATGCAACTAGTAGCACCAATGAAGTGACTGGCGATGTGACTGGCAATGTGGTTGGTGCTAATGTAACTGGCAATGTCGACCCTGGCAAAGTGACTGGCGCTGATGTAACTGGCAGTGTCGACCCTGGTGAAGCGACGGGCACTAATGTAACTGGTCGCACTAGGGTGACTGGCAATGCACCTAATGTGGATGTTGCAACTATAGGTCGAAGTCTCCTTCCTCCAATTAGTGATGCTGGAAGTGTGAATGTTGTTGCTAGCGTTGGGCTTCCTGTTCCAACTAGTGGTGCTGGAAGGGTAAATGTTGTTGGCTGCAAGGGTGGTACTGTAACCTATACTTCCAGTGGTGTACATATAGGAATTGCTTGTTGTGTCTCCAACTCCACCATGATTACCTCTTCCACCTCTTTTGACCCCGCGTCCCCTACCAAGGAGACTTCCTCCGTACTCATGTCGTCATCCTCATCCGAAGATAACTCTATCGCTTCTCTTGTACTCGAGGTATCTTCGCCTCCACTCTCATCATCACCGCTTGGCCTTGGTGGTGAGTTATCTGCTTGCCTCTTCCTCTTCGATGGCGGTAATGGATGTTGCACCTCCTCGTCGGAATTTTGTACACCGAGGTTGGCCCAATGAAATATTGTCGGCCACCCGTCCTCTAACTATCCAACTGGCTGGAACTTGCCCCAGTTGGTAGACGGCACCTGGGTAAAGATGGTGTCCAACAACAGCCCAATGGCATGTTGGGTCATATAGAAAGCCTTGTGCCTGAGACACATGAACTCCCCGATGCGCTCCGACAACCTCATTGCCCAATTGTATACTTTTCTTGTCTGCAACCCGATCATGAGGCCGACCATCCACAGTGCTATGTCTGAAGCCCGACTCACCCCTATGAGTCTACTCTTGATAAGGTCCAACAGGCATTTCCACTACGCATTGTCGAGAAAACTCTTTCTCAAACCCTTGTTGCCTACACTCCATACACTCTCTCGTTCTTGTTGTGTGAGATTGGACCTGCATACTCTTGCCACCAAGTTTTCCTTCGTCTGCCTTGACATTTTCCCCAACAACTTTGCAATCAAAGCCCCTCGACAAGGAATTCCAAATATGTGTGTAAACTCAGGAGCTCCATACAATATACTCACTTGGCAACCTCAATAATTTATCACGAACCTATGACTATGCTAAGGCTTGAATTCACGCGCATTAAAAAATGGCATTTGCGCCACCTTGTCAACCTAAGCCATCTTCAACGCCTTCTTCAGGATATGGTCGTCTGCTGCTGCAACCCACCAAGAATGGCATTCTATGTTGCTCAAGCTCTCCCATGTGATGTTGTCGAGGGTAACTGTGTCGGCACTTGCTCTTGTCCTTGCTATGCCTCCTACTATCTTTGATCAAACTATCTAGAGCTTCTTGCCTCTGTTGCTACTAGCAGCCATAGTATCTTGGTAATGATACTCCTGGTAATAATATTTCTCTTGGAAATAATAATTAACCTCTAGCGCGGGTATTCTCATGCTATATAGTGAATGCTGGCAATTACAATAATTGTCTCTTGCCTCTCCCTTTAGTCGTACTAGCTTTTCCTTGGCTTGAACATCTTCCTTATTCCCCTTATAGTACCAGTCCACTTTACTTTTGTCTGCACAAGTCTCCTCTACACCTTGTATGCCTTCCCTTAGTACGGTTTTTCTTTTTCTTTTATGTTTCCTGAGCACTGCCAAGGCGATTATTGGGATGTTCTTTATTTTGCTTGGTCACACTTTTTTTTCTCCTTGGCGTATAAACCCCCCTAAGTCTTGGTCGCGTTGATTTGTTCATGCTCAATTCCTAACAAGGTGACCCTCGGATTCTTTGTTTTTTGAACTCTTGTCGTACAAGTTCCTCTTTCTGTATGCTATAATTGATTTCTTTTGTCCCTCACACAACACTTTCTCCTGGATCTCATGCAGCACTATGTTCAATTGTAAGGCCTTCTTCCAACCTTTGTACGGGCCTTGCTTTGGATTGCCATACAGTCACATTTCCCTGCCTTGCTCGCACAATTTGTACTTGCTCAATTTGTACGCCGCAAACACCCTTCACTCGTACAGTTAAGTCTTCTTTAACTCGTACAGCCGAATCAAGCTTGGGTGATACGGTCAATTTACCTTTAAATTGCTAGGTTGTACTACCAAGTCATACAAGCCTTCTAATGACCACTTCTCTATACGGTTTTATCATGCCAAGTCGTCTGATCCTCCTGATGGCCACTCCTCCGTATGATTTTACCTTGGGCAATTTGGTTTTAGATCGGCATACTATTTTGCCTTTTAATTGATTTTGTCAACCCTCCTTTTCTCTTCTTGGCCGTATGGCCTTGAATGTCTTTAATTTAATAAAACTCCTTAATTTAATTTTTCTTTGTACCACTTTGGCCTTTTGCATATTTTTTATTTTATTTCCTCCTCCATCCTTTTCATTTTTTTCTTTTTTAATCTCCCTTTTTTCCATTTTTTCTCTTCATTCTTTATTTTTTTTAATTTTTCCATCTTTTTTTACCATTTTCTCTCATTTTTAAAATTTTTCTATTTTCCAACTACTCCATTTTAATTTTGTCATTTTATCTCTCCTTTCTCTTCTAATTTTGTTTTTACTAATTCTTGTCATTTTCTCTCTCCTCTCTTTAATTTTTGTTTTTTTATTCTTGTCACTTTCTCTCTCCTCTCCTTCGTGTTTTCTCTTCACCCCTCTGGCTTTGTCACCTTTTTGAACCCTTAACTCTGAGGCGTAATGCCATTTACACATAAATGGAGATTGTTTATAGCATTCACAACAAGTGCCCATAAATTTTAAATCAAACCATTTATCCAATAAGGGAGAGGGCCCTATACCTTTGAAACTCACGTCAACATACTGACCACCATACAGTTGATACCATGTCACGTTCTCGCCATCCACTATCAGTGGCCCGACTAGGTTTGGCACAACCCACCATAGTCCGTCCATCATCACCACCTTCGACGTTTTCCTTGTGTGCTCTCATGTACTTCAATAGATCGTCTATGTATCCATCAACATGAGAAACAAAGGTGTCTTCTATCATTATGATTGTCTTGAGGCACGGTCCCACCTTTTCCACGTATGCACTCCATTCCCCATCATCCCACCATTATTCTTTATCACTTTCACTTTTGTCACATTGCCTCCTTTCTTTTGCAGCCTGCTCTCTTTTTCTCTGTAGGCTTTGTCGTCGAGCTTTTTGGCCAAGTATCCCCTCCTTATGCCTTCGTACTATGCATGATATTTCTAGTGACCACGTACCCTCTTCCAGAGAGCGGGTGTTCTGAACAGGGCATTAGTTAAATGCTTGTGCACTCGAGGCACTGCAATACCTTCTATTCGCCTGTTGGCGAGTCTTTCTTCTCCACCACCTGGTATGGCCCAGTCTTCTTCTGCACCATATCCACTGCCGCCTATACCCCAATCTTGTTCTCCAATGGCTTCCTCCCTCTACATAGGCCAATCTTCATTGCGTATTCGAGCATGTTGATTTGCACTGGTTCTTCCCTTCTTTCTTTGTATGGTTTGAGCTTTGATCCATTGATTGCGTCTGGTAGCAACGTTTCGTCCAAATTTTCCAACTTTACTGCTCCGTTATCACAAACTTCTATGATTTTAAAAGGCCCTAACCAACCAACTTTGAACTTCTCGGGCTTAATTTTGTTGCAACCGTTATACTTCAAGATTAACTGGCCTCATCAAAAATTCACCCGCCAGAGATATTTATCGTGCCAAAATTTCCTCCTCTTTTGCATCGATTTCATCTCCCATTGTGCCATCACCCTTTGTTCGTCAACCTTGTTGAACTGGAATAACCACTCTTTCAGGCTCTCTATGTCACCCAGTTTGTTCTCAACCGCTATCCTTAGACTCGGTACCATGTACTCCACTGGCACTATTGCCTCGTGGTCTTAAATCAACTGGAATGGTGTGTGCTCGATCGTGACCTTGTACATCATACGATATGACCATAGTATGGCGGGTAATCCTTCCTCCTAGTCAACATCTTCCATGCCGCACGACTTGTGAATAATGGACACTAGTACCTTGTTTGTAGATTTTGCTTGGTCGTTGGCTCTCGGGTAGTACAAACTTGACAGGTTGTGGAATATCCAAAACTTTGTCATCATCAACCGTATGTCGTGGTTGACAAAGTGCCCCCCTAGTCACTAGTGAGTTGGATTGGAATGTTGTACTGTGTCACTATTTGTTCATAAATGAACCTCGTCGTACTTTGCGCGGTGTTGTCTGCTAATGCTCGAGCCTCGGCCCACTTCGTCAAGTATTCAGTGGCCATGACTATGTATCGGCACCGATGCAACTGACTCACTTTCAGCGGCCCAATGAAGTCTAGTCCCCAACATTCGAACAGCTCCTGGGGTTGGGACGGAAACAGTGGCATATTGTCTCGTTTGAAGGGCTTTCCCACTCTCTGGCATGTGTCACAACCCGTCACCCACTCTCGATCGTTTGTATGAACTGTCAGCCACCATAGACCTTCCAAAAGAACTTTCTTTGTTGTGGTGTCGGGTCCCATGTGTCCTCCGGCTAGGCCTTCATGTACTTTCGCAATGGATTGGTTTATTTCATTAATATCTTCATTGGTTTCTTCAACAAATTGCTTTAGTTTTCTCCGTCAAGTTTCTTGTTCCCTTAATCTGAGTGATTGTCGTACCTTTTCTTCTGGTGTTTCTTGCCCTCTTGGTACTTAGCTCTTGTCCTTATTGGGTTGTACAGGCATTAATTGTTGGACGTACGATCATTGATTGCCAGGAGTACGCCTTCGGCTAGTGTCATGTTCCTCTTCCTCTCGCTTGGTCCTTTCTTCATACCATTGTAGTATCTATTGTCTTCGACGTTCTTGGTCACTCTCCGCTCGAAGATCTTGCAGGATGATGTAATGACGTGCTAGCAACCTTGGCAGTCGATTGAGGAGATGGTCGACCTCTGGGTTGACATGCAGTCTATCTCAGATGACCAACTAGGGGATCTCTCGACTGAAAGACTCCCTCTGTACGTTCTCCCTCAACAATATATCCCACAAGTTGACAAGGTCCTCTGTCAAGTTGTCTTCTCTTTCCTCGTTTGCTTGTATGGGCTCTTCCGTCAATCGACCCATCACGACACCATTCTACCGTCGGGTGATTTTCCCAAGTTTACTTAGGCAACGACGCCAAATGTTTACTCACCGGGATACTTTTATTGAAATACGAGAGTAAACGAAATAATTCACAGAACATAGACAAGTACATAATACTCATGAACACATGATGCATGTAACAGGAATTGCATTTATTCATTTATTCAACAGCAAGTACTAAGTATAATTTCACCAACATAATAGCATAGATGTCCTGAATACAACAGACTCCAGTACATATAGTCACTGCGATGGTTGAGAAACCAACCGTCGTGATGCTTCTTAACAACCAATCACAACTAATCGAGACTTAATTACCCGAAAAACACGTGACATTCATTATATGAAATATTTGCAATGTGACTATAGTGTTATTAAACATAATTAACTACAGCCGACTACGGCCAACTATGACTATGAGACTATGACCGTCTACAAAACCTGCTTTTCATCCTCAGATGCTTCAATCACTTGTCTTGGGAAAATAAAGAGATGCCAAGGTTTAACCCTTTCCCAAAAAGTAGGCTGCAGAGAGAGCTTCTTGAAATTCTAGGGGGGAATAGAACTCTTCTGAGCACAATGAGAAGCGAAATGCCCATAAACAAACCAAAATCGGCAGTGAAGGGGATATTCACATAATCCAAATTTTGCACCCAAGATCTTCAATCCTTTTATAAAATAAATTCTTTGGGAAACCCTTTGATCCAAATCAATTTCTGCCCAACTGCGTGTCTAAGTAGTGTGAGAATGTTCCACTGTCTCTTGAGTGATATCCAATAAATTGCCTAAGGAATTTCCAATATCCTTAAAGCAGAAAGTACACCAATATTGCAATGATATATAAGGAAGACGTACCCAAATAGGTACAAAGGAGAAGGAATTCTAAAGAGGATCAAAGGATGGATACCATGTTTTAAGGCTTAAAATGTAAGCCTCCTAGAACCATGGTCCAAAGCTAAGAATAGTGTTTCTATCATCTGGTGACATATAATCCACAATTAAGAATGCATATTTTTAAACAATGTGTGGATGCTAAAACAAGTCTACTCCATGCAAATCATGATATGCAATGCAAGTAGTTAAGAGAACCAATACTCATTGCAGCAGAGATAACTGGAAAATGTCTAGCTGCAACCAGTTAAAGAAGAGGTGCACATGTTGAACATCAATCCTTCCACTAGAGGAATCCATTTTACCGCTCCCAATGCAGGCAATAATGGCAGCTTCAGCAGTGGTAATGGTAACAGTAGCCCTCCTATAGACCCAAAGATGTGCTATATCGCTGTGATAATAGCAACATGTGCTTTGATGCAAGAGGCATGTGCTTTGTTCATCTCAAGTGCCTGCCAAAAATTCTACCATGAAAGTTGGTTAGATAGTAGTTCTAACATTCACTTGGCCTCGAGTAGAACATGTGGCAGTTTTGCCACTATTTATGTGTTGGGTGGGGTAGTGCTTTCTGATATTTGGAATGGCTACCTAGATTTTATTTGACATCAACACCATTATGGCATTTAAACCTTTGTTTTAACTCTTCTTTTTTTAAAAGGTAGCTTTTGTGTGTGCTACCAGTAGGCTGTGGGTAAGCATCATAGATGGTTTTTGATATTCTGATGATAGTCCAAAAAAAAAGTAATATTATTTTAAAAACTTGAATTGATATTCAAAATAAATCCCTAGTTTAAAAGGCCAATTTGCTATGTACTCAAAGAAAAAGCAGTGTTCCACGGGGTTTCGGGGACGGGGACGGGGACGGGGACGGGAGGACGGCAAGGGACACAAGGACGAGGGGTCTAAGTTTGGGGGTGGCGGGGGGACGGTGGGGGGATGGCGGCAGAGGGGCGGTAGGGTGCTGAAATACATATAGTACTTGAAAAAATAGCTATAAAAAGATGTAAAAGTATAAGAATTATACATCTTGGAGACAACTAGGAGTCCCCTAGATGTCTTGAGGACACCCCAGCATCCTCGAAGTTCTAGCAGCATCTTGGAGACAGCGACACTGGTGGTGGGATGGTGGCGTTGGTGGTGCGATGGTGGGGGGATGTCCCACCCAAGTCCCCAAGTCTCCAAGATGTTCCCCTCTAGGAAACGTGGGGTTTTTTGGAGGGGACGTGTCCCCATGGAAAACTGAGAGAAAAAGTCTAAGGGGTCAAATTATAATGTCAGTCAATAAATTATCTAGATTCTATACAATCATGTCTTATTTTGCTGGGATGATAAAATTTAGGCTAATAAACCCGGGAAAAATAGAAAATATACTCACAATTAATAATATAATGTGCTGAAACTTTGAGTGTCCTTGAATAGTTATTAAATGCAACACAAGGAAAGTACAGAAAATGGAGTGCAGAGAAAGACATACCCTCTCAAAAAACAAAAATAGCATCCTTTTATCATCTCCACCTGCTTTCCTGCGAAGTTCCAGAGGAAACTGCAATCAGACAACACTTTGCAACCTGCTATCTACCTCAAATGGATTCCAGATTACTAGTATTTTTTATAAATATGTCGAAATAAACAGTATAAAAACAGAAATTTGATTTCTATCTTAAAAAATAACTGAAACAAACCCTTAAAGACATTGGTTTTGACTTTCACATACAATTGATTGCTTGATATAACCAAGATTAAAAAATTTATAAGCATACTTGAATTCAAATCGTCCCGGAAAAACTAAATTCAATAGATATATAATAATATCCACAAGCAAGTCAGACAGGAACTGTTGAGGATGATAAACATTTAGATCCCAGACCTTAGTAGCTCCATATAAATTGGACGTGTCCAACTTGCATACTCCAATCCTAGTTTCTGGAAAGCTGTAATTCACAAAGCCACAAGTGTAATTGTCTTGCCTCTGATACACACAATCAACTTATTCATTCCTAGAATTTTAATCCATTTGATCTTCTAATGCAAAGAAAAACATGTTTCTGTTCTTTTCTCAATATCCATTCATTCTGCTCAGAACCTTTACCATTTTTCCTCCATATGTATTTCTTTTCTTTTTACATTCATTTCCATTTTTTAACCTTTTTTCTATAGCTGAAGAAGGAACAAAGTTCCAATCCATTTTGAACTTAATGGTCAAAAATATATTAAGAACAATAGCTAGAGTTACAACTCAAATTATCAAATTGATATTGGACCTACCCACATTGAATGCATGGCAATTGCCTGATAAATTGACATCAGCAATGACCCTGAAAAGTAAAAACAGTAATAGAATCTCTATTAGACATAGTTTCTAACAACTGGAAGTACCAGATATTTCATTAACGTGTTCAAAATGGAAAAATATGTATGTTAATGATAGAAAAAAACACTAAAAAGAGTGTGGCTCAAATTTTAGCGTACCAAGAAGAAAATCAAGATTAAAATCATCATTACTCTATATTTACAAGTCAAGAAAAAAAAAAATTGAGTTATTACAACATCTCTGCATGCTTTGAATCATTATTCATAATGAATGTGAGGTTTACAAATAATGTAGTATTCTAAAAAATAAAGATTCGTGAAAACAGAGAAGATTTTTACAGTAATCTAAGCATTTTGTTGGAAGTTTTCCTGACTGTTTCCCAGCAGTTGTGTAGCATCTCACAGTCTGCTTTGCTCTAGTATGAGTTCACAAAGTCTTTCCATCTAGGATAAATGGACACAGATATGGGTACAGAATCTGATAAAGCCCTGGATACAATAAAACTGGAATATGGTATATGAATAATAAAGTATATAAACCAATATATATGGTAAAAAACTATCACAAAACATATAATTCAAATAAAAATTTGCAATAAAAAATCCTTACAAAAATGAATCAACGATGTGTAATGTATGTAAGAAGAGAAGTGCCTCTCCTGTCTCCAAACTAGGTAAAGATGTTTCTTATTCATTTCTGAATCTTATTGTTTTTCAATTTTTTGCACATTACAACTCAGTTTCTTTATTGAGACAATTTCTGTTATATTCTTGTACTGAACTTGAGCCTTATCAAGATACACACCATGACTGTCTTGGTGAACATATCTAACTGTCTTGCTATAGGATTGTACAACAAAGAGAATTACACATATGTAAAAACTACCAAGTTTGATGTCCTTTTATTGAGAAGAAGCCTAGCAAAGAAGTATGCAGCATAATCACAAAAAAGCATCTCTTTCAGAATGGCCAAAAAACGGTCATGACCAGAAGAGGATACAATCATCTATAACAATTTTTAGGTCAAAATAGCCTGTCAACATTTAAATAAGCAAATCAAAGACAATGAACAAGTAATCCTTGCCATGCAAGAACCAGAAAAGACAGCGACTAAATAGAAGTATTGCATATGTATGTATGACAAATAATTAATGAACAGTCACAAATATTATCTTTTTCCACGTAAATTTGCAAACTAGATTACAAATTATGGAGTTTTTATGCAACTGTTCATCTTCATATACTATGAGGTGGCTTTGAGGAAAATAAGCACATGAATGTGTATTGGGATGCAGTTGCCATGTTATTAAAGAAGCAGAATAGATAGGCCTGTGAGAATAGCCTTTCACCTTACTAATTTATCTAAATCAGGGAATGGATGGAACATATTTCAAGTGAAGTACAAAACTCCATTGCTTCTATCTAGGGCTGCAAACACTAGAAAAATGACAAGAGAATAGAATGCAAGGAGCAAACTGCAAAACAACTGGAAACAAACCACCCACTTTAGGATTCCCAGAATTAAGAATTAGAATATTCATATCGATTTATCTTTATGGTTTGTCAGTGTTAGGGTTATAATAGTTAAGAGTTAAAAAAGCATGAGGTTATAAACAAAGGATATTATTTGTAAGTGAAAGTTAAACTAGGTATAACCACCAATTGATTACATAACAAACATCAAATCATATCATTTTGTCTTGTCAATAAACTTGACTCTTGTTTGTGCCTCTATCTAATTGATGTCTCTTCTACTATGCTAGTATGCTATGTCACAAGGTTTGTGTTCATTTTCAAGTTCAGCAACGATAAAATTCAGATTAAGTCCAACTTCAGCCCCAAAAAAATTGAAACAAAAAATCATGATTAAATTCAAATAATATAAATTTGCTATTTTTAAGTTTTGAAATAAATCAACAAATTATCAATAACTAAACATTACTAAATAAATTTGAAATCCATAAAAAATAAGCCATTATATAATAGAATTTTTAAAATATCAAAATAGCTAAGTTTAAAATTTTAATTTAAGAATTGTAAATATATTAAATACATTAATAATGGGGTTTGGAATTTAGCTAGGTTGGCTAAATCTTTCTTGTTGCAGGAGGTTGGTCATGAGATCTAGTCTCCCCACCCCCCGTGGTACCGGAGGGCATGTTGCGCC
The DNA here is from genome assembly GCA_007115665.2 of Sequoiadendron giganteum. Classification (NCBI taxonomy): domain Eukaryota; kingdom Viridiplantae; phylum Streptophyta; class Pinopsida; order Cupressales; family Cupressaceae; genus Sequoiadendron; species Sequoiadendron giganteum. The sequence goes on along the minus strand of CM021107.1, from coordinate 497,540,229 downwards.
AGCGTCATCAATCACGTTAAAAAGTTTACTAGGGGCACTGCAGTTTATAGGGGGTCGTGCTGCAGATTCCCTCTACGATCTAATATAAAAAAAAAAATTTAAAAATCTAAACTAAATATTTTAAAATATTAAATTTAAATATATTGAATTTTAATATAAAAAGAAAAGATAAAAACAAAATGAAATTATCATCACATAATAAAAATCTAAACTAAATATTTTAAAATATTAAATTTAAATATATTGAATTTTAATATAAAAAGAAAAGATAAAAACAAAATGAAATTATCATCACATTGAAGGGAAGTTTTTATTTTCAAGGAGGCATAGATGTTATGGTTTCCTTTGTTCTTGGAGGGTGCTACATGTGCGATCCATGTTGCATGTGTGAGCTGCTTTATCCCCTTTGTTCTCCCACCAGTGTTCCACTGTTTGTTTTAATTTTGGTTGTTTTTTATGCATGGATCTAGAGGGGGTCCAATTGGACCCTTGCATTTTTCATTTAAAGATGTTGTTTGAATGGATGAGAGTTTGACATCTGAGCATGTAAATGCGGTAAATTTTCTCATGCAAGCTACACATGATGCTCAAAATGATAAAAGAATGGAGAATAGTTTCAGGTCAAATGGATGTCTTAAAAAGAGTGTTGAACGACCCATTCTGGTTATCAATCCAAAAATTATTGTTGAGGATGACTTATCTAAACATGCATTGATTTGTAAGTTCATGGGTTTTCAACCTACACTAGAGTGCAAAATCTGCATATGATGTGGTAAATTTTAAGATTGACAAAGGACAAGTGTGTAAGCAATAGAAAGAAGTGTGTTTTTTATGATATGATGAAATCTTCAGTTTCTGTAGACAGTGAAAACACAACCATGGTGAATTTGTCTTGATTGAAGTGATTGTGAAATCATACCCTAGCGAAAAAGTGGTGAAATCATCACTACAACTTTTTTGAGATTGCCTCTTGATAAGTGTGGCAATTACATCCCTATACAAACAAAATAGGAATATAAAGGGATAGAATGGTTCATTTCACCTCCCAATTGTGGGAAAACACCTTTTGGGACCTTTAGAGACATTGGAGGTCTAAATAATACTATTCTATAAATTTGCAAGGGTTACCTCTTTTGTTTATCCACATTAAATGTTCAATTTGAAGGTTTTAAGGACTATAGAATAGGGTTTTGAGGTTGCAAATGCCATTGTAGGTTTTCAAACTCGATTGCCAAGTTGAAGAACTTGTGTTGGCATCATGTCGACTTATTACTATGTATATATGATTGGTTTATAGTGGATTGAGAAGCAAATCACTAACTCTTGCTGGATTTTTTCCCCTTATAGAGTTTTCCCAAGGTAACTTGTGTTGTCTCAATCATTCTCATGTTTTCTCTTTCATGTTCTCAGTAGGATTGTTGTCAATAGTTAACTTACACAATCAGAGCCATGTTTGTGGTGTATGAGAGGGGGCTACAAGCTAGAAATATGTTGTTGATGAGCTGTTTGGGAATCACTCTTCGTTTACCGATCAATACAACAGAAACAAAATGGTTTAAAGTAGAAGAATTGAGAAAAAATGAGCATGCATTGAATAAGGAAATCAAAAGTAAGACTCACAAAGTATAGGGAAAGTTTCAATCAAAGGGAAAATATAATTGTCATGAAAAGGAACTCTTAGATGGCTATGCCTTTGAAGATGCAAATGAAAACATTCTAGTTGAGAACATTTTCACAAAAAAGGCTCCCAACAAACGAGAAAGTTTTCAAGAGAAATTGCCAAAGAATGAAAAGGCAAAATCAAAATATTTTGGGACCAACATCAGGAGAAAGAAAAGGGATTGGAGTCCATCCTTAAGCAAGATCTAGGAACAGGCCAAAAGGTAGAAAGAGAACAAATAAAGTAGAAAAAAAAAGTGTCATAATACACTTCATTAGATTAGAGAAAAAAGGTAATCTGATATAGGCCAGAGCAAAAGAGTAAGGGATGCTATCCAAAATCCAAAAGGAAACTATGTTAAAAGTTGTTGATGAATCTTAACCTCTTTTGGAGAAAATGCTTGAAAAGAGCAAAAATGCCAAACTAATCGTTGAAGATTATCTCTTGAAATTCCAAGAAAAGAATGTCGAAGGGCTTCATATACAAACAAAATCAAAATATACTAATGTCGCAAAAAGAAACTAGGTAGTCTAAGGAACACTTATAGAAACATAGCAAGAACATCTAGCTCCAACCTAATTATGTAGGGGTAAAATTGAAAAGGAAAGTTGTGAGTCTAGCCATCTTGTGGAGTCCAAGTATGAACACATGCAAGATAATAAATTCATCCAAATACTGGATTTCCTATCAAGTTTGGAGTGATATAACTAATTTGGACTTTCTTCTAACAAACTTTAATCGCCCTCATGCTAGAGTTACTTGAAGAGGAGGAATCCAAACATTGATTGCAGATGCTTAGGGTAAGAGAAAATAATAGCTTGTAGGTGGGATCTTAATAAACTTGAAGGCATTGGAAAAGAAAGGAAAATTTCCCATTAGAAGTAGAGATTGCGTAGATTTCCCAGAACTTGTTATGAAGATGGGCTTACAAGACATAGAAACAAACTCTAGATTTTTTAACTAGAATAATCTAAGGAAAGGGAGAGACCACATAAGAAAAAAGAATGGAAAGGTTATGGGGGAATTTGGGTTGTCTGGTTTAGAACTTTGTCCTCAAATGAAAATGTTGCAAGAAAGGGGATCAAACCATTGGCCAATTAGCTTATGGACTCATGAAATTTCCCTCCAAACAATACCCCTTTTATGTTTAAAAAAATGTGGTTGGAACATCTCAAGTTTGAAAAATGCATTCAAGATCTATGGAAAAATGGGACCTTAGGAGATGCTTATATGATGTGTATGCTGCCAATAAAACGAAATTCATTAAGTTTGGATTGAAGAACTAGAATAAAGAGGTTTTGAATGTTAGGAATTAGTTCTGAACATGAGTTAATAAATAGTAAATAAATATTGTAAGATAATCACTTTAGTTTATAAAGATTAGATATTAGTTAGTTATTAGGTGGTTTGGGTAGTTAGTAAGTTGAATGGTTTTATAAATCCATTGAATGTAATAATGTCAGTGTGTTGAAGATGATTAATTGATTCAATTGTTTGAGCCTATGGCTCTCTTGTTTTCAATATGGTATCAAAGCAGGTTTTATCAGACCTCTATGTTCTCCTTCCATTTTCTCATCCTTCCTTCTCTAAAACGGTTCATACCACAGTGATGCAGTGACAACCACATGCAACAACCATTGTTTTTCGGTTTTCCCACCCACTTTTCTTGCATTTTGCCAACAATTTTGCAGCGCAGACCATGTGCAAATTGGTTGACATTCATCATCCATCTACATTTGGTTTCTATTCTCTTTCCATATTGTTTACTCCTTTCATTGTTTTTGCTCCATTTTGTTCATTTGTTTTCATACCCAAAATCAAAAAAAATGTACAATCAATTTTGCACTTCAGTCAAACATGTATGGGGACAAATTCGAGTCATTGTTGCATATTAAATCTATTAGAATGACATCTATGAGTATTGGGTGAGGGATTTTTTAAATTTGTTTAAATACCTATACAACATGACAGAAGTAATCCACAATCTTCCATCGTACAACATGGCAGCCAAAACCATCCCAGATGAGATAAAAATACAGAGCATGCGGACAAAGAAAAAGCTGGCAAGCTAGTTTGCCCATTGAAACACATTGTGAAGGAGATTCTTAAGTTATGATAGGTCATATTTTACTTGCTTAACTCAAATAGTCTTATAGAGGTTGAAGCGTAATTAGGAAGGTTAGCGATGAGTAACGTTGTTGTCTAGGTACTTGGACATGTTCTTATGTATGTACGATGTCCATGAAGGCGTCAAGAGGGCAGTAAACCTTTGGAAAGCAACGAGGAGATAGTGGCATGCAGTCCATCCCTCGATCCTCTGTGTATACTCGATTTTTTGTGCTTGCTTTTCGCTCTCGATTTTGCTGATATAATCTTCCTCTATATATTTTGCACTTAACAACAACAAATTCAAAGCATGAGAACTGTAATTATGCAGGTTTGCCTATGAATCAGCAATTAAATCAGTCATAACATATCAGAATAGTTAAGAATTGTGTTGATGAATTATGTAGTGCCACATAATTTTGAAGTCAATTAACCTACCTTTTTTTTTAATAATGATGCCTCCTTCCCTTCGGACGACTTCCCATCCAATCAAAAACTATGCAATATTAATTATTTATGTTTAATTTAAACTATCTTTGTACAATATTCATGGGCTATGGAAGCTTGAAGGCACTAATAATTTCAATACAGCAAATTAGCTGTGCGAAATTTCCAATGTATAAAAACATATTATTTTTCACACAACTGTTTCCAAATTAACAAACAAAATAAATCGTTTAACTCGTACCCTTCCACTTCAAGAAGGATGGCAATCTTAGGCGTCTCTATATCATCCGTCTGCAATTCCCGGCCATTAGTTTGCACATTTCTATAGGAGAGTCCCTTACTCTTTTTCTTCTCACGTAACTGTGACTTCTGCAGAGGATTAGTAGATCCTATTGTTTCTTCAATTAAATCACCATAACCCGAAAGATGCCTCTTACTAAGAGCCCCTGCGCTGCTCCTCTTAATGCTAGCCAAGCCAAGCACGAGACCGTGTGGGGGAGCATAAATTCTTGAAGAGCAAGACGCCATTTATATCAACACTTAGAGGAGAATTTGATTAGAGCTACGAATTTATTGCACAGAAACCCTAATAACCCTACCCAGGATTTTGAACACAGAATTGAAATACGACTCTTCTATTCAAAATAATCATAGAACGGCATATCCAGGATTGTATATATATAGCCGTTCATTCCCTTGCAATATCAAGAATTTGTGTCGGGCATTTAGTTGGTGGATTTGTCTGCGTCTTTTTTGAAAGTATTTAGGAAACCTCTTGGAGGTGGTAAATGAATACAAGTATTTGGGTCTCGATTTTTCCAACACTCTTAGTTGGGAGACCTGCAGGGCAAAAAGAATTCAAGGGGGTTGGAAAGCTCTATACTTGCTACAAAACAGATGTAGATCAGCCGAGCTATGGGATTGGAAAACAAGGAAGAAATTATTTGGGCTGCTTGTTACGCCCGTGGTCTTATATGGTTGTGAAGTTTGGGGCTGCAACACATCAGCATTAAAATGGAGGCAGATTGAAAGATTACAAAAGCATCTAATCACAAGCAATTTCAAGATAAAAAGTACAGTTCCGTATGAGATTGTTTTAGCTGAGGCAGGAGCTTTTCCAATGGAAATGGCAGCATTAATTCGTTTATTAGGCTATTTGAAGAGAATTGAGAATATGGAGGAGCATCGATGGCCCAAAATTGTGGCAGAAGACAACTTAACTAGAAGGAAGAACACGTGGATGAAGCAAAATGTCAAGTGGATGGGAAAATGGGGGATAAGCATGCAAGAGTGTCCAAACACAAATGTTGAAATTAAAAGGTATGTAAAAGAGAAGGTCAAGCATATCATGTGGTCAAAACAACTTGGTCGAAAAAGAGAGCACTATGTTTTGCATTTTAACCCCACTTGTGATCACGGGCAAAAATATTATGTGGGTGCAGATATAAAGTGGAAGGCTAAAATGTTGATAGCCCAGTTAAGAACTAGTTCCCACTGTTTGAGGTGTGAAACGGGAAGATGGAGAATACCCAAGGAAGCGTGGGCAGATAGGATTTGTTGTTTCTGCTCTTCAGGTTTAGTAGAAACCGAGTGGCACTATGTCATGCAATGTAAGGCTTACGAGAACATCAGGTGCAATTACTCAGATCTGTTTAAAGTCAAATCGTTAGAAGCCTTGTTTGAAGAGGAGAAGATTGCTGAAACAACAAGTTACTTGATCAAAATACACAATAGAAGAAATAAAATCAGCAAAGAGTTAGAGGGCTACAACGAGTAGTTGGTGGGGTCGGCGGCTACTCTATTTGTCGATAGATGCGGTTTTTGTTCTATTTCTTGGGTCCCATAGATTGGCTGGTCTCGTGGACGTAATTAAAAGCATTCATTCATCGATGATTGATTTTTCTCAAGCTTCTAGTTCCTACCTCGTTTTATGTAAGAAAATTGAAAGTGATCCAATAAAATTTAAAAACAAAAAAAAATTGAAAGTGAGAAAAATTATTATTAGTATCGATTTATTTTTTATATAAAATTTTAAATTTTTTGAAAAATATAGAGTTTAATCTACAAGTTTGCATTATCTATTATATAAGGGTGAAAAATTATATCAACTATCAATTTATTGGATGTAATTTTTTTTATTTACATAAATTAAATTATTATTTAAATTTTAATATATTTTAATGTCTTGAATTATTTTCATAAAATGTTAATTATATTGATAATTGAAGTCTTATTTAAATATTATTTTGAAGTTCAAATTTCAACTCTATTAATATTTTGGTGTTGTTTGAAGCATATTGAATACTATTTGTTTTTTGATAGGTGAACGCTTTTTTGACTAGAGCTATGAACCAGTGAGGCCACATTCAGGGGACCTCATCCCTGTCATTCATCTCCTTCTTCTTCTCCTCCTCATCCTTCCTCTCCTCTTCCTTCTTCATCTCCTTCTCGCCTCCTCCTTGCTTCTCTCCTCTTCCTCCTCTCCTTCTCCTCCATCTTCTACCCTCATCTTCTCTTCTCTCTCCCCTCCAACGCTTCTCCTCCAGGACCCATGCATCCCATCCTCCTTCCTCCTTTTCTTCATGCTTCTCTCAGAATTCTCTAACTTCTCTCTTCACCTCTTCATTTCCTCTCCTCCAACTCCTACTCCCCCACATCTCTTACTCTCGTTGCTCCTCCTTTCTTTCCTCTCCACCATCTCCTACAACTCTACACCTTATGCTCATGTCGCACTTCCTTCTCTTCATCTCCTCTGATTCCTCTCTCATCTCCTCTTGCATCCATGCACCTCCTATAATCGCCAGTCGTTATCTCTCTACCTTCAAATAAACTCCTCTTCAAGCCTACCTCCTCCTTGCCCGAAGTCATCACTCCTCCATCATTGTTTCTCCCACCAACCTTCACTAGCAATCTGTCAGGTGCCTACACACCATCCACGATTGTAGAACTGCCAATCTCCACCACACCTACCTATTGTCGTGACCCCGTAGCAGCATCAGATCTTCCTCCATCCTCTATGCACGATCCACCGTTCTCCATCCTCCGGCTATTGCTTGCAACTACCATTGCACTGGCAGAGTCATCCCAGGATCTTGAATACTATTATAGCTATCATAATACGTGTTTCCCATTTTGGGTTCGTTCAAACCTTGAGTTCGCTCGAACCCCTCGAAATGATTTTTTTTGCATGGGTGAGGTTTTTGGAAGTTTTCCTTCCTCACTCGAATTGTAAACCACTTTTGTGGGTTCACCCAGTCCTTTTGTGTTATGAGACACAAAGTAAATTAATATGAAAATTAATTTTACATTCAAATTCTTTTATATAGAATTGTATTGTTTAATTTTAAATTATTTTGTCTATTTGAATGATATTAACATCACTCAAATATATACATTTAAATATTACGCCAAAAAAAAAATCTCTTTTAATATGAAAAGATATACAAATTGTAAATTAAAAAAATTAGAGAAAATATTCTCAACAAGCTTGAAGCACCTAAACAATAAAGTGTTTGCCTACCTATAGCCCTACATAATTAAAGGAGATTATGGTCACTAGTGGTGTTGAATGGTTGTGTTGATGACACTTTAGTTTTATTAGGCAAGGGGGATAAGTTAGAATTAAAATGGGTGGCTTTATACTCCAATATATGTATTAATTTACTTCTTTTTTTGCTACAACTAGTACCTTAGTAGTTGTGAAGTTTCATAGAAAAATATTGAATCTAAAGAAAAACTTTGAAGGAGAAGGAGATTTTCATCATCAATTTTTGGCATCCAATAGTAAGTTTTGAGCCTATCACATAGATCTACTCTTTTATTTTGTTTATTTTCCTAGAGTTTGCTCGTGGATCTACAAGCATTTTATCAATTCATCATATCAATCCTAAACAACCTTTATAAAAGTCAACTGTTAATGAAATTGATCTTCATGTTATCTATGTGCTTGTTTGTGCATGTCGTTGTACCTTCCCTATTTCTAACTTTAGTGCATTTAAACAAAAAGTTAAATAAGCCCAAATCTTAAGAATTTAGCGATCTTTATGAATGAAAAGTAATTTTTGCAAGGTTTACTAGTGTAATACATTTGAATCAAATACTTGGTTTGTGTCATTGGCTAAATTTTAAGATTGATGGGTTTGAAGAACCTAGTAGATCTAAATACATGTTTTTATTAATTCTTAGCTTTGAATTGCTTATAAAAATGTGAGTGTGATAGTTTTATGGTCAAAATAAAGTCACGTAAGTGCAAGCATTTATAATTTAAGTGCTTAAATTCTTCCCTTCAACTATGTTAAATATCAGTCACTTATGATATTCAATAATAGTCATTCAAAGGTGTGTGTGGAATACCCCCAAAACTTGAATATTGTAGAAACCATAGTCTTTATTGAGCCCCTAATGCATATAAATTATATGTTGGAAATTATTTCTATAGTTCCTTTAATAAGATTGAACACAAACTTAAAGATGGACAACCCATTAATTTTTATATCATTAGATTATCATGAAAAAATAACAAACCATTGTTTTGTTTTATGACATAGGACAATCCTATCACACAAAAATTGTCAAACATTTTCTTTCAAAACAAATATTAAGCAATTTTCAAGCAAAATTTTAAAAAGGAAAAGAAAAACCCTCATAGAATGTGAATAGCTTTAAAAATTTTGAGTTGTAGAATAAGCCAATAATATAAAGATAAATGTAAAGCTCGCAAAATGAATTTCCCTCAAATGATAGTTGGAGGTCTTTCAATGGAGATTGAGCCTCCAAAGATTTGTAGCATTCCCATCAACAAATGTATAAGAGTTTGTTAAAAGAGGAAGAATTTCAAGTGTTAAAAGAAGTTTATAATACATTTTAAATGAAACATAGATGTTTCTCAATGCACACACATGACTTCAAGACCTACCTTGGAAACCAAGCCTATGGTGATTTTAACCCAAATCTACCTATTCTCTTTGACAAATATATAATATAATACACAATTAATGATGTTATATACATGAACTAATGTCACTAGACCAATACCTTGATTTAAACATGATTATACAATGGCTTTAATTCCCTTATATTATATGTATCCAAAATTGCAACAATGTCATCTTCTTTTACAATAAGGTGATTTACTTCATGAAAATCAATCCTTGTTTCAGCATACTTTGTGTAAACAACTTTGACACTGAGCTAAAACATAGAAAACAACATCAAACCCTTGAGCACACTTGAAAAATAAATGTTCGACATAAACTTAGGCAAGATAAAATTTCACAGGGTATAATATTGTAAAGCCTTTTCCAAGTAAGATTTCAAATTCTAAAGTTTTTTATTGCTATGTCAAGCTAATTAAAAGGCAAGGAACGTGATTCGTTTCAAAAGATGAGTTCCTACCCCATCTATTTAATAGTTGATTATTATTTATGAAGATAGACAATTTGTTAACTATATGGTCTCATGGGGTGGCTTGGGCTTCTATTTTCATGGAGTGGGAGGTCCCATGGGAAAAAAAATTGTGCTACGAGATTAATTGGAATCTTTTCCAGAAAAATAGGAGCCCCTACCTTTTAGGAATGAATATTTCAGCTGGTGAAAATGGGGTGGGGCTAGAAATTGCCCCTACAGCTTAGGATTTTTTTATGCCACTTGTCTCTCATCTAAAATTTTAAATTATTATTAGAAAATAAAAATGAGAGAATTTTCATTTATTTATTATTTTCTATCAAAGCACTACAGTTCATTCCTCAAATTTTGGAGCTTAAAATTTTAAGTAGAATTGGAAGATTAAATCCATGGGACCAAGAACTTTAAAATATTCCTAAAAAAGCTAAGCAGCATACACTAAGATTTTTAAGGAAGCCCCCCTCCATGAGACTGTACCCTAAGAATGTCAATATTGAAAACAAATCCAAGAATAGCATTGCCAATAATTTTCCAAGGCCTTATATGTCATTTGTAGCACACCACATTTGATTATAGCTTAAGTGAGTTCTTGACCTATAGTTTCAAAAATGAATAACAAATCAAGACAATATTTTTAGTACGATGTTATTGTGTCACTGGTGGCTTATGGACAAAAAGTGTAAAATACTACATCCTATTTATAGGAGATTTCATAGTTAGCTTAAAATTTTAAACTTTGTGGTTCTATTATTTTCTAGATCAAGCCCCCTTCATGGGAAAGAATATCAAGGTGTCCCCAGAATTACCTAACATATTTGAAACATCCAATTATGTCTTCACATTCTTGGCATGTCTCCAAGTAATCATAGTTGCCCTAAATAGATTGGAAATGTCCACATGCTTTAAGGATAGTAAGCCATCTTGAATTAAGACAACTAAAACATAAAACATCCCAAGTACACAAAAAATTTACAAATAATATGGAGGATGTAATAAAAAAAATTAAAAAAAGGTATTGGGGCAGTTGGATGGTTGACACACCCATGAAATCCTAGAATTGTTTACAACGTGCAAGGCATCCCCAAAGTATACGAGATCATTGAATATTCCCCAAATTCTTGCTTATTAAAAGGAAACAAGGAAGGGGAGATCAAGGTTAGACAAAAATACTTCGAGAATTGCTTTGCTTTATCTCCAAAGACACACTGCATAGAATTACTTTCATTTGGCATAGTGTTTCCTTATAAAAAAACATCAATTAGATTTGATAATTTTTTTGCATGTCTAAGCCTACTAGTTGTGGACTATGGCTAAAAAGAAACATAAGTTATGATTCAAATTATAATTTGATATAAATTTATTAAGGATCAAATTATTTTGGTAGAAGCTAACGAGAACAACATAATAAATAATGAATGTCCTTAAATTTTCTAATATCTATACCATCTATATTTTATAACAAAAGTTATAAACTTTTAAATTCAAGTTACAAAAATGTAAATCAAAAAGTTAGAATAGAGAAAAACCTTAGCATCATAGCACCTAGTCACTAAAACCATCTTGTAACTCATAATGTTCCTTGCTACCCTTAACAAAAAAAATGTCTAATATATAAAAAATTTAGACATTTTTTATCTAATAAGTCTTTCTCTTATAAAAAAATATGATATATCATTTGTAAAGAAGCTAAGGTAGTGGAACAAATTCCTACACTAATATTAAGAGGAGGGTTATGCAAAACTTTTCAAATCTTTACAACAATTACAAAAACTAAAATATCATTCGTACCACAACATAATGATTTGTGTGGGGAAAACCCTTTTGGGAGAAAACCCCACACTCCAAAAACCATCCAATATATTATTCAAAAATCAACAAGATTACAATATACTTGTAGAACAATATTTTTCATATGAGTATCACCAACTAGAGATTTGGATACAACTCAACATCTACAAGACTCTCACACACAGACTCCATCTCAAGCACCTAATATATAGGAGATACAATACGTGAAATTATCAAACGGTATTTACAAAACCATGAGCTAAAACCACCCAAAAAGTGGTACCCAACTTATCTCTTATAAAATATGCCTATGATGTGTTAAAAACACATACCAACATGTGTAACTCCCTCTTACAATTTGTTTATGTGTCTAACATGTTTTCACATTTTCCAATCTGAGAGACTCAACTTTTGGAGGCCATAAATTTTGATCTGGAGTCTGATTGAAGAATTTTTTAAACCATTAGAAAGCTTGTGAAACACGTTATCAAGCTATAACATGCTTTGCCAATTATGACCACTTTCAGGCCCAAAATAGCCTCTAAGTCCATCAAACTAGACTTTGAGGCTTTTGAAAAGATAAACTTTAATATCTTCAAATCCAGACATGATCTTGGGTGGAAACTTTACTAGCATGTTTATTTTCCAATCCCATAGCTTTGGAGAAAATTTCAGATCTATCTATGCTCAAATGTACAAACATTATAAATTTTAACTTTTTTTACAGTTGCAAGGTTGAGACACCTTTTTCCTAACATTCTCCCACTTTTTAAACACCTTGCAAGAGAAAAGTAAGTATCAGTTCACCATGATATAATTTCTAGGGGTTGGGAGGCCCATAGACTCTGAACACCATCTGAACTTCTTTCTACTCACAAGATTAGTTATAGAATTTTCAACATTCATCAAAGTTTCTACCCTAACTAGTTGAACACCCCATCATCCTCAACCATATCTTTGACAAATTGATATTGTACAATAATATGCTTGGTCCTGATATAAAATGTTAGGTTCTTAGCTAAGAAGATCACACTTTAACTATAACAATAAAATGTCACTACACCTTATTTTATTCAAATATCTAAACACGATCTCTTAAGCCAAATGGCTTCTTTACAAGCATGAGTAGCTATCACATACTCAACCTTAGTAGTGGATAAAAAAACCACATAATTAGCCTTATTAATGGATAAAACAACCACATACTATCACTTACTCATCCAACTAATTGTACCACCAAATAAAGAAAGCATGCAAGTACTGGTGGATCGTATGTTATCAATATCACCTACCCAGTTTGAATTGCCATAACCATGAATATCAAGGGAATTTTCATCTCTTATCAAATTACTACATATAACACAAGGAATACTCTAATATACCCCACAAATATATGAAGAATATTTTAATTGCATCCTAATGAACTCTACCAGGATTAGACATATATCTAGAAAGAATTTCCACTGCGTTAACGATGGTTGGTCTAGTGCAGACCATAACATACATCAAAATTCCAACTACACTCTGGTAAGACACTCTACTCATGTCTTCTATATCCAATGGGGATGTTGGATAGTGTGAAGTAGATAACTTTGTTCCAACTATAAGAGGAACATGCAATGGTCTAAAATCCTACATGTTAAACCTCTATAAAATTGAATTGACATACTTACTCTAGTTAAGCCATAGTTTTTTGTTCACTCTATCTCTTATAATTTCCATCCTAAGAATGTGTTTAGTTGCACCGAGATCTTGCATTTCAAATTTAGCTACAAGTTGAGACTTAAGTTATGAAATCATATATTTCCCTTTACCATTAAATAACATATCATCAACATATAATGTACAATAAATAGGAAACAATCACCATTGGCTTTATAATAAACACAATGATGTGATTTAGAACACTCAATTCTCAAACTTGACACATATATATCAAATGTTTGATACCGCATCTTAGGAATCTATTTGAGGCCATACAAATATTTGTTTAATTTAAAAGCCAAATTACTTTTACCTTTCACCACATAGTGTTATGACTATCTCATTTAAATATCCTCCTTCAAATCACCATGAAGGAAAGTCATTTTCACATTTATTTTCTCAACCTATAGATCATAAGCAGCAATTATAGAAAGAAAGAATCTAATGGATGTAATTTTTACAACAAGAGAAAATATCTCACCGTAATCAACACCTCAAGTTGATATTAACCTTTTGCAACCAACTGTGATTTTTACTTCTCAATACCTCCATCTAAACCAATATTTTTCTTGAACACCCATTTTCAACCAATAGGTTTTTCTTCTTTAGGGAGTGGTACTAGATCCCATGTATAATTATTTTTCAAAGATTTCATTTCTTCATCCATAGAAATCCTTCAAGATTCTACATCATTCATACCTAATGTCTCTTCTATATATATGGGTTCATCCATGTTATATACAAAGAAAAAATACATCTCTAGTCATTAAGTCAATACCTTTCAGGTGGTTGTATATCCCTTGTATAGCTTTGAACAAGTTGAGTTGGAGGTTCATCCTCCTCTTATGAAGATTCAAATCTAGATGACATCTCCTCAACTTCTTGTCTATCTAGGGGCCTCAATTCAACTTTCATAGGCATAGAAGGAAGTCAAATCACAGACTTTTGTTCACTTTGTTCTAGTTGCAATGCAATAGAAGAAGGTTTATTTTTTCTAAAAATCACACTTCTATTATATATTACCTTCACTGTAACAGGATCCCAAAGCTTGTATCCTTTCCCACCATAAATGTACCCAATGAAGAAACATTTCACAACATTTTGCTCCAACTTTTTTTGCTTCTCCTTTTGCACATGTGCATATGCCTTGCATCCCAAAAATCTAGGATGTATTAGTGAAGGCTTGTGACCAGACCATAACTCCATATGTATTTTATCAACAATCTAGCTAATTTAGGAGACTTGTTAATTAGGTAGCAAGGAGTGAAAAAATTTCATCTTCAAACCTTTGTTCTAGACTAGTACCACTAAGAATACTCCTAGCCTTTTCCATCAGTGTCTTGTTCATTCTTTCTACAACTCCATTCTCTAGGAGAATATAGAGTTGTCTTTTGTCTTTGAATGCCATAATATTTATAAAATCTATCAAAATCATTAGAGAAAAATTCACCACAATTGTCAATCCTCAAACATTTGATTTTATTTCTAGTCTACAACTCAATCATTGCTTTAAATTCTTTAAATCGATTAAAAACTTCATATTTACTCTTTAGAAAATATACCCATGTCCTTATGTTATAATTATCAATAAATGAAACATAATAAATGGAATTTTTAGTAGAAGGAATGTCTATAAGACCAAACACATCAGAAAGAATAAGATACAGTACACCACAAGGTTTATGAGAACTTGAGGAAAACTAACACGGGTTTTTTACCATAAATACAATGGTCAAAGAAATCAAAATTAAGATTACAATTAGTCAACCCTTCAACAAGGTTTTTTATTTTTTAAGGTCCTTAGACCCTTTTCTCTAATGTGGTCAAGTCTCTGGTGCCATAATATAGTCTTCTTTGTAGGTAATTTGAATTCAAAAGAAGGAGCACCTTTGGATACCCAAAATTCATGGGCCTTCACTAAAGATGAAACCCTCACCTTTTTTGATGGAGTGTCTATGATATACTTATTTTTCACATTAATACTATTACACTCAATAATGTATATACATCAATCTTATATAATGTTCCAAATCTAATACCTCTATCAATCACTATAGCACCTCTAACTATCTTGCATCTTGCATTAGAAAAGACTACCTACACATTCACATATATTAGTTTTCTCACAAATAATCAATTTTGTGATAATCCAAGGGTATGCAACACACCATTAATCATTTTTATTCTACCATTAGGAAACTTGATTCTAAATTTACCACAACCAATAATAATTAAATAAGAATCATCACCCAAGTACACTTCACCTCCATCAAATTCTTCATATTTAGAAAACCAGTCTCTATTAGAGGTTATATGGAAAGATGCACCTAAGTCATTTAACCACGCATCATTACTTGCACGAATGACCAAAGTTGCAATGAACACATCTCCATCTTCCTTCTTAGACTCATAATTGTAATCAATTTTCTTATTTTTCTTCTTTGCACTCCTTATGAGAGTGTTTAGGCTTACCATGGTTCCAACAAATACCTTTGGACTTTCTAAAAGATTTGGATCTTCCCTTAGACTTGGATTTATCATGCTTCTCTCTCTTCTTTCCTTTTTCCTTAGGTATTCCATGAACATTTAGATCCTCCTTGGGATTGATAAATAACTTCCTCATCTCTTTAGAAAGCAAAGAACCCATATCTTCAACTTTCAAGACAACAAAATTACTCCTAACAACCATAATGAGAGAGACCCATGCATCAGGTAGAGAACAAATCAAGATCTATTAATAATTCCTTCTGCAGTATTGCATGTTGTCTTCTCCTCCTCGATTTTGCATCTCTTTTCTATTGGAATTCATTCCTTTAGTCTCTTCTACTTCTCTAACAATATTTATCCTCACATTCTCTTTCCAATTTTACCATTTCCTTTGGTAATCATTTCCCTTTGTTCCACTTCAAAACAACCAAGATTCTCTCCTTGGCTAACCATGAACCCTAAACAAATAATTTTTCCCTTTTATATATTCCCATGTGAGAAATTTTAACTATCTGGGAGGAGGACATTCATTCCAAATGATTGGACAACCACATTCTTTCCAATAACATTCTACCACATGGTGTCATTAAACGACTTTCAAAACACTTGTCAAAATTTTCTAGGCTTGTTGAAGTATAAATATCCATTAGGAACATAGTTTTCCATCAATATTCATGTTTTGAGGCTTTCCAACCCACTAGGAACTCTTGTTTGAGTTTGTTAAGGGTTCCCACATTGCTGTAAACTAGGAATTGCACATTATGTCAAAGGTTCATATCCTTGTAGGAACTATTCGATGACTTCTAACTTTATTTCCTTAGTTACCGAGGGGTTCCCACCTCAATGGGAACTAATTTATTGGAGGTTCCCCCTCCTCTAGGAATTGTCCAACTTTTCCTTCAATAGTTTTTGGCCCCATTAGGAACTATGAAGGAAAAATAAGTGTTGAAATACTTTGTTGGCAATTTGAGAGGGAATGGAACTGTTGGGGGTGCTAACCTCTTTAGGGACCATTGAACCTTCGAAAATGTCTTTCTTCTTTATCTTGTTAAGAGTTCCCACTTTGATGGAAACCAATAACCTCACACCTTATCAGAGGTTCCTACCTCCTTAGGAACTCCCAAAAATGAATGTTCATCTTATATATTTTTCTCAAAGGTTCTAACACCATCAGGAACCAAGAATCGAGCACCTTATTGGAGGTTCTTGCTCTATTTTGAACCACTCAAATTCATGAACACTTCATAGAAAAAGTTGAGTCTTGAAACTTGTCACTGATTCCACTAGTAACTAAAATTGTTGGAGGTTCCCAAAGGAACAAAATCTATTGGAGGTTCCTAGGGTCCCTGGAACACCTCAAAACTCTGATGAGTTCTTGATCAGGACTAAAGCTTTGAATCATTCATAAATTCACCAATTTTCACCCAAGTTCCTTCAAATTTGAATTGGATATATCCTTTTGGCTCCTCTTCAAGGTGAATCCTTTACTTGACTAGAACTCAACTTTGAATTGCCTTCTGAAATGAACACCAAAACCAATAAAAGCATAGAAAAATGAATTGAAAAACTCATGTGGGTGATGTAGGATCGCCTATGGACCTAAATGCTCTTGCATAAAACCTGTTGAGTAAGAAGTTTGTGAGAATATGCTCAAAAAATGAAGTTGAGTGATTGAGCCACCCTTGTAGGTTGTTAACAACCTGCAAAAAAATCCACCACTAAAATAGGTACCTTATAGTACTTCTTCCTTCTCCTCTTCCAAAATTTGGTTGGAACAAATGCTCTCTTCCTCTACCAAATATGCTCCTCACTCATCCTTCCTCTTGTGGATCTATGTCCTCCACTAACCAACCTACTCCACCAATTATATTTTACTCTTTCCATATCTTTCGGGATTCAACCCGCCATAGTCTAACCTTCTCCACTAAATACATCTCCACTCAACACTCTTACTTACCTCACTACATTTCATTCATCTTCCTCATTTTCCATAATATAATCCACCATAGACCAACCTCCTACACCAATGTACATCTACACCATCCTCTATAGTACTTGATTATAAAATTGCATTAACAATATCATGAAAATTAAATATTTCCATCTGCACTTCCTCTTCACGCATCACCACCTCCACATGTCCATCTTGTATTTTACTTTTATCTCCTCACTTGCACACATCTCAATGTGATCTTCATTAATAAAATTAAAAAAATAATGGGGTTGACCCCATAGTGTAGTGGTTGTTGCAAGGCAGTTGCTTCACAGTCATAGGAGTTCAAATCCCACTAGTGGATGGTGGCACGAACAATCACAGGTGACGAGATGTCGCAAGATAGAGGATAGAGGACAAAGGATGATGATGAAGGCAACATGATGAGACTCGATTGCGGGGTCAAAGGCAGTAGGAAGGTGCAGTGGTGTTTGGTTTCCCAATGATAGAGGTCGGTGTGTGGCACTCAACAAACTACATATTGAGGATGGTGGGAGGAGAACCAATGTAGGAGAATGCATCACAGTGTAGGGTCAAAGAGGAGGAAGGGAAATGTAGAGAAGATGAAGAGTAGTTGAAGGAGAGACAAAGAGGAGAAGAAGGAAGGAGGAGTAGTTATAGAGAGGAGGAAACAATGATTGGAGGTGAAGAAGTAGCAATGGAGGAGTGGAGATCATGGGGAGGCTACAAAAGGAAGCAGAAGGTGACAGTAGAAAGGTTAGAGAAGCATAGAGGAAGGAGGTCGAAATGTAGGGGATGAAGGAGGTGTAGGGGGATGAAGAGATATGTAAGGAGGAGGAGAGAAATAGAAGAAGGTGGAGAAGGAGAAGAGGATGAGTTGAGAGAAGGAGAGGAGAAGGAGGGGAACGTGGAGGAGGCAAGAGAAGGAGAAAGAAGAGAGGAACGAAGAGAGGAGTAAGAAGGCAGAAGGAGGAGGAGTGAAGGTGGTAGGAAGAAATAAGGAGGAGGTGATATGGAGAGAATATCGAGGATGAGATCCCCCATATGTGGCCTCATTGGTTCATAGCTCCAGTCAAAAGCGTTCACCTATAAAAAAATCAAAAAATTTAATGACTACCTATGTGGTATTTTCCTTCTTTACTATTGTAACATCTTCCTCACCACCCTCTATTGAAACCTCTTTCTCCAATTATTCCATGCCTTAGAAAATACATGCTTCAACTACATTATCATTCTTTTCTTCTCCTACATCACTTACATACATAGGTTCATCTACACAAATATGATTATGGGACTCTAATTTACCCATACTTTCCTCTTCTTTCCTCTTTTATATCGTTATTTTGGTCTCCTTCAAACCCTTCAACATCCTCTTCATGTCCCATTAATTTTGGCCTTGTATGTTATTTCCCTCCCCGACACCTTTCCTAAGGCTAGCCTCATACTCTTCCTCTTTTCCATCTTCACACACATACAATTTACAACTTAATTTTTTTCTCTTAGAGTCTATGCTCTTTGAAATTATAGGTCTCCTCCACCTACAACAAAGTTCTCTCACACACAACTATCCTCTAACCAACATAACTCCTAGAAGACATGCCTCTTAACACTTCCTCTACCCATTTCCATAATGGATGGATCTTGTGCACCTTCTACACAATTTTAATCTCTATTGGAGGACAACCAAAATTATTTCATCCCTTCAAGCCCTCTACAATTATAGGACTCCTTTATACCTACAACAAAATATTAGAGTTGTTCAAACACAACCACCCACATAATTTCTATCATAACTCATCTCATCATACTTAATCTCAACCAACAACATTCCTTCACACTTTCTTCAACACACCTCCCATCAAGCCAACCTTGCTTTGATACCATTTGATTAGTTGTGACCTAGGGGCCTTATCAAGTGACCCAATCATGTAGCCAACACAACACCAAATACATATAACAAAGAGTTCAAAAATCTAGATTTTATTCATTTTATGATATTATAAACGTTATTACAATATTGGGAGTACAAATTACACATTCTTTATCAATCATTCATTTTTCTCTTACATGTCTTCTCCTCCGTGATAATATATTCCTTTTACACTGGCATTCATTCATATAGTCTTTTCCACTTATCTAATAGTATTCATCCTCACATTCTCTTTCCAATTCCTAACATTTCCTTTGGTAATCATCTCCCTTTGTTCCACTTAAAAACTACAAAGGTCCTCTCCTTGGCCACCTCGGAACACCAAACAAATTATTTTCCCCTTTATATACTTCCCATGTGAGGAAGTTCATTTTTTTAGAATGAGGAAATTCAACCATCATACTAGAAAATTGGATGACCACATTCTTTCTAATCGCATTCTACCTCCTGGCATCATTAAAAGGCTTTCAAAACACTTTTTGGGGTGTTCCAAGCTTGTTCAAGTAAAAATATCCATAAGAACTGAGTGATTAATTAGTATTCATGTTGTCAAGGATTTCCACCCCACTAAGAAATTTTGTTTGAGATTTTTGGGGGTTCCCACATTCATGGGAACAAGGAACTAAACACTATGTCAAAGGTTCTTATCCTTGTAGGAATTATTCAATGACTTCTGACTTTATTTCCTTAGTTATTGGGGGTTTCAACCCCGATGAGAACTACTTTATTGGAGGTGACCCCTCCTTTAGGATCTTTCCAACTTTTCCTTCATGAGGAGTGATGACCCATTAGGAACTATGAAGAAAAAATAAGTGTTATACTCCGTAGGTAATTTGAAAGAGAATTGGGCATGTCAAAGGTTTTGACCCATTTAGGAATTGTTATCACTTGGAATATGCACCTTATTGAATCTTGAATCTAGCTATACTGTGAAACATGGGATGACCTCTCGAGTTGTGGGACTCGTGAAACTTGAGGTCAACCTTCGATTAAAGGGTGACTTCCCCTTGGTAAATCACCTGAAAACTAACTCTAACTAAAGAACCTTGTTGGGAAAAGAGATGAAAAAGATATGTTAATCTAAATCTAAAACAAAAAATGAAGGTGATACACCAAATAAAGCAGATTTCTACTTCCTTTCAATAACACAACTTACATGAATCTCAATCTAAAGCTTCACACAATAATTTGTAATAGTAGTTCAAAGATAAACTTAGAACAACATCAATCAAGGATTCATAGAACTCTCAATAATACCTGCTTTTCTTTCATACATAGATAAAATTGAAACAAATAGAGGCAAAAATACCAATCTTTGAATCACTGAAGGCTGCTACTGTAGACGCAAAAAAATGCCTTCGTAATCATTTTATAAGTTTATTCCATCATCTGCATAATCATCTCTTTGCATATCGCTACATTCATAAAATAATTTGCATAACCATTTCATATATTTAAGTAATCATTAGATATATCCTTCATTAAGTCATTTTCACCTATTCCATAAATGCATTCACATAAGCATTTCATAATCCGTTTCATTTAAAATCATAATTCATCCATTTCCATAATCATTTTTACATGTGTCAATTGAATTATCATTAAAATATCACTTGCATTCATTCGCCATATTCCATTAAATAATGCAAATTCATGAAATCAATCAATCATTTAATCCATTTTCATTAAATCATTCATACATGCACTTAATTCTATGTTTTCAAGCATATATTATGCCATAAATTATCTTCTATTATAATTAATTTCAAAAAAGACATTTTTCTATCTCACCATTTATCCCACACTTCTCCCACAACTTGGACTCATCCATGAGTTCAGCTATAAAAGCAGGCTTCATTCACACATTTGGGGATGTGAATTTTCAATCTCATTCTGATCATCTAATTCCATAGCTCGCTTCTTGTGCTTTTGCTCGTAAAATCTTAGAGCAAATCTAAGATAAAGTGGGAAAAGATAACAATGGAGATAGATTTCATTTGAATGCATATGTTTGGCTTCATGTAGTTTAGTATCATGTTTTTGCATATGTTGTTCATTTAAGAATTGCTCCATTGAATGTCATGTTGTAAAGCTGATTTATATTTATATATTTAATTATTAGCTTTCAATTTTTCAATGTGCACATAATGGTGAGCCCGACAAGTTAAATCAACCTTTTCAGTTTTCATGTATATATCTTGATCTTTCAATTTTTTTTTGATACATTTTGAGAGAGTTTTTTGGTGAGAAGTTTTGAGTTTTGATAAATCTACATTCACATGTTTGAAATTATGGTAAGTATCAAAAATAGGGAGGCACGATCCATTATTGGATGATGTGATTCACGCTACCCAACTAAAACTCTTTTGGCTGTTTAAAATTCATTTGGAACAAGGTTATATTCACCAATCATGGAATCTGGCTCAGCGAAAGTCTTTATCTCTGCAAGAAGCTACGTTGCATGTGTTCTTTTCAAGTCTTTACAAATCTATGCAGGGTTTATCTCGTTGTATATGCAATAACACTTGAATTTCCTGCTTGGTGGGCTAGTCGCACTACCATTATTTTTGCCATACATGCTAATGAAGGCATTCTCTGATTGCGCTGGCCATAAGTCTGACTGATATTGGCATAGGATTCTAATTTTGTATGTTGGCCGCCATTTTTTCCTACTCGCTGCCCTCCAAACGATGATGACATGTTTTTCTTGAGGAGCCTATTTTGTAAACATTCATGTGATGGCGTTGTTTAATTCTGCAGTCATTCCATTTTGACCTGGGGTCACGTCAATCATCCATTCCATTCTAAATTTATCTTTCTGTCACAAACATAAAGATGTCAAACGTACTTGATCTTGCCTTTTGAATTTGATACCTCCAGGCACTTGTAGGCGTCATTTCCAAAATGGTTTGGAGTCTGGCTTTTACTAGCAGGTGAAAGTTTTCTTAAATGTTTCTGAAGCGGATTCTACAGGCGCCCAGGTCGCTGCCATAATCTGCAAAAACAATCTTTCCCATTTCCAACATATCCTACAATTAGGTCTGCAATCATTCTGAGCACACCATATAGTTATGGCATTTCATTTATCCTGCAAATTATGGCCTTTCCAGCTTATGCCATTTTGAATTTTGAACACCTCATGCGAACTTCTCCTACAATCATGACATTTCTGATAGTTAAATTTTGAACGTATCCTGCAAGCATGGTGTTTCATTTTTGAGTGTATCGTCTTTTCATCTAGCAATAAGTCCTATAGTCATGTTAACTACTCTTGTCATTACAACATCCATCTTGAATTCATATCCTCTAATCATGGCGTTCTGTTGTAGGCCTTTTCATTTTGCTTTAGTTTTAGGGTTAGATAGATTAGATTAGCTTTAATTTTAATATAGTTAGTTTTAATTAGATTATTTTTAAATTATTTTTTGCTTACTTTAGATTTAAATTTTTAATTTAGTTTAGCTCTAATATAATTAAGATTTACTTTTTAATTTGGTTTTTAATTTAGATTCAGATCTTTAATGTAGATTAATTTAATTAACTTTTAATCCAGATTAATTTTAGTAATTAAATCTAGTTTGGATTTTATTTATTTTACAATTTAACTTGAATTAACTTTAATTTAAATTAGAGATTTTAATTAGATTAATGAGAACTAACTTTGATTTGGATTTAACTTAGAATTAATTTAGAATTAGAATTTAGATTTTAAATTAGATTTTAATTAACTTTAAGTTAGATTAAATTATATTTTAAATTTAATTTTTAATTTAGCCTTTTAGTTTAGATTTAGCTTTTTAAATTAGATTTTTTTATAAAGAGTTAATTTAGAAATTAGATTTGATTTAGAGTTTTAATTTTTAAAATACTTTTAAATTCATTTTTAGCTTTTATTTGGATTAATTTTTCATCTAGATAACTTTTTAATTCAAGCTAACTTTTAAATTAGAGTAATTTTAATTAATTTAGATTAATCTAGAATAGTTTTTAACTTATGTTAGTAGATTAATTTTTAATTTAGATTTTAGAGTGGTTTGTAATTTAGATTAATGTCTTTTTCCTTCATAATTTAATTGTCAATTTGTGGGCTAATTTGGGGATTTTCTTGCAGGTACGTTTGGAAGAGAATTGAAAATCAAAACATATTCTTGTCGAAGAAAGGAGGCATGAAACTACTAATGAATTTTTAATGCAGGACGTTCGTCGAAGATATGATTTTGAAACCGACTATCTTTTAGCTTAGAAAACATTTCAATTGGTGCTTTAAAATGAACAATTATCTTCTTTCACATAGATTTAACTAGGAGGTCAATGAACATTGTTCATTGTGCTTGAAGGGGTGGTAGGTATTATGCTCTCACCTTGTGCAAACTTGGTGATCAGAAAGCCAAACCCATCCACTTTTGTGTTTACCTCTTAGAGGGTCTGCCTTGGTGGGAAAAAATACTCACCCTAAGGGAACGACCCAAAGTGGTAACATGCTAAATCTAAGCACTTCCAACCACTATAAATAAATGTGCTTCTTGATTAAAGTCAGTTAGCAACGAGTGTGGTTGTGTTATGTCGACAAGTGAATCCCCATAAACCCTGTAGAGCATAACCTCTGTAGGCTGGGAATCCTCCTTATTGGAACTAATCTTGTCACATGTATAACCACTTGAACGAATGCCCTTATTAGACACCTCTTGTTTGTAGTTGCAAAAAACCTTTTATTTGTCAGTATAGGAGGGACCACCTCTCATGTCGTCCCACATTCTTGTGGCTCTTAGTAGAGATGAAGAGTTCGTCATGGGAGATTCATGAGAACTCGAAGCTTGGTTGACTCGAGAAGTGAGTGCCATGTTGGGGGAGCTAGTGTGGCCAAGCTTCTAAGTCATCCGCTAAGAGTAAATGCAGCTGGATTATTCCAAGCGGGATCCAAAAAATATTGTCCTTTCCAACCTCAGGATTTGTGCTTGTATTGCTAAAACCAAACAACATTCACGATGAAAAACAAACTCAAAAACCTTTTTGTCTATGGTGTCTTGCATGTGTGTATTCAAAACATTGTCAAAACAAATCAAACATCACACCAAAATCTGATAACATTTCAATTTTGACACAAACTGAGCCAACATTTTCCAAACAAGTTTTTTAAACAAAATATTTTCTCACTTCATTCCCACCATTCCATCACATTCATTAGACTACTTTCATGTCTTAGAGTGCATTCCTTCATCACTTAATCAAATCGGGGTTGCATATACCTTTTTGAAAATTTTGTAATAGGGAAACTTACCATATCTTGTCATAGGCCCGTTGCTACAAAGAAAAGTTATCATTGACCTTATCATTTTCCACATTAGTCCTTGTCACTTTGGTGTAACCTTTAAACTCATCAGTCTAGTTTAAGGCTCACCTTGTCAAACTTATCACTTATCATCCACTCTCCTTGAGGTCATTGATAATTTCCTTTGAAAACAGTGGACTATCCTAGGTTGGCTAGTAACTCCTTCCTTAAGTTTCACAACAAAAGTGCATAGTTCATACCATAGTCATCTCAACTGCATAACGCTTTTGCATATCTTATTCCAAAAATACCAAAAATATAATCTTAATCTCATATCATTTGCATTCACCATTTTGAGCAAATATTTTCATGGTTGAAACTAGATTACAAAAGTAGCGTAGGGCCATGGATTTTTTTCATGATGATGAAGAAATTTACAACTACACTACCACTTTAAATCTTGACAACACATCTAATGATCCACATGATAATACCTTTGGAGCACAAGACAACACAAATTTGGGATCTTCATCTCAAGAGCAATCAAAGATAACAAATATTTTTGAACAATTCCTCATTAGGGATACAAATGGAAATGTATACATAGAAGAGGTAGAGGCTACTGCTCAAAATCCTGATGTTGCCTCTCTAGTGGATGAAATTTTTAGGCTAGACCCTCAAAGATTCTTGGCTAAACTATTGCATGAAGGAGTCAAATTACCCCAAGGATTTGATGTTGATACCTTACGCGCTACAACACCACAAAAAGACAACACACAAACAAGCCAAGGACAATCTTCACCACAACTTATAGTTTCCATACCTATTGAAGCGACAAGCCGAAATACCACAACCACCAACACTTCATTCATCCCAATAACACAATCTATATCAGAGCCCATGACACAAACCACATCACAACCTTTATTCATGACACAACCCTTGGGATCAACATTTACTTCCTATGGGTTATCATCTCATGCCATAGGGGCATCCACATCTAATATTTGTAGTAAACCTAAGCCAAGAAAGGTTCTTATTCAAGGATCTCAATCAAACACAAACACCATGTCACAAGGTCCTTTTGTTAATACCGACACCT
The DNA here is from genome assembly GCA_007115665.2 of Sequoiadendron giganteum. NCBI lineage: Eukaryota > Viridiplantae > Streptophyta > Pinopsida > Cupressales > Cupressaceae > Sequoiadendron > Sequoiadendron giganteum. The sequence goes on along the minus strand of CM021107.1, from coordinate 497,514,379 downwards.
TGCAAGGGAAAAACATGAACTTTCCATCTAGCCAAAACATAAACACTTCACATATCTTTAACCTTTTTCAACAAGGACAAGGGAAACACACTTCAAACCCTTTCAACATATCATATGGATCCTCTTTTGGACATCAAAATCCACATGGACAAATACAATACAACACAACCACTTCACAAATTCCAACATATACATCACATGTTCATACCTATGGACATGGTCAAAATCCACCTCACATGCACCACATGTCATCTCACCATAATACAAACATGGCACTTCAATATAATGTCACCCAAAATCTTGTAATAGATTCCTTGACTTCTCAAGTGGCTGATTTACAAAAATAAGTGGAAGGAATGCAACTATCAAATAGGAAAACATACACGTCGCATGACTTACATCCATATCCATATGATCCTAGCATTTACATGCCACCATTTCCTCATGGGTACATCATACCTAACTTCACTAAATATAAGGGAAAGACAAATCCGCTTGAACACATAAGGGAATTTAACATGACATGTGTAGATGTGGACTTTGAACACACTTACTTGATGAGACTGTTTCCTAGAAGTCTTGTTGGTCCTGCACTTGAATGGTTTGCATTACTACCTAGAGGATCTATAAAATCATGGGAAGACTTAGCCAACAAGTTCATGGAAAAATATGGCTATAACATTGAGAATGGTATCACAAAAGCCACCCTGTGCCACATGACACAAGATGAGGGTGAGACTTTCATTAAATTTTTCCAAAGATGGTGTAGCATGGCAAGTAGATGTCCTATTGAAATTCCTAAAAAACAAAAAGTTGACATGTTTGTCAAAAAAATTATATCCAAATAAAAACATCCATTGCAAGTGCATTGTTGTACAATTTTTTCAGACTTAGTGGAGAAAGGTATGACATTGGAAAAAGTCCTAATAGCCCAAGGTGAAATCACATATGGCAACAAAAACACACACAACCAATACACCTCTAACGACAAAAACAAGTTTTGGTCCTGCAATAAGAATGTAACAAATGATGGAGTCGTAGATGCCAAAGTTATGAATAGAATAGGTCTCACATTGACTCTCAAAGCACCCAACACACACAATAACACATCATATGCTTCCAATCAAGCAACTAACACGATACAAAACAATTAACAAAGGGAACCCCCAAGACAACCAAGGCAATACACATAGAGACAATACACTCCTTTACCAGAACCAATTGAATTTGTCCTAAAGAAGCTACTACAATCAAATGTTATACAACTCCAAGAACCTAAACCATACGACCTAGGACAATTCAAACCCTCTTGGTGGGATGATAATTCCTTTTGTGAATACCACCGTATTAAAGGGCATAAGACCTCGTCATGCCGTCAATTGAAGAACATAATTCAAGACTTAATTAAAAATGGTACCGTAGAGGTCGAGGGGAAACAACAAACTTCCAATAAAGATCATACTATTTTTAAGAATCCATTGCTTGATCATGGAAGAGCCTCCAGTTCAGGTCAAAAGATAGACAACCATGCCAATTATACCAATGCCTCTTTTGACTAAAAAATTATTAATCACCTTCAAGCTATTGATTATCATGTTAACACAATCACCATTAAGAAACAACCTGAAATTACCGTCACTACTCGTAGAGCTAAGGTTACCGTATTTGGTCCTCCTTCAAAGCACCCACAATCCAAAGCCCAATATAACCTTCTTGACCAATTGGGCAAGACACCCGCACAAATTTCCATCCTTGAGATTCTGTGTATATCACCCGAACACAAAGCTATCCATGATAAGGCTCTGAAAGTAACCTTTGTCCCTACTGACCTGGACGTCAATCGATTTGAAGCCATGGTTGGATGCTTGGCCAACTCCCACCATGTCTCTTTTTTTGACAAAGATTACTCTACCTCCAATTCGAATCATAATGACCCATTGCACCTTGAGGTCTTTATAAACAACAACAAGGTCAAACGAGTCCTAGTAGATGTCAGAGCAGGATTGAACATTTTAATTCTAAATCTGGTGAAGGGATTGGGCCTATCTGAAACATTTGTGAATAGAACTAAGAGCATTGTCATCAAAGCCTATGATGACGAAGAACGTTCTTCTGAGGGTGTCATCATACTGCCTATCAAGATTGGACCGACATCACTAGATACCACATTCCAAGTCCTGGATCTTGAACTACCATACAACCCAATCCTTGGCCGACCATGGATCCATGCCATGAAATTCATCTCCTCCACATACCATCAATGTCTGAAGTTTCCTTAAAATGGCACCAAAATTACAATCATTGCCAATCCTGACCCCTCTTAGTATTGCACTAACTTGAGAGCGGTCCTTGAACATCAAGTGCCTATAAACAGTGAAGCTACAACATCCGCTCCATCCAATTATGTGGATCCATCCACTCTAACTAAATCCTCCACATTCACCATTCCATCTACTGATCCAAAGATTCAAATCCAGGACAAGGGGTGTGGGGAATATCATATGACTACTTCCTACTATATCACCAAGCTACCAAAGTCTCCACAATCCTATGGCAAGCCCATCTATAAGATGGAACCTAAAGTTGTTATCAAAATTCCCCCCACCACCACCTTTACAAGCTGGGGAGAGTTAAAAAAAGAGGACATTGATGATATTTCAGATTGGATGATCTATAAAGATGAAGAAGATTTGTTCCTGCTACCGATAAAACAATATGGTAAAGGCTTTCAACTCATGAAAAAAAAGGATTATGATGGAATTAGTGGGCTCGACATACATAAAAATGGAATGAGAGAACCCTTGATGCCTCTTAAAAAACCAAAGAACTTGGGGATAGGATTTGTACCAATTAATATTGGCGCTTCAAGTACTAAGGTGTTTTCAAATAAGGATGTGAGTGCTTCAAAAGATGTCAAGACATCTAAAAACCCTATCAACCTCTATGATAGTGACACCGAATCTAATGAATATGAGTGGGATTCTTGTACCATCAGTGACTATGAGCTCGACTATGTCTTTCATGAGTTTGATACACCTTGTCCATCCTTTACCGACCTCATGGATATTAATATCCGTGTCAATTCCTTTAATGAACCTAACTTACCGAAGGACATAAAAGAAAGAGCATGGATAGAATCCTTTTGGGACCCGATAATACATCCATCTTTACCCTATCTCCTACTCCCCCATCCTTTACTAATACCGATGATGGCATTTCCATCGTTTACCCACAATTAGTTGATTGGGACCAAAAAGATCCACCCAATTTGGACATATTTGAAAATGATGAAGCCATTGCTGAATTCATGGGACTATGAGAAGGCATACCACATGGGGACCATAAGGCTAGTTTTACTATAGATCTTGATGTTGTGGAATATTTTGACAAGAATGTTCCACCCTCTAGTCGCAAAAATGATAAAAACAAAATAAAACATGAAAAAAATAAAGTAAAAATTGAAAGGTCTTTAGGTGAAAACCGCAAGGTGCCTTCTGACTAAGAAAAAGTAAAAAGAAATGACGTATCCAAGGGTGAAAACCTCTTTGAGGCACCCAAGGATGGAGGGTTGGACTTTCTCCCCGTCGAGAGAGATCGCTAATGTTGATCGAATAAGTAATGGAGTTCAACATAAGTACAACGGAGAATCCTAAGATTGTTCTCATGGCAACATCCCTGAAAGAAGAAGAAAAACCACAATTTGAAGACTTCTTCACCAAACATCAAGTCAATTTTTCATGGCCTAATGCCAACATACCTGGGTTGGACCCCACACTAGTCCTACATCATTTACCATTGCTTCCAAATGCAAAGCCTGTTAAACAAAATCTTAAAAAAATACATCCTCAAATAGCTCTACTGATCAAAGCTGAACTCAAGAAATTACTAGATGTTGGTTTCATAAGACCTATTGACTATGCAGAATGGATTTCAAATCTTGTATCAGTAAATAAACTAAATGGATAAATCTGTATCTACACTAATTTTTATGACCTAAACAAAGAATGTCTGAAAGATGACTTCCCACTTCCCAACATAGACATCATAGTAGATCTAACGACAGGTTATGAGATGTTATCCCTCATGGATGGATTCTCAGGGTATAATCAGATTTGTATTGCTCCTGAAGATCAACATAAGACCACATTCACCTGCCCATGGGGTACGTACTGTTGGAATGTCATGCCCTTTGGACTTAAAAATGCAGGCACAACCTACCAGAGAGCAATGACCACCATATTTCATGATCTCATGCACACATTGATGGAAGATTATGTTGATGACCTTTTGGTGAAATCCTTGACATGTGGTGATCATTTAAGAGTCCTAGAATTTTTTTTCAAAAGACATGAAGAATATAAAGTCCGCCTAAATCCAAAAATATGTGTCTTCGGTGTGACATCAAGAAAGATCTTAGGATACATAGTTTCCTGTAGAGGCATTGAAGTGGACCCGACAAAAGTAAAAGCTATATTAGATATGCCTCCCCCAATAGGAATCAATCAACTCAGATGCAACATAATCATCTATACTTCACACTCAAAAATCCATAATCCACAAGACAAGCAAGCAACAAGTCTCCAAGTCAAATCAGTTATTTTTCACATCAATCAAACCAATCAAATTGATCAAAACCAATGGTCTTATACAAGATGTGTTCTTCCTAAAACTAGATCTTGTCACTATCACACTCTATCATTTTCCTTATACAGGTAGTTGTATGATCAAAACCAGACTTGACGTCTTATACGACATGTTTCTTTTCCTTAAACTAGGCCTTGTCAAAACAATCCACCTATCACTCACTTTGCCCCTTAACGTACTAGGAAACACTTATTGACAAATAATTTGAATGATTGTTGACCTTGTTGGTCTATTTTGTCTTATCTTTTAGATTTTCTTCGGTGATGTTACTAGCCACCTTGAGGATGTCCCACGAAAGATATAGAGGGGTGATGATGTCTCATGAATCATCTTTTATTTGATTATTGTCTGTAGTTTGTCTTGACAAAAAGACTAGGGCAACTTTGCCTTAAGTATGAGTTAGGACATTCCTTATCTATGACTATCTTTTTTATAGATGGATGACCTTGCAAACCTTGGTCTATGTCATACCATGGTGTTTGTTGTCCATTTATCATATTTTACTGCTCTATGATGATAAAAGCACTTTGTAAAGCACAAGAAGCTTCATCATTTTAATTTCCTTCACATCTCTTTCTTTTCATCCATTTTCACTCCCATCATCCATTTTCATTCATCATTTCATTTCTTTCTTCATCCTCCTTATCTATTTCCCTCTATCATTTCTATTCTTCATTCTCTTGGTCCTCTCATCCATTTCGAGAGCACACTCATATCCTTTCAACCCGCATGTCCTCTCGAGGGGGCATACCACTACCTACTCATCATCCTTCCTCATTCTTCATTTCACTGGGGCATATCTTTTTCTTTGAAACAATCTGATGAACTACATTGTCTCAAAGAGGGGCATGTAGACACATTAAAATGCCTTCGTAATCATTTAAGAGTCCTAGAATTTTTTTCAAAAGACTTGAAGATTATAAAGTCTGCCTAAATTTAAAAATATGTGTCTTCGGTGCGACATCGGGAAAGCTCTTAGGATACATAGTTTCTCGTAGAGGCAGTGAAGTGGACCCGACAAAAGTAAAAGCTATATTAGATATGCCTCCCCCAATAGGAATCAGTCAACTCAGGACATTACAAGGCCGACTTCAATCCATTAGATGCTTCATTGCACAACTTGCAAATAAATGTCAGCCTTTTCAATATTTGTTACACAAGGGAGTTCCTTTTATATGGGCGCATAAGTGTGAGGCAACTTTTCAATAGATTAAAGAGTACCTCTTGACACCTCCTGTTTTGATGCCACCAATAGATGGTAAACCCCTAATCCTTTACATATCAGCTACCACTTTCACACTAGGGGCATTGCTTTCACAAGATGATCATGATGAGAAAGAACGAGCAATTTATTACATTAGCCACACACTGGTTGGGTATGAACTCAACTATAGCTTTATTGAACATGCTTGTCTCAAGTTGTGGTTTTCACTACTCAAAAACTAAGACATTACATGCTAAATCATCAAACAAGATTGGTGGCTAAGATAGAACCTTTAAAATACCTACTCAACAAGGAAACATTGACAAGACAGTTAGCTAAGTGGGTCATGATACTCAGTGAGTATGACATACAATATGTAGAATGAAAATCAATAAAAGGACAGGTTATCGCAGACCAACTTGCTGACACACCCACAAAAGTTGATCACCCTTTGATTTCTGATTTCCTAGATGAATCAATATTGACACTAGACACTAGCGCAACATGGAAGTTATACTTTGATTGATCATACACTAGTCATGGATCAGGAGCGGGAATAATATTCATCACCCTTTAAGGTGATACTATTCCAAAATCCTGTAGAATAGCTTTCCCATGCACAAACAACATTGCAGAATATGAGGCCTTACTCACAGGATTGCACATGGCTATAAAATAGAAAATTACAAGTCCACAAGTCTTTGGTGATTCACAATTTGTCATCCGATAGGTCAATGATGACTATGACACTAAAGATGAGAAATTGACTCCATACAAAAGAATGGTTGACAATTTTAAGCTATATTTTGTAGATGTCACTTTTTCTCAAATCCCACAGATTCAGAACAAAGCAGTTGATGTCATGGCCACCATCAGATCTCTCTTGCACATTTCCAACAATATGTCACAATATGAGTTCTTAGTTGAATAGTTGTTGGTCCCTGCCTTTGATGTCCCTGAATCTGAGATGGTGTGTGAAATTGTTGGTCCGCATTCCCCATGGTATCAAATAATCTATGACTATATGCATTCCCAGACATTACCCCCTAACCTATCCAACAACCAACGCAAGTCCTTCCTTCATAAAGTCACCCGCTACGCCATCATCGGTGACACCTTATATAGACATGGCTTAGACAATACCCTACTCATATGTCTTGACACTAACGAAGCACAAACTACCTTACACAAAGTACACGAGGGTATATGCGGAGCCCATTCTAGTGGTTTGAACCCAGCTAAAAAGATCATGTGACTGGGATATTACTAGCCTATAATGGAACAAGATTCCTATCACTTTGTAAAGAAATGTCGACAGTGCCAAATACACATTGACCTCATCCATGCACCTACACAAGAGTTGTAGTTGATCACTTCACCGTGGCCTTTCGCCCAATGGGGACTCGACCTCATAGGAAAAATCCATCCCACTTCGTCTAATGGCCACAAATTTACTGTCACTATGACTAAATATTTCACAAAATGGATTGAAGCTATTCCCCTGACATACATAACTGGTAAAAAATCTCCAAGTTCATCCTCAATTATATCATATGTCAGTATGGTGTCCCACAATCTATCATCACTGACAATGTTCATCCCTTCAAAAATTAGGATGTACATGAGTTATGTGAGAAGTTTGACATCCAACACCGCCTTTCCACACCATATTACCCACAAGGTAACGACCAAGTTGAGGTGTCTAATAAGATCATAATCAAAATTCTTAAAAAGACTGCCAATGACACTAGTCATGACTGGCACATTCAGCTTAACCCGCCCTATGGGCGTATCACACAAGCATCCACACACCCATCAGTGCCACTCCATTTTCCCTAGTCTTTGGTACCGAGGGTATCCTTCCTATAGAGGTTGAAGTCCCCTTTTTGCGAGTCTCCCTGAAAGGGCTCATTGATGATGAAGAGTATCATGTATCCCGATTGCATGAATTAGAGCTGCTTGATGAACGCAAATAGAAGGCCTTGACACACCTGCAAGCATACCAGAACAATCTTTATCACAGTTACAACAAAAGGGTTTTGGTCAGGCATTTTGACATTGGTGACTTAGTGTTGATGCAAAATTCAAAAAATCGAGCAGAACGTGAGAAACCTGACAAATTTGAGCCCAACTGGCTGGGTCCATATGTCATAACAACATCCTTTGGTTCTAACACTTATTAGTTGTCTACACTTGAAGGGGAACCTTTTTCCAATCCCATCAACAACTTGCATCTATGCAAGTTCTACACTTAGCTTCAGAGAGCTAAGAAAAAGTCCTAAAAAAATCGTCACCTTGATGAAAACCTAGCAAACAGGCGTCTTGGTGACAGTAAAAAAAAAAAGTAATGAGAATTTTTTTGTCCAATAGTGAAAACTTGGTAAACAGGAGCCATGGTAGTCAGTCTTTGCTTCATCATCTACTATCACTCTATTTGGTCTTTCATCCTCATTCCCAAATAAGGCCTTTACCTTTTGTCATCTTTCATGCCATCTCCCATTTAACATCCATTATCACGCCTTGTCATCCTTATCATGTCTTCCAACCGGTTGACATCTAGTGTCCTTTACCTGCACCTTTCGTCTAGGATAAACCTTGTCCCATCCCATCCCTATTGGTTCTTCTCATACCCAACTGGGGCAATATCCTTGACCTACACTGGATTCTGCATTGATCATTGGAAGTCACTATATTAAAAAAACTAAAAAAATAATAAAATTTCCTAAAAAATAGCCATAAAAATCATAAAATGTCATGAAAAAAATTCATGAAACTCACAAAATGTCCTACAAAAATTCATAAAAAATCACAAAATGTCCTAGAAAAACTCTAAAAAAATCATAAAACTTCAAAATCCAAAAAAATTAAAACATGTCAAAAAACCAAAAATATTCAAAAAACTTTCCAAAATCCCCAAAACAGACTTAAAGTCAGTCATGTCTGTCTTTGTCATTGTCGAACTATGTTGCCTCTGCAACTGGACGTAGGCAATGCCATCTGTCGATGTGCTCCCGAGGCATTAGGTCAGTCCTTTAGGTTTGTCAAACAAAGAATATAATCATGATTTGATCCTTTGTCATTGAAACAAAGTCAAGGGTCATGTTGAACTACGAGGTCTCTGTGCATTGCTACGTAGGAAAGGCCATCTGTCAATGTGCCCCCGAGGCCCCCTAGGCCAATATTTTAAGGTTCGTTGGGTCAGTCAAAATAAATCAGACATTGTCAACTCAGATGCAACATAATTGTCTATACTTCACACACAAAAATATTGAATCCACAAGACAAGCAAGCCAACAAGTCTCCAAGTCAAATCAGTTATTTTTCACATCAATCAAACCAATCAAATTGATCAAAACCAATGGTCTTATACAGGTGTTCTTCCTGAAACCAGATCTTGTCACTATCACACTCTGTCATTTTCCTTATATAGGTAGTTGCATGATTGAAACCAGACTTGACGTCTTATACGACATGTTTCCTTTCTTGAAACTAGGCCTTGTTAAAACAATCCACCTATCACTCACTTTTCCCCTTAACGTACTCGAGAACACTTATTGAAAAATAATTTGAATGACTGTTGACCTTGTCAGTCTATTTTGTCTTATCTTTTAGATTTTCTTCGGTCATGTTACTAGCCACCTTGAGGATGTCCCATGAAAGATTTAGAGGAGTGATGATGTCTCATGAACCGCCTTTTATTTTATTATTGTCTGCAGTTTGTCTTGACAAAAAGACTGGGGCAACTTTTCATTAAGTATGAGTTAGGACATTCCTTGTCTGTGACTATCTGTTTTATAGATGGATGACCTTGCACACCTTGGTCTATGTCATACCATGGTGTTTATTGTCCATTTGTCATATTTTACTGCTCTATGATGATAAAATCACTTTGTAAAGCACAAGAAGCTTCATCATTTTAATTTCCTTCACATCTCTTTCTTTTCATCTATTATTTCTCCCATCATCCATTTCCATTCATCATTTCATTTCTTTCTTCATCCTCCTTATCTATTTCCCTCATCATTTCTATTCTTCATTCTCTTGGTCCTCTCATTTATTTCGAGAGCACACTCATATCCTTTCAACCCGCATGTCCTCTCGAGGGGGCATACCACTACCTACTCGTCATCCTTCCTCATTCTTCCTTTCACTGGGGCATATCTTTTTCTTTGAAACAATGTGATGAACTGCATTGTCTCAAAGAGGGAAAAAATGTAGACACATAAAAATGCCTTTGTAATCATTTTATAAGTTTATTCCATTATTTTCATAATCATCTCTTTGCATATCACTACATTCATAAAATAATTTGTATATTTCATAGTAGTTCATCAACCCATTTCATATATTTAAGTAGTCATTAAATATATCCTTCATTAAGTCATTTTCACCTATTCCATAAATGCATTCACATAAGCATTTTATAATCCGTTTCATTTAAAATCACAATTCATCCATTTCCATAATCATTTTTACATGTGTCAATTGAATTATCATTAAAATATCACTTGCATTCATTTGCCATATTCCATTAAATAATGCAAATTCATGAAATGAATCAATCATTTAATCCATTTTCATTAAATCATTCATACATGCACTTAATTCTATGTTTTCAAGCATATATTATTCCATAAATTATCTTCTATTATAATTAATTTCAAAAAAGGCATTTTTCCATCTCACCATTTATCCCACACTTCTCCCACAACTTGGACTCACCCATTAGTTCATCTATAAAAGTAGGCTTCCTTCACACATTTGGGGATGTGAATTCTCAATCTCATTTTGATCATCCAATTCCATAGAGCTTCTTGTGCTTTTGCTCATAAAATCTGAGAGCAAATTCAAGATAAAGTGGAAAAGGATAACAATGGAGATAGATTTCATTTGAATGCATATGTTTGGCTTCATGTAGTTTAGTATCATTTTTTTGCATATGTTGTTCATTTAAGAATTGCTCCATTGAATGTCATGTTGTAAAGCTGATTTGTGTTTACAAATTTAATCATTAGCTTTTAGTTTTTCAATGTGCACAACTGCAATGACCTTTTTTTGGAAAAATAATAAAATATTATATCACAAGCATACAGTCAACCATTATTTCAAAGTGAAACAAGGTTGAAGATGCAATCAATGAAAAAATTACAAAAGTAAGGACCGAAAAAATTAAAGGACTGAATGTCAATTTGTCACAATAAACTTTTTCAATATTTTGCAACAAACATAGGCCTCTTATTTATAGATTTTGAGAGCCTAAATTCAAAAATTCATGTTGACTTTAGATATTTTTCCTATGAGAATCCTTATCCTCTATGGATAAGATTTACCTTTTTTCTTTATGAGTTATCAATCTTATCCTCTGTGAATACAATATTTGTAATCCTTATCCTCTATTTTGTCATCCTTATACACTGTCGATAAGATATTTGTAATCCTTATCCTTTTTGGATAACATATTTTGTAATCATTATCGTCTATGCATAAGAGATTTTTCATTCCTTATCCTCTATGGATAAGATATTTTGCAATACTTATCCTTTGACTTTTACTTTCTCGAAGTTAGTGAGCTCCTTTATTATTTTTGCATGCTTTGTTGATTTCGTAAAAAATATTTTCTCTCTCCTCTCTCTCTCTCTTTTGTTTGTTTTGATCTTTCAAAAAATTAGGTAACATTTTGGTGATCTCAAGGGAGTTATTTGCCTACTGAATAATTGACCAGCTACCTTATATAGTCCATTGAGCATAGATTCATGAGAGAACCTAAGAAACTGCTAAAAATCAAACCTTAAACATTGTTGTAGCACGTCAGGGACAACTAACTAAACATATAATTAATTGTGCTTCAAACTAACATTGTGTAAAAACACTTATTGATTAAAGAAAAAATATCCTAACCTACCCTAACCAACAACAAGACTCACTCAAACGCCATTGACTAGTTCCTTGAAGTAGCTTCCTTTCCTCATTATTTTGTAATGGTCCACATGTTTATGGATAGCCAAGAGGAGGTGAAACACAAACATATAGTTAATGAACTATTGAAATGCTTCTTAAACAAAAAAAAACATACTATCTTACCCTTTGAATTTGACCATACAAACTGTTGGTTTGAAATGGATAAGTAAGTTGGAACTTTTTTTCTTGAGATGTAACTTCATCCTTCGGTGCAAGCATGACTTGTGATGCTTTGTGGGCCTCCATCCTGACTAAATGTCTAATAGGACATCCTCATGAAAGAATAAACTTTGAGCTCTCCTTGATAGTTTCTTTCTTATGCATTGCTTCTTTATTATCTTGTTGATTGGGGAGCTTCATTTCTTTTGACTAATTTGGAAAAACATAGAGATTTCTACACTATGCTTTTGTTGCTCATGATTTTCTTCTTCTAGAGGTGTTGGTTTGACATCTAAGTTTGAAAAAATATCTCCAAATTATCCCAAAATAGGTCTTCTTCAACCTCTTTCTTTATTCTATGTATAAGAGGACTGATTTTGACTTTATATAAGCTCTCCTTGTGTGTGTCAACTTCCTCTCTATTTTGTCAAAACAAGGCTATCATCATTGTCCTCCTCATAGATCAACATATTTTCATGCACATTTTTATCTTCTATCTACTCCAAAACCGTTGTTGATGTTGGTGTTAGTATAAACATGTCTTCTTCATCTTGCTCAACAAAAGAAGGCAATTCGTCAAACCAAAATGTGGAATCTTTTTCTTCACCACCCCCTTCTTGCTTGTTATCTTGTTCTCCTAGCTGATTTGAGTATTTAGGAGGCTTATCTTGCTTGAATCTTGGAAACTTGTACTTAGGAGCCTCCTCTTTTGTAGATTGATCCTAAATGCAAGAGGTTGATTGCTATTCCAATCTTTGTACTTGGGCAAATAATAGCTTACTATGTTCTTGTTTGGAAGAAATCTCTTTTGCAAGAGACTAATAATGTTTCTTCCTCTATGTATCTATCTCCTATTGGTATTGGTAGGCTTAGCAAGCCAACTCCTCTTGCTGAAAATTGAATTCTTGTTGTCTCTGGATATCATCCAACTACTCATTGAAGTCTAGCAATATGCTTTTGATGTCACCAATCCCCATACTGTCAGTATTTTGGGGTTGGCTAGGGAAGTAACAATGTTGTTTTGGCATAAAAATGACTTCTTGAGACTGATTAAAAGTATGTGAAGGTTACCAAGAAAATTGAGCAAGGTTGGGTGGGTGGCAAGTGTATTGAACATGTCAATGTATTTGTGTATCAAAGGCATTTGGGGTAAAACCAGTTGTATGTTCTATTTGGTATGGCTAATAAAGGGGAATATGAGCAACACTCTCATGAAATGGAGGGTGATGAAACATATCTCTATGGAATGAAGATATGGTGCCTCATTTAAATAAGCTGGAAAATTCATTGAAGTATTCTTAAAAATAAGAATTTAATCAGGACTTATTTTACAAAAAATTAAGTACATACCAACACTTAGTCCACTTGATACTAGTAGATTGAAACTTGGAATCACCAGGTGTGTAAAAGTATTGCCTCCAAAGGCAAAAATTGCTGACACACATACCAAATACCAACAATGAAGGGACAAGTTTTGAACTTTGATAGTTCAAATAGTCCCACTGAGCGTGCCAAAAATTGTTATCACTTGGAATATGCACCCTGCTGAATCTTGAATCCAACTATCCTATGAAACATGGGATGACCTGTCAAGTTGTGGGACTCACAAAACTTGAGTTCAACCTCCGATTAAAGGGAAGATTCCCCTTGTTAAATCACCTAAAAACTAACTCTAACTAAAGAACCTTGCTGGGAAAAGAGATGAGAAAGATTTGATAATTCGAATCTAAAACAAAATATGAAGGTGATACACCAAATAAAGAATATTTATACTTCCTTTCAGGAACACAACTTATGAATCTCAATCTAAAGCTTCACACATTAATTTTCACAATAATTCAGAGATAAACTTAGAATAAAAGCAATCAAGGAGTCATAGAACTCACAATAATACCTTCTTTTCTTTCATACATAGAGAAGATTGAAACAAATAGAAGAAAAAATATTGATCTTTGAATCACTAAAGATTGCTACAATGACTGTTTTCTAGAAAAACAATAAAATATTACATCACAAGCATATAGTCAACCATTATTTCAAAGTGAAACAAGGTTGAAGATGCAATCAATGATAAAAATTATAGAAGAAAAGACCTAATTTTGAATGAAAAATTAAAGGAATGAATGCCACTTTATCACAATAAAAAAATTCAATACTTTGCAATAAAAATAGGCCTATTATTTATAGATTTTGAGAGCCTAAATTCAAAAAGCCATGTTGACTTTAGATATTTTTCCTATGATTTGTCATCCTTATCCTCTATGGATAAGATTTATCTTTTTTCTTTATGAGCTATCAATCTTATCCTCTGTGGATAAGATATTTGTAATCTGTATCCTTAGTGTTGTCATCCTTATCCTCTGTAGATAAGATATTTGTAATCCTTATCCTTTCTGGATAAGATATTTTGTAATCCTTATCCTCTGTGGATAAGATATTTTGTATTCCTTATCCTTTGTGGATAAGATATTTTTAATTCTTATCCTTTGTAGATAAGATGTTTGTAAACCTTACCCTTTCTGGATAAGATATTTTATAATCCTTATCCTCAATGAATAAGATATTTTGCATTCCTTATCCTCTATGGATAAGATATTTTATAATCCTTATCCTTTGACTTTGAATTTGTTGAAGTTAGTGAACTCCTTTATTATTTTTGCATGCTTTGCTGATTTCGTAAAAAAAATCTCTCTCCCCTCTCTTCTCTTTTTTTTGTTCTGATCTTTCAAAAAGTCAGGTAACAAGAACCATTGAACCTTCTAAAATGTCTTTCTTATTTGTCTTGTTGGAGGTTCCCAATCAAATGGGAACCAAGAACCTCACAAATTTTTGAAAGTTCCTACCTCTTTAGAAACTCCCACAAATGAATGTTCATCTTAGTTCTTTTCGTTGGAGTTTTTGACGCCATCAAGAACCAAGAACCGAACACCTTATTAAAGGTTCCTACTCCATTAGGAACCACTCAATGTCATGAAAACTTCATAAAAAAACTAAGTCTTGGAAGTTGTCAATGATTCCACTAAGCACTAGAATTGTCAGAGGTTCCCATACGAACCAAAAAATTTAGAGGCTCCCAAGGTTCTTGGAACACCTCAAAATGCCAATGAGCTTGTGATTAGGGCTAAAGCTCCAATTGGCAATAAATTCACCATTTTTTATTCAAATTCCTCAAAATTTGAACTGGAGACATCATTTGACTTAACTAACTTTCAACATGGAATTATCTCCTAAGAACACCAAAACCAAATAAGATATGGAGCTCTCTTTTGGCGGAGGCTTTTTATCAAATTCTTCAAAGGTGAGAAAGTCTAGTTCTCTGGAAAGTGATAATGGCGGTAGGTTTTCTGATGGGAAAGTGGTTGGTGCAGATGTGTCAACTTCTTTTCTAGATAATGGTAAGGATGGTGGGTCCTTTTTCATGGCTAGTGTTTTGGACTCATTAGTTTTATGTGGTCGTTGATTCTTGTACTACTTTTGTGGGGGGCCATTTAATTCCTATGGATGCAGGTTTGTCTTCTTGTCCTATTCCCAGGATTCTTGTTGTTGATTTTGTTGCTGAAGGACAAAAGTGTGCCGAGGTCTTGTTTGATGGGACTTTTTGGTCTAATATTTTTGGTGCTATATCTAAAGGTAAGAGTTCCTCCCCCTCGGTTGGTTTCCTTGCTAACCCAACTACTGGAGAGTACTCTATTTCTATTCTTGACTGTATCATCGAGAAGAGTTTGTATTTAATGGACATGACTCTGGTGGAAATTTTTTTGGGTCCTCGACCAAATATTAATTTTTTTGCAATCTTGCACTCAAGCGGTGGAGGTTGAAGGGTCAGGTGGACGTTCTTGCAATGGTGAGAGGTTTCTTCTCTTTCTCCTTTACCTGCGAAGAAGATGTAGTAAGTGTTCTTACTGGAGGGCCATGGATGATTGACAAATCTTCTTTAGTTCTTAAGAAGTGGGAGTCTGATTTTAACCCAAGCTCATGCTCGCTCTTTTGCCCCTATTTGGGTCCATTTTCCTACCCTCTCATTGGATTTTTGGGATGAGCAAGTGTTTACTGATATTGCCAATACTTTTGGGAAGCTATTGTCTATTGACCATATGAATTCCTCAAGAAAAAGGTTGGTTTATGCTCATTTTTGTGTGATTGTTGATCAATCTGTGGATTTACTTGAGAGGATCAAGATTAATTATAAGTTGGGTGTGTGGAAAGAAGTGGTAGAATATGAAACTATCCCTTTTGCTTGTTTTCACTGTAAGAAAGTTGGTCACTCGGTGAAGAAATTTCCGCTCAAGCCTCTTAAGCCTCCTTTGAAGCCTGCTTAGCCTCCCCCTAAGGAGTGGAAGGAGAAGAAGAGGACTTCTAAGGGGTGAAACGCGATCCCTCAGAGTTCTCTTCTATAAGGGGTGGTTTTGGGTGGGGTTCCAATGGTTGAACCCTTAGTGTGTAAGGTGGTTTCTTCAAGAGTGGATGCTTAGCTTGTGGCTTCCTCTGTGGTGGAGGAGGTGGTGGAGGCTTTTGTTGTTTCAAAATACCTCAAACCTAAAAAGGATGTGGTTAACTCTATGGTGAAGGAGGCTTGTCTTTTTGTTGTTGTTTTGGCTAAAGTTTTCTCTCAAGAAGCTGTTGTGCTAGAAGAAGGGGAGCTAGTTCATTATGTGGAGGACCATCCTTTTAAGCTAGCTAAAGGGGTAAAGGGGTTGGTTCCTATTGACTAGGTTATGGTTTTTGAGAATCTGTATGGGTGTTTGGAAAAATAAGGTTAGTTATTGGGGACCGTAAGTGTGGTGGGGCTTCAGAAATATGCTAAAACTGATCAACTTAAAGCATCACCTACTCATGCTAAAAATGTTGTGCTCACCTCTTCTATCATTGGAGATGATTTGCAATGCTCCCTCTCTTAGGATGATTCTCGAGAAGGGAGCCTCCCTTTTCTTTGATTAAGACCAGGAATAGGAAAAAACATGTTTCCCCTTCTAGTGTTTTGATGAGAAATTGCCAGAAAGTGGATTGTGGGTCAGAACTAAGGGGTAGAGGTAGACTGATCCAGAGGATTTTCATCAAATTTTGAAATTCTCCATTTTTCTCTAGTTTTGGTATAATTAAGAAGTGTTAGGGATCTTGACTCCAATGCAACTCGAACAGAGACAATCAGAGTCCCAGAGCTCAAGATATTTATGGTCAAACTTCTGGTCAACTCCTAGACCTAGGCCAAAAAAGGGCAAAAATCAAAGTCGTCAAAACTAGTCAAAGTCAACACCATTTCGTAGTGCTCATCATCACAATTCCGACAAAGTTTGTTTCACGAAAAACGGAGTATGTTTGGCGATGTTACGGAAAGTCAAAGATTGGGTCAAAATTGCCCCGATCATGTCAGCGCCCAATCATCTCAACAACCAATCAGCCCCTGACACATGGCATCCCATGAAAGTATTATTGTTGGAATAATATAAAAGTGTTAAAAAAAAGAGGAAAAAAAAATATAAAAAAATATATATATATAAAAAATCGATAAAGTGGGATGCCACCTAAGGAATAGGGGGTAGCCCACCTTATATGGGAAGTCTCCCTTGCCTTTAGGGGAAAAACTTAAAAGGAGGAGAGGATGGTGGGATCACCACCCACCATTTTCTCTAAAAGATTTAATTGATTTTTCAAAGCCTTAGAATAAGGCTAAATCCCTTTTTCTTAGAGACCTAAATTATCCCATATTTTTAGAGGCCTAGAATATTTCCTTTTACAGGGAAATATTAGGAATATTATTCCTAAATTAAAGGGCCAAATCAAACCTTACATAAAAATATCCCCTAAATAATAGAGAATAAATCCATTCATAACCATTCAAATGGAAAGAGAATTATTTTGAGGGGATATTATCCTTCCGAAAATTATTAGAGGATATTATTGAAAAAAATTTCTATATAAGGGAGATTGGGTAGTTAATTGGTTTTACACCAATTTTGGCGTAAAATGTAATATAAAAAGGGGTAGAATGGGGGGTGTGAAGTAACTGATTTTGGAAGAACTTTGCAAGTGTGAGATTTTCTTTCCTTGGAGAAATTATTGTATTTCCGTGCTTTTGGAGAAGTTTGTTTCCACGCACTTTGGAAGTGCATTTGAGAATTTCTCTGTAAACCAAGAGGAGGTTCTGCCGAAGAATGTAACCGAATTTCTGGAGGAATAATTGGATTGGTCCACTCATTAGAGAGGGGCCCGAAGACGTAGTCATTTTAAATGATGAACTTCGTTATCAATTTCATTCGCATTCTCTTTCTCTCTCTCATTCCGTTCTTTCTTTAATCTCTTTATAATTTCATCAATTTAATTTTGTTAAGAGTAAAATTGTAATTAAGTAGTTTCAGATTATAATTAAGCATTCAAAGTATCTGTCACAAATCCGTTAAATCAGATGAAATTTGGTATCAGAGCCGTGTTTGGCTAAGATTACAAGTTTGAATGCTAACACGCTCCAAGCTTCAGAAAGGTGAAGGAGAGCTTGAAGAATATAATCCTAAGATCGACAAAAGAAAAACCTTGCCCAAGATGGAAGGAACTGAAGCTGAGAAAAGTACTGAGCCTGAGCTTGATGATAAGTCTTTTCAGCAAGCCTTCCTTGAGATGAGAGCAATGGTTGGAGAGATTTATGCAGATAAGAAGAAGTGTGAGCAGAAGAAAGGAAATTCTTCAAAGAAGGAATATCCTAAAGATCGTAAAGACAAGAAGAAGCAATCTGAAGATGGTGAAAAAAATCTAGTTTATCCTCCATCTACCCCATCTTCTCCTTCTTCCTCTTCTTCCTCTTCTTCTTCTCCCTCTTCTTCTTCTCCAACTAATAATCCATTTAAGAGCAAGTCGAAGCCTATTATTAAACTGGGTGTAAAATTTGAATTACCTAAGTATGGTGGTGAGTTAAATGCCGAAAAGTTAGATGATTGGATCCAGTAGGTAGAAGTGTATTGTAGGATTCAAGGCCTAACAAAATATGCTTCTATGATCCAGTTAGCCACTCTCTGGTTGGGAGGTACAACTCTGACTTGGTGGGAGAGTAGAACTCGAGAGGAAATTGCTCGCCATGGAAAGGTTAATATGACTTGGATGGAATTTGTTGCTGCCCTTAAAAAACAATTTTATCCTTTAGGTTATATGCAACAATTAACAATGAATTGGAAAACCTTTAGGCAAGGTAAGGTTCTTCTGTTCAAGATTACACCCATGAGTTTAGAAAACGAGCTATTGTTTTAAGTGTTTCTTTGTATACCCAAGATACACTACTAAAGTACATAGGTGGTTTGCATTCTTACCTAAGACATACCATTGTAATGTTGAGTCCTAATAATTTGGATGAAGTATCAGTCCAAGCCACTCATTTAGAGTCAAGGGGTAAGAGCACTTTTAGTGATAATTTCTCAAATAAACCATCTAAGTCTGAGGGGAAGTTTAAGGGTAAAGGTAAAGATAAAGGAAAAGGGAAAAAGACAGCTACAGTTAAGAAGTAGGGTGATAAGCCCACATGCTCCCATTGTAAGAAAGAGGGGCATGATGATACAAAGTGTTGGAAGCTGCACCCAGAACTAAGGTCGACAAGATACGGAGGAAATAAAGGCAAGAAAAATACTATTGCAATGATTCAACAGGATCTTAGATCTGACTCTAGAGATGAGACAAAGATTGCTGCTACCAAGATCCAAGGTAAAATTAAAAGTATAACTCTCTCTGCTGATACAAGTATTTCTAATGCAAGTACAAGTAACGTATCCACTCCTCCTAAAGCTAATAAACACTAGAATGAACTATTTCATATTCAAGTTGTATCTAAGCACACTAAGATTGACACACTATTTGATACGGGTTCTCAAGTCAACTTAATATCTGAAGAGGTGGTAAAGAAACTCCATTTAACTACAACACCTCATCCAAAGCCATATCCACTTGGATGGGTTTGCAATGATGCTCAACTGCAAGTAACAAAATAATGTAAACTGAAATTTTCTATCATTGCAAACTTTGTTGATGAGGTAGAAGTAGATGTTGTCCCTTTGGATATTTGTGGGCTTGTGTTAGGGAGTCCTTATCTATATGACAGAAAATAAATCTTCTAAAGTGGGGAGAATAAATATCATCTTTTTAAGGATGGGATATAATACATTGTACATGCACACAAAGTTAAGACTAATCTTGCACTAGTCAAAGCTGGTCAAATGAAAAGGTTGATCAATTCTAGTAAGATCTTTCTATTAATGCTCATAAAATCTCAAGAGGATGAAAAACCTGAAGCATTTAAGGGGTGTGATCCAAAGTGTAAAACTGAGATGGTCAAAATAGTTTCAACTTATGAAGACTTATTTCAGGAACCAAAGGGGTTGCCACCTAGGAGAGAGATACAACATGAAATCCATTTACAGCAGGATGTGCCTCTTCCAAACATCGACATGTACCGTTTGTCAATTTTGTAGAATGAGGAAATCAAAAAGCAAGTTCAGGAGTTGGTGGAAAAAGGAGTCATACGTCCTAGTACATCTCCTTGTGGTTCTCCAATTGTGTTGGTTCCAAAGAAGGATGGGTCTTGGAGAATGCACATCGACTATCGAGCCCTAAACAAGATAACGGTAAAGAACAGGTATCCTCTTCCCCATATTGGTGATTTACATGATCATTTAAAACATGCAGTTTATTTCTCTAAGTTAGACTTGCGTAGTGGATACCATCAGATAAGAATTGCAGAAGATGACATTTGGAAAATTGCATTTAAGACAAAACAAGGACTATTCGAGTGGTTGGTCATGCCCTTCAGGCTTTGCAATGCACCAACTATATTTATGAGAGTCATGAATCATGTACTTCGTCCTTTTATTGATGATTTTGTCATAGTGTATTTAGATGATATTCTTGTATTCAGTCGAACTTGGGAAGATCATGTAAGTCATGTAAAAAATGTTTTTGATGTATTGAGAAAGAAAAACTCTTTGTAAAGATGTCTAAATGTGAATTCACTAAGACATCCTTAGTATACTTAGGCTATGTCGTAGGAGGTGGTCAATTGAGAGTAGACCCTGCGAAGGTCGAAGTTATTGTAAAATGGACTAAGCCAAGTACAATTACTGAAGTCAGAAGTTTCCTAGGTGTAGTCTAGTACTGGAGAAAGTTCATTGCAAACTTCTCTTATATTGCATCACCATTGCACTCATTGACCAGTACGAAGAAAAATTTTTAGTGGGGAGGTCCACAGCAGAAGGCCTTCAACACTTTGAAGGAGAAGTTGAGCACAACACCAGTTCTGGCTTTACCAGATTTACACCAACCATTTGAAATTGAAACAGATGCAAGTGGATTTGCCATGGGAGCAGTGCTAATGCAAGGAGGTAAGCCAATCTGCTATCACTCTGAAAACATTTTAGGTGTAGTCATTAACTATCCTACTTATGATAAGGAACTTTATGCATTAGTTTAGAGTGTTAAAAAATGGAAACACTACTTAATGGGGAAGGAAACAGTAATCCATACCGATCACCAACCATTGCAATATCTACATTCACAAACTATGCTGCAACAAAGTAGGCACTTCAGGTGGATGGGTTTTCTTCAACAATTTCACTTAGTAATTAAGTACAAGAAAGGTTCCCATAATAAAGTAGAAGACATGCTCTCAAGACCTCCAGTTTCCAATGCTTTGATAATCCTTAAAACTAGTTCTATGATGCATGAAAGTTTTGAAGAACAATATGCTACTGATGAAAATTTTAAGGATATCTATGCAGCTCTAATCCAAGGCAAACAAGTAGAAGAAAAGGATTACTATGTGCATGATAAACTCTTGTATCACTTAGGGAAATTATGCATTCCAAAGAATGAACAAGCACATGTAATCAGAGAGGCACACACAACGCTAATTGCAGGACATTTTGGGGTTAGTAAAACTTTGGCACAACTAAAAAAAATATTGCTACTGGCCTCAAATCTAGGAAATTGTATCAAAATATATTAAGGGATGTGTGATGTGTGCAACTAGAAAACCAAGTAACAAGAAATTGGGGTTGTACACACCTTTACCCGTACCGTCTCATCCATGGGAAAGTGTTTCTAAGGATTTTGTTGGGGGGTTACCTACGTCTGGGAAAGGGCATGACTATTTTTATGTAGTAGTTGATTGGTTCAGCAAGATGTGTATTCTTATGCCATGTAAAAAGCAAGTCACTGCTGAATTGACAGCTCATATGTATTTTCAGTTTGTATGGGTTCACTTTGGGCTACCCACTTCCATTGTATCGGATCGAGATTCTCGATTCCTTGGGGAGTTTTGGTCAGTCTTATGGGGACTTATGGATACTAAAATAAAAAAGAGTACAACCTTCCATCCACAGACTGATGGACAGACAAAGGTAGTCAACATGACAGTTGTGCATCTACTCAGAAGATATTGCAGCAAACATCCTAAGTTGTGGGATGAAAGTCTTCATTATGTGCAGCATGCCTACAACCATGCAGCTCATTCTTCTACAAAGAGGTATCCTTTTGAGACTTGTTTCGGTTACATGCCCAAGACACCGATGGATTTTTCTTTTGGCAAGGACGATGTTGAAGATGGACATCATGATTCAGAGAAGGCTTTGAAGTTCATCCAGAAAGTCCAAGCAATTCATCAGGCAATAGAAGCACAGTTGGAAAAGAGCCAAGCCAAATACAAGGCTCGGTATGATAAACATCATAGCGACCACCATTTCCAAGTCGGTGACCGTGTTTGGTTACATATAAGCAAGGAAATAATGCAAGGCAAAGAAAGGAAGATCAAGCCAATCAGAAATCATCCATTCGAGATTTTGGAAAAGATTGGCACCAATGCCTTCCGCCTTAATCTTCCTCCATACATGTAGATTTACTCAGTAGTGAATGTTGAGAACTTGAAGTTTTATGAACCACCGATGATACTAGATGAGGAGGCTGAAGTGCAAGTTCCATTTTTTGACGACCTTTCACCAGAGTACATGTCAGAGTTTCCTGAAGACATCATCCTCGACAAGAACACTAGGAATTCACGAAGAGGAGCAATTGAATACCTCTGAGTGGGGCTAAAGGGGATGCATCCAAGCAGGGCAAAGTGGATGGAGATTGGTAAACTGAGGGAACTTTACCCTCACTTACTTTTCGAGTAACCAACTTTCAGAGGTCCAAAAGCTCTCCAGCGGGGAGGACTGATCCAGAGGATTTTTGTCAAATTTTGAAATTCTCCATTTTCTCCAGTTTTGGTATCATTAAGAAGTGTTAGGGATCTTGATTCCAATGCAACTCGAATGGAGTCAATTAGAGTCCTAGAGCTCAAGATATTTATGGTCAAACTTTTGGTCAACTCCTAGACCCAGGCCGAAAAAAGAGAAAAAATCAAAGTCGTCAAAACTAGTCAAAGTCAACACCATTTTGTAGTGCTCATCATCACGATTCTGGAAAAGTTCATTTCACGGAAAACGGAGTCCGTATGGCGATGTTACGGAAGGTCAAAGATTGGGTCAAAATTGCCCCAATGATGTCAGCGCCCAATCAGCTCAACAACCAACCAACCCCTGACACATGGCATCCCATGAAAATATTATTGTTGGAATAATATAAAAGCGTTAAAAAAAAGAGGAAAAAAATATATAAAAATAAATATATATAAAAAAAATCTATAAAGTGGGATGCCACCTAAAGAATAGTGGGTAGCCCACCTTATATGGGAAGTCTCCCTTGCCTTTAGGGGAAAAACTTAAAAGGAGGAGAGGATGGTGGGATCACCACCCACCATTTTCTCTAAAAGATTTAATTGCTTTTTCAAAGCCTTAGAATAAGGCTAAATCCCTTTTTCTTAGAGGCCTAAATTATCCCATATTTTTAGAGGCCTAGAATATTTCCCTTTACATGGAAATATTATGAATATTATTCCTAAATTAAAGGGCCAAATAAAACCTTACATAAAAATATCCCCTAAATAATAGGGAATAAATCCATTCGTAACCATTCAAATGGAAAGAGAATTATTTTGAGGGGATATTATCCTTCCGGAAATTATTAAAGGAGGATATTATTGAATTTTTTTTCTATGTAAGGGAGATTGGGTAGTTAATTGGTTTTACACCAATTTTGGCATAAAATGTAATATAAAAAGGGGTAGAATGGGGGGTGTGAAGTAAGTGATTTTGGAAGAACTTTGCAAGTGTGAGAGTTGCTTTCCTTTTAGAAATTATTGTATTTCCGTGCTTTTGGAGAAGTTTGTTTCCACGCACTTTGGAAGTGCATTTGAGAATTTCTTTGTAAACCAAGAGGAGGTTTCCTACCGACGAATGTAATCGAATTTTTGGAGGAATAATTGGATTGGTCCACTCATTGGAGAGGGGCCCAGAGATGTAGTCGTTTTAAACGATGAACTCCGTTATCAATTTCGTTTCCATTCTCTTTCTCTCTCTCATTATGTTCTTTCTTTAATCTCTTTATAATTTCATCAATTTAATTTTGTTAACAGTAAAATTGTAATTAAGCAGTTTCAGATTATAATTAAGCACTCAAAACATCTGTCATAGATCCATTAAATCAAATCATAGACCCACATTGTAACAACATAGGGAAAAGGAAAGCAAGCCAAATATTGCAGAAGGTTCCTAGAAAAAATTGTTTGAGATGTGCTTGAAAAACACACCTCAAAAATCTTGATGAAGATTCTATCTTGGAATATTCGAGGGTTGAATAATCCTCATAAGCAAGATATTCTTGCCAATCTAGTAAGAGATCATAGACCTGATATCATCCTCGTTTAGGAGACTAAAATGTCGGTGGATAAGTTGGATAGAATTAAGAATATAATCTTCAAAGATTGTGGGTTTCATGGTTTTGATGATGATGGAGCCTCTAGGGGAGTTGCTAATTTTTGGAATCCTAAGGTGGTGAGGGGGATGGTTGTGTTTGGGTAACCAAACCATATTGCTACCTCGTTTTAGCATATTAGGGATAACTTCTCTTAGATCACCTCCAATGTTTATGTCCCTAATTCAAGATGTGCTAGAAAGAGGTTTTGGGGGAATCTGAATTCCTTCAAATATGTCCATTTTGTTGATCAATGGCTAGTTATGGGTGACTTTAACATGCCTCTAAACAATTTCAAAAATAAAGAGGGCTCTTAGGTTGTGGATGATAGTAGGTTTGACTTGATGAGTTTCATTAATGGTAATTCTCTGTATGATGTTGATCTGTGTGGGGCTTCCTATACTTGATTGAATCGAAGAGTTGGTGATGCCCTTATTTGAGTTAAGTTGGATTGGGTGCTCCTTTCTCCTGATTGGTTGCTTTCATATTCCTGTTCTCTTTTAGCTCTTACCAGGTTGGGTTCAAATCATTTCCCGATTTCATTTTTCGAAAAATCTAGTTGGGAGGAGATATTTTCCTTTTCACTTTGGGAAGATGTGTGTTTCTCATTCGGAATTTAATGATAAACTATCTTCCTTGTGGAATATTCATGTTGATGGCTTGATGATGTACATAGTGGCTAAGAAACTTGCCTCACTGAGTATAATGTCAAGATATGGAACAAGTCTTCTTTTGGGCATATCTTTCAGGGGAAAACTTGTATCAAGGAGCAATTGGATTGACTGTAGTAGTCTATTCAAATTTCTAGGTACAATGCTAATGTGGCTTTTGAGGAGAGTTTTCTCTGATCTTGTTTGCATAATATTGTTGCTAGGGAGGAAGAATTTTGGAAGCAGAGGTCTCATGCCATTTGGTTGAAGTGTGGGGACAAAATACAAACTTTTTTCATCTCACTACTATGAAATATCGGGCCTCAAATAGGATTGTGAATATCTGTCATAATGGTCAATTTTTGGATAATGATGTTGATATTAGGCAAGTTTCCTCCTCTTTTTTTGTTGAGCTCCTTTTGGATAATCTTGGTCTGGATTCTTCTTTTCAAGATCAATTCATTGTTATTCCAAATATTGTTACAGAGGATCTAAATACTATGTTGTGTGCTATTCCTTCTATGGAAGAGATTAAGAAGGTTGTTTTCTCTTTTGAAGGGAATAAAGCTCCTAGCCCTGATGGTTTCCCAATATTTTTCTTTCAAAAAAATTGGGCTATTGTTTCCAGAGATGTTGTGGAGGCCACCAAGGAATTCTTTGGTAGTCACAAATTGTTGAAAGAATTGAACTCCACTTTTATTGTTCTTGTCCCAAATAAACTAGGGGCGTCAGCTTTTAATGAGTTTTGTCCTACCAACTTATGCAATTCCATTTATTAAATCTTTTCCAAAGTTTTGGTAGTTAGGTTGGAGTGTGTTCTTCCTCTAATTATTTCCTAGCAACAATGTGGTTTTGTCTCTGGAAGGAAGATTCTTGATCCCATTATCACTGTTCATGAAAACATTCATTTGTTGTTGGTTAATAAGAAGGCAGGTTTTCTATTGAAGTTGGATCTTGTCAATGCCTATGATTGTGTGAATTGGCAGTTTCTTTTGAAAGTGTTTGGGACGTTTGGATTTTTTGATAATTTTTTGAAGTTGCTTGGGAGCCTCATTTACATGCCCTATTTCTCTGTGTTGGTTAATGGTTCTCCCTCTGCTTTGTTTTAGATTTCACATGGTGTGAGGCAGGGTGACCCCATCTCTCCCTTCCTCTTTTATTATTCTGGTTGAAGCTCTTAGAAGATCTCTTCAAAAGGAAGTCTCAGTTGGTGCTATCAAAGGGCTTCGTTCGTCCTTCTCCACTTAGACTTGCTCCTACCATCAGTTTGTGGATGGTATGTTTATTCTTGGGGAGGCCTCCATTGCTGCAACCAATTCCATTCGATTAGTTTTTCTTAATTATGAATCTTCCTCAGGGCAATTGGCGAGTCTCCCTAAGAGCACTATTTTTTCCTGACCACCACTGAGAGAAGAATGCAAAGAATTGCATGTATTTTTTAGTGCGTTATTGGGGAGCTACTGTCAAGTTATCTTATTTTTCACCTTTGTTTGAATGTTGTCCCCGATTCATTTTGGCATGGTCCAATTGATAAATTCAATGCTAAATTGTCTGGGTGTAAAGGCACTCTTCTTAGTCAAGCTGGAAAGTTTTTTCTGATCAAATCTACTTTGTAGAACCTCCTTGTTTATGCTTTAAGTCTCTTCCAAATCCTGAGGAAATTTTGGGAAAGGATTGAGAGTTTTCAAAAGCATTTTTTATGGTTCAAAGTGGAGGAAAAGAAGAGGCTGCATTTTGTCTCTTGGGATGAGGTGTACAGATCTAAAACATAAGGTGGGTTGGGGTTAAGAAAAATTAAGGAATTTAATTCTTCCCTTATAGATAAATAATATGGAACCTTCTAGTTGGAGGTAAGGATTGGTATGAAATTCTTGCCTGTAAATATTTGATTGGTGTTGATAAACTCAATAATTTTTTGTGGGATGGTTTTTCACGCCCTTTGGGGTCAATTTTTTGGAACTTCTTGATTAAAGTCGGGATGATCATCTCGGCTGGGCTTTGATGGTCTCTAGGCAATGACAAATTCATTATTTTATGGGATGATTGATGGATTGGACATAGTCCTCTTAAAGATGAAGAATGGGTGAATCCGCTTCAATATCTTTGTGTTCATTCTTATGGTGTGTTTTTTGTTGATTACATTGTTGATGGTTTGTGGAAGAGGATTCATGAGGAGTTTGGGGAATTGGAAATTCTTTATCATTTCTTATCTTTGATTAATATCTCGGTTGCTGCCCTGGTGGATAAGGTGGTGTGGCGGCTGGTTCCTTGAGGTCAATTTTCGATGGCCTCAACCTTTAATTTTCATAATAAAGTTATGGTCCCTCGTCCTCCCTAGGTGCTAGTGTGGTCTTTGAAGTTGATCCCTAAGGTTAACATGCTTTTTCTGGTTGTTATGCCAAGAAATTTTTTTGACTATTAACAACCTTTGGAAAAGGGGTTTCTCAATGCCTAAGAAATGTTATCTTTGTGAGGAGGATGTTGAGGAATCCTTCCATTTGATTATTGGTTGCAAGTTTGTTATGGAGGTTTGGACTCATGTGCTTCAACTCTAGAATTTGGAGTGGCTTTTTCCTTCCTTTGTGGTGAATCTTTGGTTCCAATGGACTTCTCCTTCTTCCAACCCCTCTCTGGGTTTTTTGTGGTCCCTGATCTTACCGAATGTGGATTGGGGTCTTTGGAAGGAGAGGAATAATAATATTTTTTGAAATGTTGATCTCCCTCCTTATAGGATATCTTTTAAGGTTTGTGTGATGATTAAGGAGAATTTCATGCTAGAAGTGGATGATTCTAATCTTCCTGGGAAGGTTCTAGTTTTTTATTTTGATTTGTGGGTGGCTAATCAATGGAAGCTCAATGTTGACATATCCCAACCGTTGAAGAAGGTTAAGCTTGCACATGAGGGAGCAATCTAGTATTCCCCTCCTCTTGGTTGGTATAAAATTGAGTTTGATGGTTCTGCTAAAGGTAATCTAGGACCTATTGGTTGTGGGTGAGTGTTGTGTGATCATAATGGTAGGTTGGTTTCTGTGATGGAACTCCCTTTGGGAACTCATACAAACCACTTTGGAGAATTTGTTGCCGCCTATCATGGGGTAAAATTGGCCAAGAAGAAGGGTGTGACTAAAGTATGGTTGGAGGGGGACTCTAAATATTATTAACTACTTGGAAAGGGTTAACTCTCCCTCCTGGTCATTTGAATATTTCATTGAAGACTCTATTGCAATATTAAATTATTTCCAAGAATTTTGTATTTCCCATGTGTATCATGAGGCCAATGGTGTTGTTGATTTATTAGCAAACTTGGGGGTTTCATTGACTAGGTCTTGGAACTCTAATGACAACTTGCCCCTTGATCTCATATCAATGCTTAATAATGAGAAAATTTCATGTGTCTTATGAAGGGGGTTGGATTAGGATTTAATTTCCTTGGTGTGTGGAATCATAATTGCTTTCTTGTGTTTATTAGACTTATGAGGGGTTTAATCTATCTTGATAATCGTGGACATGTGATCCATGATCTTCCCGAGGGATTTAGCCTTAATGAATACTTGTAGCTGGAATGTCAGTATTGCATGCCTTTTGGGTGCTATTATCCTCCTTGTGTTCTCTTTTCCTCATTTTTGTGGGTTATCCTTCAACAATTCTTTGTGCTTTTCTATGCATTTGAGTATGGGGGTGAGAGGTGTAGAATAGAGCCTATGTTATGTGATGAGATCAAGGCTAACAGTAAGGTTTGGGAGATTCTTGAAAAAGGGGGGTCGCCCCTTTTATGGAAAAACTTCATGTCTTTGACTCTCAAATTTCACAGTATTTGTGAATGCTTGGCATAGCCGTGTCTTGATTATTTTTGGGGTTGATGTTAGTGTTACCGAGGACTTCATTGTAGAAGTTACTAGTCTCTCTACATAGGGTAGGAATTTCTATAGGGAAAAGGAAATTTCTTCGTTTGCGAGGATGCATTTCTTGTGGGATAAGGAGAAGGTTAAAATCAAGCAACTATCATGTGGTGGATATGACAAGACTTCTATCAAACCCATCTAGGGGGATGTGGCAATGGCCATTATGTGCTACTACACTCTGGATGAGAGATTATCTACCATCTATATGTATCACTTTATGTTATTGAACCATTTTCGTCATTGTAAGATGGTTTCCTTCTCATTCTATCTGCTCTTGTCTTTAGAGAATGGCATTTAAGAATTTAGAAAGAATTCCAATAACCCTTTTTTACATGAAGGATTGATGCTTTTAATTGTGGAACATATTAAGTCTAGATATGTTATTGAAACCCCTATTCCTATTAGAGCTCGTAAGTCCGAGTATTTGGACTATGACACAAGTGAGGATTATTTTGAGGTGGAGGAAGTTAAGGGTGAGTTGGATTCTGGTGATAAGGAGGACTCACCTGCTTGGTATGATGGCTATGAAACTAACTTGGAGTTGGAAAAACTCCCCCCAGTTGTGGCTAAGAGTAAAATTTCTTTGAAGGCTAGGAAAGGTAGTCAGGTTTGTAATATGGAGTTTGTGCCCTCCCCTTTGGGTGTGAAACATAAAATCTTTGGTGGAGCTTAGGAGGGTAATACGAGTGGTAAATCTTTTGGTGGGAGGAAAAGTTCAAGATTGGGGTCTGCAAGTGTGAGGGATGTTGTTTCTCAGGGTGATGAGTAGCCTTTTTTGGAAGATGCAGAGGGGATAAAGGCATGTAGTGTGATGAAGAAGGCTCCCGAAGTGGAGAAGGTTAAGGGTTCTAATTTTTTTGTTGATTTGGATGTGTCCCCTATTGTCTCGATCTCTACAAGCAAAGGTAAAGACAAATTCGTCCCCACTACTGGTAATCATGGTTAGAAGTATCCTACGTTCTCTCACTAGGGGATTGAATTGAACTGGGAATCGTTGGATATTAACCAATTTTCTATCTTGGCGAATGAGGGTTCAGATGTCTTCTTCAATTTTTTTATGTGGCTCCTTTGTGAAGTGCAAAATCTACATGATAAGTGTGACATGATTGCAAGGTGTAACATTTCTACTTTAAGAAGCACTAGGGAGTTGAATTTGGTCTTTAGTATGGTTAAGACTATGAATAAAACTCTTAACCAGATGGTGGAGGACTTTGCTAAATTAAAAATGGATCACAACCCTAGAATTGTTGCCCTTGAGAAGAATTTTATGTAAGTTCATTAGGATCTCTATACTTTGGTTAATCTTAACAAGGATTCTCTTGAGACTACTGCAAAGGGTGTGGTGCTATTAAATGAGAAGGCTAAGGACTGGACTGGTAAGCCCCTTTTTCTTGAACAAGGGTTGCATACTGTGGGTTTGAATAATGTTACGGGGAAATAGGTAATTGATCCTAGGCCAGGGTTGAGTGTGCATACTCGAAGAAAAACCAAAAAAGGTACTGTAGTTTGGATGTAGGATGTTAAATAGGTCATGAATATGGATGACAAGGTCATCACCAAATATTTGGAGGCATCAATAATTTTAAGAACCTTCTCTAGCTATTGTTCTATTTCTTTTTGTGTCTGCTGCTTTTTTGTTGTTGGTTTGGTGGTCAATTGATTATGGTCTAATCAACTTTGTCTTTTGGGGAAGCTTCCTTATCTTATTTTTTGTGTTTCCTTTTGTTTTTCATAGGGTTTTAGGAACCCTTCAAAACATGTTTTTCGATAATAAAAAACATTGTAGAATTAAACTAAAAAATTGAAATATTTTTGGGCAATGTAGGATCACTTGTGGACTTGGATGCTCCTGCATTAGGTTTTGAAGTGCAACTAGACCTTTTACAAGAATATGTGATTGAACTATTTTTGTAAATAAATCCTTTAGAATTGCACCCATGGGAAGACCATTTAAATAAATCAACTTCATAATTTTTTTGATCTCTAGTTCAGATGAAAAGCTATGATCATGACATCATCATGACAAAAGTGTAAGATCATCATGGACTAGGAGAGCTTGAGATGGGATGGCATTAGTAAGGTGGGATGATGTCAGAAAAAGACATGGTAATGAAAATAAAGGATGGCATGTGGGAGAACTCAATTGGAATAGTTTTGTAGGGAAGTCCAACTAAACCAGATAAGAATGAGGGTTTTAAAAGGTTTAGGTTAGTTGGCCATGTAATATCTCCAAAAGTGTTGATGACACAATGTTAATAAAAAGATGATGTCATAGAGGTATGATATGCAAAAAAAATCAAAGTGAATCAAACATATGCATAAGATTAAGGAACAAGTTCAGATGGACCCTAGAATTCTACAACAATTCATATTTGGCTTAATAAAAGATTGAATGCAGAAAAGACCAAGTGAACCAAATATATGCACTTTCAAATGAGGAAGTTTGGATGGATGTAAAATTCTTGCAAAAATCCTTTTGCGAAAAAAGAAGTGAATTGGACATGCTGAAAGAGTGAAGTGAACCGGTTTAAAGTGAGGGGATATCAATTAGGTTTAAATAAGCTATAGACTTCCACAAGCATTTAATCTCAATTTATGTACTATTGGGTGTGGGAAAACCCAAGCAAATTAGTTCTCAAAGTTTTCAAAAGGTGTAATTTAGATGGGCTAAGGGATACCACAAATGACTTTAAAGTATGGAATAATATTAACTATATTGAACCACGTGGGAAAAACTTATTGAACCAAACCTTTTCCTTTTTCCTAGTGCAATTCAAATGGATATTGAGATTCCATGAAAAGGACTTAGTGAGGCAACACTCTTGAAGGGAAATATACATATAGGGAAATGCATCTATATTGGACCTGATTACTTTCAAAAGGGGAAGTTCACTTGGATGTTGGGTTCTTGCTTGAGAACTTAGATTATTTTCCTTTACTTTCTTCCTTTTGTGGGGATTTCTAAGTGGATAGTGTTAGGATTAGAAGGTAGATATCTAACAAGTTAAAATCATATTTGATCAATAAAATAGAGAAATAAAACACACAGGAAATTATAACACAGAGAATTTAATGTGGTTCACCCAATATGGGCTACATCCACCAAACCGCAACCATCCAATGACTTTATTATACAATGCAAAACATATTACAATATCGCGAATAATGTTATGCTACAACTCTCCCTCCCAACCACTTATAACAAGCTTTTAGAAGCTTTCAGAAATTAGGGTTTACAAAGTCAACTTTTTTTTATTTTTGGTGATGAAACGAAAAAAGGTGATTTCTTTTTCTCAGGGGCTGTCGCACCCGAACCCTCGCCTGAGCCTAGCCCGGCCCCAGACCCCAACGAGGATACATGAAGAGTGTAGAGTACTAAAGAGTGTATAGTATATCATGATCAGTCGCCACAATTCCACCAATCTCCCACTTGGAGACTAATCAGTCTCCATACCAACACAATCTCCCACTTGGAGACTGATCCTGGATGACACTGCTGCACTTACAACTCCCATTGGAAATAAGCACCTTGGACCCTGCTGCTTTGTTATACTTGAATGCAACCTTCAAGGCCAAATGAAGCTGAAGAGGATCTCAACTTCTCCCTTGTCACTGCCTTTGTACATATATCCGTTGAATTGTCATCTGTATGTATCTTTTCCAATTTTACCTGTCCATCCTCCAAGACCGGCCAAATGAAATGATATCTTAGCTATATGTGTTTGGTTTTAGAGTGCAAGGTAGAAATCTTTGCAAGATGTATAGCACTCTAGCTATCTATAAACAAGTTATTTTTAGCCTGTGTTTTTCCCAACTCTTCCATGAAAACTTGTAGCCATATCATATCCTTTGTTGGCTTTGTTGCAGCCACATACTCTGCCTCTGTGATGGATAAAGCAACCACCTTTTGCAACTGAGAAATCCAACTCACTGTTGTCCCACCAACTATAAATACATAACCTGTGGTACTCCACCTGGTATCAATATCCCTTGCCAAATTTGAGTCAACATAGCCTAGTAAATTAGTATTAGAGCCCCCAAAACATAAACATTTATTGAATGTTCCTCTCAAGTACCTGAGAATCCATTTTACTGCATTCCAATGCTCAACTCCGGGATGACTCAAATACCTGCTAACAACTCCTACAACATGTACAATATCCGGTCTCGTGTATACCATGGCGTACATTAAACTACCTACAGCTGAAGCATATGATACCTTGGACATTTTTCCTTCCTCCTCTTGTGTCTTTGGACACATATCCTTAGTCAATTTGACATAATTGGGCAAAGGTGTGCTGAAAACTTTTGTATTCTCCATATGAAATCTCTGCAACACCTTTTCAACATAATCAGCCTGAGATTAAAACAATTTCCTATCTTTCCTATCTCTTGTAATCTTCATACCAAGGATTTGTTTTGCTACCCCCAAATCTTTTATAGCAAATGAATTTGCTAACTATTGTTTTAAATCCTTTATGTGATCCATGTTAGACCCCGCTACAAGCATATCATGAACATATAAACATAAAATAATGTAGCTATCTTCACCTAACATCTTAAAATAAACAGAATGGTCTAAATTACACCTGTTGTAGCCTTGTTCAGCCATAAAACTATCAAATTTAAGATACCATTGCTGAGGTGCTTGCTTCAAGCCATATAAACTTTTCTTCAATCTACACACAAGTTTCTCCTTGCCTTTGACCTCAAATACTTGTGGCTGCTCCATATATATTTCCTCTTCCAAATCACCATGGAGAAAGGTAGTTTTAACATCAAGCTATTCTAAATGCAAATCTTCAGCAACCACAATACTTAAAATAGTACGAATAGAAGTCATTTTAACAACTAGAGAAAATATTTCATCAAAATCAATACCCTTTTTCTGTGCAAATCCATTTACAACTAATTTGGCTTTAAATTATTGCTTACCTCCATCCTCCTCTTTCAGCTTGTAAACC
Organism: Sequoiadendron giganteum; assembly: GCA_007115665.2. Lineage (NCBI taxonomy): Eukaryota > Viridiplantae > Streptophyta > Pinopsida > Cupressales > Cupressaceae > Sequoiadendron > Sequoiadendron giganteum. Next base: position 497,480,079 of record CM021107.1, on the reverse strand, counting down.
CATTTGTTTGGTAATGCAGACAACTTGCATAATTCCCAAGTCTGATTTTTCAGCAAGGAGTCCATTTCTTCTTCCATTCCATGCTCCCACTGAACCTTTGTATCCGCCTACATAGCTTCATGATAACATTTTGGTTTACCAGCATCAGTTAATAAAATAGAATACAAAAATAGAGAAAATATTTCTGGAGGTCTACTTATCCTTGAAGATTGCCTAACATTCACTGGAGTTTGTGGTATTTCTTTTTTCTGTTGTTGTGGAGCATGAGGAACCACTGGAACATTGTTGTTTGTAATATCATCCAACACTGCATAATCCTTTTTTGTCTTCTCATACTGCTACAATAGATCTTTGTACAAAATTTTTTCATTGAATATGACATCCTTGCTTATCACAATTTTCTTATTTTCAAAATCCCAGAGCCTATAACCAAATTCATCAATTCCATATCCAAAAAATATACATTTCTTTGATTTTGCATCAAGCATGGTTCTATTTTCAAAATCTACATGTGCAAATGCTTCACAACCGATGTTTTCGAGAAAAGAATAACTCACCTTTTTACCTTCCATACTTCCTCTGGAATACTAAAACCCAAAGGATTAGAGGGAACTCTATTAATTAAATAAACAACAGTGTTTACAACCTCTTCCCACATGTTTAAAGAAATCCCAACATGCAATCTCATAGTTCGTGCACACTCCATTATTGTTCTATTCATGCACTCAACCACTCCATTTTCCTATGGAGTCCTTGGAACTATTTTATGCCTACGAATACCATTAGAGGAACAATAATCTTCAAACTCTTTGCTGCAATACTCACCACCATTATCAGATCTGAAACATTTTAGCTTTTTACCTGTCTCATTTTCAACCAAGCTTCTCCATTTTTTAAAAGTTTAAAATACATCAAATTTTTGCTAAAGGAAATAAATCCATACCTTCCTAGTTGTATCATCAATGAATGTAACATAATACTGAGAGCCACTAAGAGAAGATACCTGAGCTAGTCCCCATACATCTATATGCACAATCTCCAATTTCTCATCTTTCTTTTGTTTTCCATCCTTGAGAAAACTAACTCTCTTTTGTTTTCCATACACACAACTTTCACAAAAATCCATATTAACACATTTTAAACTTGGTAAAACATTCTTTGAATGAAGTATTTTCATACCTTTTGCACCCATATGCCCAAGTCTATTATGCCATAGTGTCGATTCAAAATCCACAACAACTATCTAATTTTTTGCCTGTTGAACTACAACAACTATTCCTAAACATTGATTTTTACTTGCAATGGCTAAAGTAGAAGGAACAGTATGACTTGTAAAAAGATATAAAGTCCTTACTTTCACACCTTTTGCTACCACTAAGGAACCTTTTGTAACCTTCAAATTTTTATCACTAAATGTAACAACACAACCTTCATCATCTAGTTGCCCTGCAGAAATTAAATTTATTTTTAACTTTGGAACGTGCCTTACCTCATGTAGTAGCCAATGATTCCCATTTTGCAACTTAATCTTGATTCTTCCCTTTCCAAAAATATAATAGAGTTCGTTATCTCCCAAATAAACCAGCCCAAAATCCCCTTGGACATAATCAAGAAAATAATTTCTATGGGGCGTAGCATGAAATGAAGCCCCTGAATCTAACACCCAAGAATCATCAATATTGTCAAGGGAAAGAATCAAAGTATCCTCATCAGATTTATTACTTACCATATTTGCCTCTTTATTTCCTTCTATTTTGTCTCCTTCTTTATTTTTTTGAGACCAACAATCTTTCTTTAAATGACCCGGCTTACCACAGTACCAACAATCCCTCTTATCTCTAGATTGAGACCTTTTGTCCTTTGATTTTTCTCATGACTTCCCATGAATTCCAAAATTGTTTCCTCTCTCCTTTGTTCAACCCTTTATTTTTGCATTCAAAACACTACCTGATGTGGATGTTCCACTTGAGCTTTTCTTATAATCAAAATAACACCGACAACATCATCAAACTTCAATGTATTCGAACTAGAAACAAAATTGCTAATAGTCATTACCAAGCTATTCCAACTTTCAAGAAAAGAACACAGAATCAAAAGAGCCCTAACTTCTTAATCAAAGTTTACTTTTATAGAAGTTAATTGACTGGTAACTGTATTAAACATTTAAATGATCAACAACTGACCCACCTTCTACCATTTTCATATTAAATAAATGTTTCATAAGAAATACCTTATTCGAAGCAGAAGGATTTTCATATAACTTCGCTAGGGTTTCCATCAACTCTTGAGTTGTCTTTGTTGTTGTAATATTGAATGCCACTGATTGTGCCAGGCATAAACAAATACTGCCAAGTGCCTTTCTATCCAAAATATCCCAGTCCTCATCCGAAATTGCTAAGGGTTTCTTGGTTTTCCCTTCCAAAGGCTGCCATAAATCCTTCTGATAGAGGTATTCGTCCATCTACATCTTCCATAACTGATAGTTCTTCCCATTGAACTTCTCAACCTTCAACTTACCCTCGTCTGGCATTACTCCCACTTAACCATGAGACTCCCACTCAACTGTGAGACATTCCTACAGATGATAATCAAACACAACCTGCTCTAATACCACTTGTTAGGGTTAGAAGGAAAATATCTAACAACTTAAAATCAGATTTGATCAATAAAATAGAGAAATAAAACATGTAGGAAATTATAACATAGAAAATTTAACGTGGTTCACCCAATATGGGCTACATCCACCAAACCGCAACCATCCAATGATTTTATTATCCAATGCAAAATATATTACAATATCGCGAATAATTTCATGCTACAACTCTCCATCCCAACCGCTTATAAAAAAGATTTTAGAAGTTTCCAAAAATTAGGGTTTACAAAGTCGACTTTTTTTCTTTTCGATGACGAAACAAAAAAAGGTGATTTTTTTTCTTAGGGCCTGCCACCCCCGAACCCTCGCCCGGGGCCCAACCCAGTCTCAGACGCCGACGAGGATACATGAAGAGTGTACAATATAGAATGATCAGTCGCCACGATTTCAACAATCTCCCACTTGGAGACTGATTAGGCTCCATACCAATAAATAGGAACTTGCAAGGAAGGTAAAATGAACTAGATCTGGTCCAATTGGACAAGTAAACCCACAAGGTAATTTATCCCAGGTTTTAACCTAGTTTGACAAAATTACTAAAAATTATCTATCCTTCTTGAACATCACCTCAACATTGAGACCCAAATTTTAATATTTCTCAAATCAATTATTAAGAAAGGGTGAGCAGATTGTCGAGGAAACACATGGAAAATGAAAGCAATCAAGCAAAAGGGGTACTATAGACTTGAGTATCAACAACTTCTAACATTCTCAAGAGATTTAGTTCACAGTTTTGAAATATTATGTACTTTTAATCTACACAAGTCGTAGTAGGCTCAAGGCCAAGCTTCCAAACACAAAGGTGCATTTGAAGCTACTATCATTATTGTGTGCCAATATTTTTCTACTTCAAATATGCAAAACAAAATGTAAATGCAAAAAGGAAAATACACAAACAAACACTCAATGATTAGCCATAGTTGAATCTAAGCAAACAACAAAAAAATATGAAATATTATACCTTGCTTGCTTGGATTGACGAGTTGGTTGGCCCTTTGATGATGCTTGGTAGTATGATCCTTTGATGGAAAAATGCTTGCAATAATGGAGGTGGATGTAGTGATTGAATATGGTAGGTGAATGCACTAATGAATTCAAAATGGTTGTAAATGCTCAGTGGCTTGAATGCTAGAATGAATGAAAAATGGCTTGAATACTTGTCTAACCCTTTCTAACCCCCTTAACTTGAGGCCAAGACTCTCAATTTAAAGAAGAATGGATGGTTGAGATTAAGCCATCATGGACATGATGGAGGGTTGTGGTGCGTTGAGGACTCACAAACCCTCACATCTTGCCATGTGGAAGGTGATATGGAAAGAGGACAAGTGACATGGAAAAGACCATGTGAGGTGGAGGTACTTGCAAGTACTTTGGGATTGAAGAGGATTTCCTCAAAAAGGAATTCATTGTCCCCATATGGGGCTGATAGTGACAAGTGAGGACTTTTAGAAAGTCTCCTCTTGTCACTATGGATATTTGAGATGGTGTTGGAGAAATAAATGCGAATTTTTAATTCACATGATTGAAAGTACCCAGTGGATAAGACAAGGTCCTTGTCCCATGTGTCCAATGTGACCTATGAGATGTCATGGGGAAGAGAAATGCATGGGATGAATAAATATGAATTTTTTAATTCACATGGGGAAGAGGTCAATACTTGATAGGGTAAGTACCATGAAAGGTTACTTAAGGACATGCCAGAAAAGGTAAGTGATTATATTAAGGTCGTGCAAACAGGTGATTAGGTAAATTAATGAAGATTAGAGGCAAGTGGCCAAATATGGAGGATGTGACATTAATCCTGATTAAGGATATGCACATCCTAGTCAAGGATTAATTAAATTAATCCAGATTAGAGAAAAGGTTATGGAGAACGGGACAAGGAGAGAGAAAGAATGAATTTAAAATTGAAGAGGATAATTGATTAAATTAAATAAATTGGTACATTTATTTAATTTAGAGAGGAAATGGTAAAGGATAAATTATTTAATTAAATACTTTTAGAAACCTTAGGGGAAGGGGAAATATTAATTAAATAGGTCATTTAATTAATATAGATAAATTAGATGAATAAATGATAGGACTTTGACCATATGGAAGTGGTCAAATTTGGATGTCTACATTTTGCCCCTCTTTGAAATATTGTTAGAATAATGGTGTTTTGAAGAAAAATAAAATGGAGATTACTCCATAGAGGAAGTGACTAGAAAAAGATGCACCAACATGGGAGAGGTTGTGTGAGCTACCCAAATGGAGGGAAGTGAAGGGAGATGCCCCAATCTCACTAGGAAAATGACTAAGAAGGATATATGCACAAATATGGTAGGGTATGCCCCATCGAGAGGGCGGTTGGGAAAGAAAAAGGGGCCCCATAAAACTTCTTGATATGAAGAAAAAAAAAAAGGTATTGTTGGATAGAGCGCGAAAAACCATGAAGATTGGCTTTTGAACGGGGTCAAACGAACACACGGGGTGCAAATGGCGACCTCAGGAAGTTAGAGGATTAATTGAATTAAAAGAGGGTTAAATAAAGGGAAAAGATACCCTTTATTTAAAAAAGAAGAAAAAAGGGGGGAAATTTATAAATAGTAATTTTAGAATTACTATTCCTCATGTGAACAATTGGCAGTTGAGTGAGAGAGAGAAGAGGAGCAAAAATGCCAGAAGACTACAATGATGACATTATCCATTGAGGAGACGAGGTGCAGAGATTCTACCACGAGTGCGCGTTCCCACGCAGGTTAGGCCCAAACCCTCCTTGCGATTTTTAGCATTTTTGGAAAAAAATTGAAATGGTAATTCTTGTTAAAAATATGGGTAGAGGGCGAAAGTCTATTTCGCCGACCAGGGAGGGAGAAACACCAATTAGAGGTGTGGGGAAAGAGAGTTTTTTTTTTTAAAAACTAATAGATTAAGGGAAAAAAAATTGATTTAGCCCCCCAAATAGGAGTGGTCACACCCTTGTGATGAGTGGTCATGCCTCACTAGGGGCGACGACGCCCCAAGGGGCGGGTGCACGCCCAAAGGGGCCCCCTGCCCCAAGGGGCGGCTATGCCACCAAAGGGGCAGTCACGCCCCAAAAGGGAAGACGTCGAGGGAAAAGAAGGGGGGGCCAAAAGGATACAATTTGGGAGGAAAAGAAAAAAAGATGAAAGGGGACAACATCGGAATTATTGTCCAAAGAATGGAAGAAAAAATTAGTGAGAAGAGAACCTAGGGCCGGGAAATAAATGAAGGAAGAGATCAGATAACTGAAAAGTTATGTGATGTGGTTGCAACGGTTCGATAGTTTGCAGATGTGGCAGAGGAGATCAGAGGTGTTAGAGGAAATGCAATGAGCAATGACTGGAGCAGACCATGTGGCCCTGTCCTAGATGAGGTTGTTACATATGTTGGATATTCGTCTATCAGAGCACATCGGGCGATGCTGACAACCCTTATTGAGCATTGGGATTCAACGACCTCGACCTTCCATCTCCCGACAGTGGAGATGATGATGACGTTGGAGGATGTATGGCGAATATTGAGGCTTCCCATAGTAGGTCACCTGGTGAGCGCGATGAGGTCAAAGGGGGAGGCACTGGATTAGACCATATGGGTCTTGTTCAAGTGAGATGACCTCCCCTTGTAGAAGAAGGGACTGGACGTGGACATGTGTTTGAGACTGAGAGTGTCAGCATTGCCGCTATATATTGTGTGTATTGATCAACGGGATAGTGATACCAGATAGGATCAAACGGTTCTACAGCTTCAACTACATGGAGGTGATTTAGCACATTGTCGAGGGGAGGGATGGGGAGTTTGCATGGGGCCCATGCATTCTAGCGCAACTATACAGGGACATGCACATGGTCTGTTACCCGGAGGGACTCAGCATGGCACATGTGACACTGCTATAGGTGTGGGCATGGGAGAACATTAGTGTGTCCAGGCCAGATGTGGTGACAATGGGAGAGCATGATGAGACACTACTAGTGGCATACTGGTATGGTGCAGAGTATGGTTGGGTATGGCATTATTAGGGTTGTGAAGATCTAGATGGATGGAGCAAGCTATTTGGTGATGTCGAGGAGGAGGAGATAGTGTGGAGCCCATATATGACATGACAATTTTCTAGGTGGAGGAGAGATGGAGTAAGACACAGTGAGCATTTGATGATCCGATGATATATAGTCAGGAATTAACCACAGATAGTGGAGTCACACCGGCCAGGTCGAGTGATGAGGCAGTTTGGGCTAACACAAGATATTCCAAGCAGAGCTGAGAGGTTTAGATGGATTACACGAGAGCGACCATGGGGGGAGCTGATTTCATCGACGTTTGTGAGGGAGAATTGGGAGACACAAGATCAGGATCTGGTGACCTATCCAGGGAGGACTAGCGAGATGGTAGAGAAATGGGTGATGATGAGATATGTTGCGTGGTTTTCCCGTCACCGACCCTCGTAGATTACACCAGAGGAGTCGATCATCGGTGCATTAGGGTTTGGACTAGAGGATGAGGTGAGATTGGCAGGATAGAGGAGAGGGAGAGGGAGGGGACAACAGAGGAGAGACTCAGAGGCAGGCAGAGTAGGAGGATAGCAGAGGAAAGCATTGAAGATGACCAAAGCTAGAGGACTGCAGAGGAGAGAGTCGGAGGCGGTTAGAGCTAGATGGAAACAAAGGAGAGGGCCAAAGGCGACCAGAGCAGGCGTGCAACAAAGGAGAGAGCCGAAGGGGGCCAAAGCAGGCGTGCAGCAGAGGAGAGTACTAGAGGTGGTCAAAGCAAGCAAGCAACAAGAGGGAGGACAGGGGGATGATGAGGCAGGAGGTCAGTGAAGGATGAGTAGGAGGAGGAGGAGGAGGAGGGTGGAGATCGAGCTAGATGAGGAGAGATATGAGGTGATGGATGAGAGGGAGGAGGCAACGACGATGGATATGGGGGATGAGGTTGTAGACACTTAAAAGTGACCTAGGCCTGCAAGCTCTATTTTACCACTTTCGTCCTAGCATAATTATCACATTTAATTATGTCCTTGGTCCACATTCGATTATTAATTAAGTAATTCATTATTTGATTAATTCATGTCTATTGTATTCTTCATGATTATTAAATAAATAAATTATATTTATATATTTATTCAATACATCATTAATTGTCTATTGTCTTCTTACACTTAAATAAATTTATTAATTTATTTAATTACCTTTCTTCATTTATTCTTCCTGATTATTAAATAAATGAATTCTATTTGTTTATTTAATATGTCACTAATTCTCATAATTAAATGAATTTATGAATTTATTTAATTATTGGTCATAATCCTCTAAATTAAATAATTATGTTTAATTAGTTAATTACTTAATTTAACATTTCTCTCATTTTAAATAAATGAAATTATTTAAAATGATTTCATTTTATTAACTATCACTTCATTTTAGTAAATAATCCGAGAAAGATTATTTATTTTCACATAAAATTCTTATTTTGAATTAATTTAATTCAAAATGGTAATCTTCTTCCAAAGATCAAGTAATTGAGCAAATTCTTGATTTTCCAAATCTTCTTTTCAGTTCAACTCTTATCTTATTGATTTTTTGAATCTTACAAATCAAGCAGTCTTATCTTCTTGATTTTCAAAAATCTTTATCTTTTTGACTAATTATCACATTTATTCTCGATCGTCGATTTGATTTTATCAAATGACATCTCAACCACTCATTTAACAATCTCGCCCTAACCCTAATTAGGGATTGTCACATGGAATCTCGTACATTGGTGAACCTCACATCTTTTGCTCTAATCATTAGTTTTTGCAGGTTTTTGTTACAAAAATTTGCATTATCTAATCAATTGTGAGTTTTTGTGAAATTGCGGATTTTTGGTGAAGCAGCTGCAAGTTATTAAAACCGTCCCAATCATCTGATCACGAAAAATTCCACATATAAGATGAAGAAAAATGATTTATGGATTCTTTAGATCTTGGTCTCACCTTTCCATAGATATCCGATGATTGAAATTTCGATAAAAACAAAAAAAGTTATGCCTTTTTCAATTCTACTGTTCTAAAAAGAGAAAATCTGTCAAAAAAATCAATTAATGCAATCTCACATAGCTTAAATAGGGGGTCAATTCACAACAAATTTTCATTTTCAAATTTGCAAAAGGTTTCTAATTTGCATTTTTCGGCATTAGATAGATTCTAATTTAGTTTAGAGTTTAATTTAGAAACTAGAATTTAGATTTTAAAGTAGATTCTAATTCAGATTTTGAATTTGAATTAATCCTTTAGATTTAAATTAGATTTTAACTTTGCGTTAGCTTTTTAGATTAGAATTTTTTAGATTTTAGATTTTAGATGATTTTTAATTAGATTTTTAAATTAGTTTTTTTTATTAGATTTTAGATTTTGAAATTAGATTTTAGATTTTAGATATAGATTCTAATTTAGTTTATATTTCTAATTTGTAATTTAGTTTAGGATTTTAACAAATTGCATGTTTTAGATTAGATATTTTTGGGTTACTAATCTTTGTTTGCAGCATGTGGCATCAAGACTTCATGGGTAGAAGAAAATTTGCTAAAACTACTAACTTGTGATTTTGCAGATTCATTTGTCCAAGAAATCCAAATTTGAAAACATTGTGCTTTTTTTTTTTTAGAATAGAAAATATTTCATTTGGTGCACTTAAAATTAACATGTCTTCCATATTGTCTGATTGTGTTTGAAAGTGGTAGGCGAATATGCTCTCACCCTGTACAAACTAGGTGATCAAAAAGCCAGACCCACTTTGTTTATGTGTAGCCTTGATGCAATAACCAAAGTATCCTCTCCCCTTGCACAGTCATGCGATCCTAGGTGTAAGAGAAATGATTATTTCCTCTAGAAATTGGGCCTGCCTGGGGATTTCATCACCCCAACGCGACTCAAACCGGAAACGGAGCTAAAGCCAAGCTACCCCTGACCGCTATATAAATGTGAATCTTAAGGGAAAACCTAAGATTACGAGTGTGGATGTGTCATACGAACCAAGAAGTACTCCCCAAAATCCTGTTGAGCTTAACCTCTTCAGGCTGGAGTGCCTCCTAAACGAAGATTAATCTTGCGCCCCATGTATGGCCACTCGAACGGGGCTCTCAAATTAAAAAATCTTGTGTAGTAAGCCCAATACCTTCTATTTGCTAGTACAACACCGGTCTTTGTGAAGCCTTCCATGTCTTCGCAATCTTTAGTAGAGGTGATCAATCTGCCATGGGAGTTTCATGGGGGTTGGAATATTGGTTGGCCTGAGAAGAGAGTGCACTACAAGGGGGAGCCCACACAACCAAGCTTCTGGATTCACATGCTACTGATATGCGGCTGGGGAAACCCATGTGGAGTCTAGTGAATACTTTCCTGGCTTAACCATAGGATTGTACTTGTTCTCTTATGTGCTTGATTACTTTTCAAAATATTGTGCTTGCCAAGTGTTTGCTGGATACTGAAATGAAACAAACAACACTCAAACATCTTGAAACAAATAGAGAAACTTTAAACAATTTGGGCTTTTGACCACAAATATCAAAAATTTGACTTTTTTACATCTTGCAACGCATCTGTTAAACCGCAATCGCTCTGTCACACCACATTTGCAAGACTTCGCAACACATCTATTCTTTTAAAATGTATTTGCTGCTCCAAACACCGCATTTGCTTGTCTTGAAACGCATTTGCCTTCTATAAAGCCACATCTGCAATATTGAACCGCATTTGCCTTCTATAAAGCCGCATCTACAATAATGAATCACATTTGACATCTGTAAAGCCGCATTTGCAAAACTGCACCACATTTGACATTTTCAGAGCCGCATTTGATTAGTGCAACACATTTGCTGCTTGTAACAATGCAATCGCCTGATAGGAAACCAAACACTGTCTCAGACCATAATTCAAGTCCAAACATCTTAGCCTACTATCAAACATCTTTTTCAGAAAGTCTCTATTAGAAACCAGAATTGAAATTGCTCGAAACATCCATCATTTACATTCATTAGCTTGCATTTTAACCATAGGTTTAAACTTTCCAAATTTTAGTTGCATTCCCTAGGCGTCATAATCGTCATTTTTTGCATAAATTTGTCCTTAGTTTTCATCTTGGAAAACTTTGGATTAGGCCAAATCTCCACACTTTTCAAAAACCATTGTTTTCAAAACTAGTTTATCTTGGGACTTGGTCATTATTCCACTTTTTGGTCATTGTCCTTTTGGTGAGAACCTCCAACTCAAGAGTCTAGTTAGGCAGGCTCACTCGTCATTTCGACCTTGTCATTTATTCCCTTTAGCAAGTCCCTTTTGATAACCAAAATTGAGACATAAGTCAAGCTTAGAGTGGTTAGGAAAACCTTTCTCCAAATATTATCCAAACTTAGTCCTCATTTTAAACTTAGACTTTGCATTGTCCACCTCTAGTCCTCATTTTGAACCTAGACTTTGCATTAATCATCTTAGTCCTTCGTCAACATTATCATCTTAGTCCTCATTTAACACTTTGGCTTTGACAACCTTGTCATCTTGCATCAATCAGTTCCTTAGAAAACATAAGTCTTGCATTAGCATCCTTTATCAATAATCCAAAAACATAGTCTTGCATTGTCATCCCTTATCCAAAAATACAAAAACATAGGCTAGTGTCATCCTTGCATTTAGTCATCATTTTCATCACTCTCATTTGAGAAATTCCCTTTTATGGTGGAAACTAGACTCCAAAGAAAGAAAAGACAAAAGGCAAACTTTGGACAAGATTCTAATTCCAATGTTACCAATCACACTTATGACCCAAATTGGACTTTTGACGACCCATTTAGCAACACAACTACTTAACCTCTCATGACCATACCATCCTAATCAAACAACCCTTTTGAACCATTCTTACATAACGATGAATATGGAAAAATACTTGAGGAAAACCTAGAGGTAGCAACACAAGATCTTGAGGCCGCCTACTTTGTAGAACAAATGGTCTTATATGACAGAGACAAATATTTAGCCATACTTTTAAGTCAAGGAGATAAATTACCTCATGGGTTCGACATTAATATTTTGAGATCGTCATCTCCTGAACATAATGTCAAAAATTCGAATAACATGTCCAATAGTGGTCAACCTCCAAACAACACAAACAATACCTTTTTTGATGCTACCTCACAAACTATCACAATGACCATGAGTTCTACCTCCAAGATTCCAAACAATTCCAATTAAATCAATGCTACATCCATTTGAGGAACACAATCCGTCACATTTCCTACACTATCCACAACATCGTCACAATTGGATAGAGCCACCTTTGGGTCCTCTGCAATGTGGGCAAGTTATTCCAATCCTGTATTTACCACTTAGGTAAATGCCTTGTGGGAAACATCAAGCCATACAAATCCTCCATTGACGACTACATCTAGTACCATGAGTGCATCCTCATCATATCCTCTCATCGATACCTCACATAATCCTTTGGGTGGAGGACCACAACCACATGTTAACATGTCAACACAGTTTAATACCAACCCCTCCCAAGGATAAAACATGAATATCCCTCCAGGACAGTTCCAACCACCCCAACAAGGCAATCAAAACACACAACCTATGACATCTATCCAACACCAAAATATTCCTGGTCACCATATTCCCCAAATATTGAACCAAATGGCTGGGGGACACATTCCAACATATTCGTCCCATATTCATACCCATCAACACGTCCCCAATCCAAAATTTCAGTACCAACACACAAACCAAAACACATCATACATGTCACAACAACATATCCCTCAACAACACACCAACATCCACTTACAACAAATGGGGACCCAAGGTATACCAATCAATCCTATGTATGGGGCCACAAATGACCCTACAATTGATGCCTTGCAAGCTAAGCTAATGGGTCTAGAGAAGACCATATAAAACATACAATATTCGGCAAGAAATTAGAAGTGTCATATGATTTATCCGTATATCCCTTTGACATGAACTTATACATGCCACCATTTCCTCCGAGATATGTGTCACCTAATTTTACCAAATACATAGGAAAGACAAATCCTATCAAACATGTCCGAGAATTCACAATCAACTGTATGGACGTCACCTATTAACAAACATACTTGATGAGACTTTTTCTAAAAGTCTTGCAGGTCCCACCCTTGAATGGTTCTCCACTCAAAAGGATATCCAAACATGGGATGAACTTAAAATAAAATTCATAAAAAATTGCGCGTACAACATTGACATGGACACCTCTATCACTAGCTTATGCAATCTCACACAAGAGGACGCTGGTGAAACATTCATCCCATTCTTCCAAAAATGGAGAAGTCTAGCTAGTTGTTGTCACATTGACATACCCGAAAAGGAAAAGGTTGACATGTTCGTACAAACACTTCTAGGTCCCCTAAAATATGTAGTGCAGGTGCATTGTTGCACAACTTTCACAGACCTAGTCGAAAAAGGTGTCTAGATTGAGAAATCCCTTATTGCAAAGGGAGAGCTAAAATACGGTCCTAAAAACACAAACACAAATCCTCCCACTGACAAAAATAAGTACTAGGTTAAGAATAAACACATCACAAATGACGGTGTGGTCGATGCAAAAATCGTTAATGCAACAGGTCATGTACTCACCATCAAAGGAGTTCAAAATCAAAATGCACCTGTGACTACACTAACACCAACTGCCAATACTAGTCAAAATAATCCTGCTCAATCTAATCAAAGGTAGTTGCGTCAACCACGACAATTTCAAAAACAGACATACACCCCTCTGGGTGAACCTATCGAAATTGTCTTAAAGAAACTTATCCAAAACAGTGTCATAACTTTGGAAGAACCTAAACCGTATGACCCTAGTCAGTTCGAGCCATCATGGTGGGATGATAATGGAATTTGTGATTACCATCGTGTCAAAGGGAATAAAACTTCCTCTTGCCACCAGTTGCGAAATCTTGTGCAAGACTTTATTGAAAACCATACCATTGACTTGGGAGGTCAACCGTTTGCATCTAATGAAGACCATATAATCCACAAGAACCCACTACAAGATCATGGTTCTAGTAGCCCCTCCTCGTCTGGCACAAAGCATAACAATAATCAAGCAAATCACGTATGTCTTTCCTTCAGTTATTCTGGTGGTACCATCATAACCAATCTTCACGTTGTTGATGAAGATAAGTGTGTCAATACTATTACCATTAAAAAGGCCTCGAAATGCAATGTCACAAAATGTAAAGGCAAGGTCACCATCCCAGGTCCCTCTGCATGTCAGACTAAACTTACCATACCTGGTCCATCTGCTAGGCAGTCAAAATCTAAGCCAGAGTTCAACCTTATTGAGAAATTGAAAAAAACACTTGCCCAAATCTCCATCCTTGAATTGCTCCGCATTTCACCTGCACATAAGGCCATCTTGGATAAGGTTCTACAAGAGTCTTCCATCCCAAACAACATTGATGTCAATAATTTTGAAACCATGGTTGGATATCTGAATTCACCTCACCACATTACCTTTTCAGACAGTGACTATTCCTCACCCAAACCATTTCATAATGATGCCCTTCATATCGAGGTTTTTGTCCATAAACATAAGGTTAGACGAGTCTTAGTAGATGACGGAGCACGATTGAACATCTGCTCTTTAAAATTGGTTAAAGCTCTTGGCTTCTCTGATGCATGTGTGGATGCTACCAAGAGCATTGTCATCAAGGCGTATGATGATGAAGAATGTGCTTCTAAAGGCGTCATCACAATTCCAATTCGTGTGGGACCAGTTATTATAGATATGACATGCCAAGTCCTGGATCGTGACATACATTACAATATCTTACTTGGTCGCCCATGGATTCATGCCCTAAAGGCCATTCCTTCCACATACCACCAATGCCTGAAGTTCCCTTTTGATGGTACCAAAATTACTATCCCAAGAGATCTTGATCCATTTCAATACTATACCAATTTGTGAGCCACTGCTGAGCACCAGGTGCCCATCAATCGAGAAGGCTCAACTTCCACCTCTTCCAAATATATTGATCCGTATGCACTCACCAAATCATCCATGCCATCAACTTCCGCCGCACCATCCTCCTCGACCTCCATACCAAGTAAGGACCTTCAGATCCAGGACCTTGGCTATGGGGAATTCAAACTGAATATGACTTATTGTATCACCACCATACCTAAGTCGCCTAAAGTCTATGGTAGACCGTGTTTCGCAGTCGAGCCCAAAAAAACTTTCAAGGTTCCACCAAAAAGTGTTTTCACACTATGGGGTGATATGGTTAATGAAGTCATTATCGACATAGCTAACTGGATCTACAAAGACCCAGAAGAATTACCTCCACTACCAGTGCATCTCTATGGAAAATACTATGACATATGCAAGGCACTAGGTTTTGACGACACAAGTGGTCTTGGAAAGGCCAACAATGGAAGAAGAGAACCTGTCAGTATCTCTGCAAGACTAAGGTACATTGGGCTAGGGTTTGACCAGCTCGAAACTGGCGATCAATGTACCTATGAACTTTCAAGTGAGGACGTAATGGCTACAGAAAGTTTTGAGACACGTGAAGAATCCCTTACCAAAATTGACTCTAATGAATGGGAATGGGGATCTGAGAAAACCCTTAGCAACTATGATATTGAAAAACTCTTCCTGGAACCTAGCCAAGCCCCCTTTGAAGAATGATTCCGACAAGAATACAACATTGGTCCTATTGACCGTCATTCTAAAAATAAGGAATGGGTAAGAATTCCTTGGGATCCAGAAGAACATAAGTTGTTGTCAGCAACATCTGAATTATCCCACCCCATTCCTGAGCCCACCCATGAGCCTGACATGCCTGAAGCTACTGTCCATGCCTCTGAAATTCCATCCAGTAGTCATGATGCTGATACTTTTGTGCCCTATTATGGATATGAATTCAATTCATCTAAATTTAAATATGGTCCATCCATTGCATATGACACAAAAGTTGAAATTCACAACTTTTCCTTCGCACTTGAGGCTTCAATTTGCACACTTTATGCATCTTCCCCATCTTTTACCAGCACTGACGATGGGATTTCCCTTGTTTACCCACAACTGATTGACTGGGACTAACAAGAGCCACCTATTATGGATATATTTCAGAATGATGAGGCAATAGCAAAATTCATGGGACTCTGGGAAGGCATACCATGGGGTGATCACAAAATAGGAATTTCCATTGACCTAAATTGTGCGGCTTACTTCAAGGAGAATGTGCAATCCTCCAGTCACAAAAATACAAAGAATAAGATTAAAAAAGAAATATCTTTAGGTCAAAACTGCAAAGCACCTTCTGACAATAAAATAGTAAAAATAAAAGACGTATCCGAAGGTGAAAACCTCTCTGAGGTGCCTAAGGATGGAAGATTGGACTTTCTTCCCATAACACAGGAAAAATCGGCAATTCTTATTGAAGACACCATCGAAGTTAACATAGCTACACCAGAAAACCCCAAAATGGTTCTCTTGGCTGCATCATTGTCAGAAGAAGAAAAACCTGAATTTCAACAATTCTTCACAGAAAGGAAAGTTAACTTTGCATGGTCATATGCTGACATGCCAAGCCTTGATCCAAAATTGGTATTGCATCATCTTCCTCTAATCCCGGGTATAAAACCAGTCAAACAAAAATTATGGAAAATGCATCTACAGATTGCACTACTTGTAAAGGCTAAACTAAAGAAGTTACTGGATGCTAGATGCATAAGATCAATAGACTATGCTGACTGGATATCCAACATTGTTCCTATCACAAAGCCAAACAGACAAATCCACATCTGTACGGATTTCAGAGATTTAAATAAGGCTTCTCCAAAAGATGATTTCTCATTGCCGAATATAGACATGATTGTTGATCTCACAGTAGGGTACAAGATGTTGTCTCTCATGGATGGTTTCTCAGGCTATAACCAAATCTACATTGCAACTGAGGATCAAAACAAAATGGCATTTACATTCCCATGGGGAACATACTGTTGGAATGTCATGCCTTTTGGCTTAAATAATGTAGGCACCACATACCAAAGAGCTATGGAAACAATCTTTCATGACATGATGCATATCCTAATGGAAGATTATGTGGATGACCTTTTGGCCAAATCTTTGACACAGAAGGATCATCTTGGGGTCTTGGACAAATTTTTTAGACAGCTAGAGGATTACAAGGTTCGTTTGAACCCAAAAAAATGTGTCTTTGGGGTTACGTTAGGAAAACTATTGGCCTACATAGTTTCATGACGAGGCATAGAAGTTGATATTGCTAAAGTGAAAGCAATTATAGACATGCCTCCACCAAAAGGAATCAGCGAGTTAAGAACACTTCAAGGCAGACTACAGTCCATCCGATGCTTCATCGCATAGTTGGCAGACAAGTGTCAACCATTTTAGTACCTATTACACAAAAGTATCCCCTTTGTATGGATAGAAAAATGCCACACAACCTTCAAACAAATCAAAGAATATTTATTGAAACCAACTATCCTAATGCCACCAATTGAAGGCAAGTCATTGATCCTATATGTCTCAGCAACTACAAAAGCACTTGGGGCATTATTGGCACAAAACGACCATGAGGAGAAAGAAAGAGCCATATACTATATCATTCGCACACTGATAGGATATGAGTTGAACTATACAACAATTGAATGTGCATGCCTTGCAGTTGTCTTTGCAGCCCAAAAACTAAGACATTACATGTTGAGTCACCAAACACACCTAGTAGCTAAGATTGATCCACTAAAATATCTCCTAATTCAGGCAACATTGATAGGTCGTTTAGCAAAGTGAGTCATGATTTTAAGTGAATATGACATACAATATATTGAGCACAAGGCAATAAAAGGGAAGGTAAAAGTAGATCAGCTTGTAGATGCACCCATCCAAGGCACTCACCCACTGGTAATTGATTTTCCCGATGAGTCTATCTTTCATGTAGAGCCTACGTCACCATGGAAACTGTATTTTGACAGGTCTCATACTGGTCATGGCTCAGGGGTTGGTATATTGTTCATCACACCACAAGGGGATTCCATTCCTAAGGCATTCCGGATCGCCTTCCCTTGTACTAACAACATTGCATAATACAAATCATTGGTCACAGGACTCAAGATCATAATTAAATGGAAAATTCAGCCACTGCTAGTATTCGGGGATTCTTAGTTAGTTATCAACCAAGTGAATGATGATTATGAAACAAAAGATGAAAATTTTCTCCCCTACCAGCGAATGGTGGATAGCTTCCTGACATATTTCAAATTGATTGCCTTTGAACAAATCCCCAGGACACAGAATAAGGCAGTTGATGTAATGGATACTATTGGATCTCTCTTAGACATCCCCAAAAATGTGTCACAATTTGAGTTCTTAGTTGAACAACTATTGATGTCAGCATATGACATCCCAGAGTCAAAAATGGTTTGTGAGATTGTTGGTCCCAGTTCACCTTGGTACCAAGGCATCTATGACTATCTTAAGTCCCAAACCCTACCACCCAACCTTTCCAATAACCAAAGAAAGTCCTTTATACAAAAATCCGCCCGACACACCATCATCAGTGACACCCTATACCGCCGTGGCTTTGATAACACCCTTCTTCGTTGTCTCGACATTAATGAAGCCCAAACAACTTTACGAGAAGTACATGAGGGTATATGTGGATCTCATTTGAGTGGTCCGACTTTAGCTAGGAAAGTCACCCAACTTGGATACTACTAGCTGACACTAGAAAAAAATGCTCTTTAGTTTGTCAGAACATGTCATAAATGCCAGGTGCACAATGACCTAATCCACACACTTGCGCAAGAGTTGAGACCGATCACTTCTCCATGGCCTTTCGCACAATGGGGACTCGACCTCGTGGGCAAGATCCATCCATCCTCCTCTAACAACCATAAATTCATCATCATCGCCACTGAGTACTTTACTAAGTGGATTGAAGCCATCCCTCTCACTTACATCACCAGTAAGCAGATATCCAAGTTTATCCTAAATTATATCATCTACCGGTATGGTGTTCCGCGAACCATCATCACAGATAACGAGAGTCCATTCAAAAATCAGGACATTTGTGAACTCTGTGAGCAATTCCACATCCAACATGATTTCTCCACCCCATATTATCCACAAGGTAACAGTCAAGTTGAGGCGTCAAAGAAAACAATTCTTCGCATTCTTAAGAATGTCAACGATGCTAGCCGTGATTGACACCTACAACTAAATCTTGCCTTGTGGGCCTACCATACCAACATTTGTACACCCACTGGAGCCACTCCATCTTCCCTTGTCTACGAATTTGAGGCCATATTGCCCATCGAGGTCAAAATTCCTTCTCTTTGAGTCTCCTTGAAGGGAATGATCGATGATGAAGAGTATAGATAGTCCTACCTACATGAGTTAGAAATGTTACAAGAAAGATGACAAAATGCCCTGAATCACTTGCAGGCATATCAAAATCGTCTCTATCGGAGCTATAACAAAAGAGTGATGGTGAGAAAATTTGAAATTGGTGACTTGGTCCTCATACAAAATCCAAGAAATCAAGCTGGCCGTGAAAAGCCTGGAAAGTTTGAGCCTAATTGGCTCGGTCCTTATATTATTACTACAACATTCAGTTATGGAGCTTATCAATTGGCCACACCTGATGGAGAACAATTGACAGAACCCATCAACAACCTACATCTGGGAAAGTTCTACACATAGCATCAGAGAGCTTGACTAAAACCTAAAAATACAAAAAAATTGAAAAATAATGAAAAAGTCTTCCCTTGATGAAAACTTGGCAAACAGGCGTCTTGGTGACACCAAAAAAATAAAAAAATGACAAAAATAGTAAAAAGAAATAAATTAGTCCAATAGTGAAAACCTAGCAAACAGGCACTTTGGATAAGTACCATGGTGAAAACTTGGCAAACAGGCACCATGCATAGTCGATCGTTGCTTCGCCATCTACTGTTACTCTAATCGACCCTTATCCACTTTCCATAATCACAACGACCTGACACATTCACGACATTCGTCTTAAGTATTGTCGATTCCGGCCATGGCTAGCATTTGGTTGATGTCACCCTTGGCATATCCTTGTTGTTTGCCCCATATTTCCATATCATTTGGCTCGGGTAATTCTTGATTTGTCTAGGGGCAAGACCTTTATCATGTAATTGCAGTGGGTGTCGCACATGATCCTGCATTCGGAAAAAGTCCTGAAAAAAGTCATAAAAATCTGAAAAAGTCGTGAAAAAAGTCCTAAAAAATCTGAAAAAGACCTTAAAATTGAAAAATGTCCTGAGAAAATAAAAAAAACATCCAAATCAATGTCAAAATCCCAAAAAAGAGTCAAATTCAATGTTTGTCTTATTAATCCAATCGGTCACGTCAATCAATCTTTTGTCCATGTTTGAACTACATTGTCTTTGCGCATTTTCTATGTAGGCAAGATTCATCTTTGAATCCCTGAGACATTAGGTTAGTCTTTCTAGGTTTGTCAAAATAAAATCATGGTTCAATATTTTTGTCCTTCAAACAAATTCATTGGTCGTGTCAAACTACGAGGACTTTGAGTGCATGACATAGGCAAGGCCATCAATCGATGAGCCCCCGAGGCCGCACTAGGTCAATCCATTAGGGTTCATGGAATTACACTGGCACACATGTCAAAAGTCTTCAAGTAAGGACAAGTCATTTCCAAACATGGAAAACTCCTAAAACAAATTATCGCAGTCACTTAATTAACATGACAATCACACTAGCACGTCAACATCGACATGTAGTAAACACAAGTCAACTTCAGTCAAACTTAGTTGAAACAAGTCAAATTGTCACAATCGGTCAAACTATCAACTCTTGGTTATCTTTCAGATGTGTCCTTCTAAAGAATAGCCTCTGTCATTTATGCCTTAGGATGTGTCCTTCCTAGGCATCGTCACCGTCATCTGACATTTTGAGGGATCCTCTTGACATCTAAGGATCACTCCTCTCGACATCAATGTTCTTTCAGATGTGTCCTTCTGAAGAACAACCTCTGTCATTTATTCCTTAGGATGTTTCCTTCCTAGGCATTGTCACTATCACCTGGCATTTTGAGGGATTCATTTTGGCATTTAGGGATCAATCCTCTTGACATCAACATTATTCAGGATGTGTCCTTCCTGAATTTGGCAATCTTCGACACTCGTCATCTTGGCATCGTCAAAACCTTGACACCCTGGCATCTCAACATAATCAAACCAAACATCTTGACATTAAAACACTTCGAAAACACTTGGCACTTTTCTTTGGCTTTTTCATCATGTTACTATTTTTCAGCGAGATCCCGACAACAGGATTTAGAGAAACATCAACGTCTCATGGCGTTTGTCTTGTCTTTTGACACTCATGTTACTAGTTTTTCAACGAGATCCCGACAACAGGATTTAGAGAAACAACGACGTCTCATGGCATTTGTCTTGTCTTTTGACACTCATGTTACTAGTTTCTCAGCAATGTCTTGACTATGGGATTTAGAAAAACAGTGACGTATCATGGCTTTATTTTTGTTCTTTTGGAAATAATGTTGCTAGTTTCTTGAGGATGTCCTAGAAATAGGATTTAGAGAAGCAACGATGTTTCATGGCTTGTCTTTCTTGTCTTTTTCTACTTGTGGTTGGTTATGACAAAAAGACTGGGGCAATTGCGCTCTTAGTATGAGTCATGATCAACCTTGTCTGCAACTGCTTGTCTTATGTGATGGTACGACCTTGCACATCTTGATTTATGCCATATCATGGTGTTTGTTGGCCATTACAATAATCTACCCAATGATGATTAAGAGCAATAAATATTAAAGTCCTATGGTAATATGTTGAAGGATTTGGTCTAGGAACTAACATGCATCTCCTTTTGTCTTGTCATCTTCTCTCGCTCATCTCATATAGGCATTGCATCCATATCATCATCCATATCTTTTACACTAACATTTATTTGTCTCTTCATATTCTAGTCTTCTCATCAATTTCAAGAGAACACCCGTGTTCTCGGAACCCATCTGTCCTCTCGAGGGGCATACTGCTACCCTCCTCATCGTTCTTCCTTATCTTTTTTTTGCACTGGGGCATATTTTTGTCTTATTTTCTTTGTCACAATGCGACATGTTACATTATGACAAAGAGGGAAAAAATGTAGACACTTAAAAATGACCTAGGCTTGCAAACTCTATTTTACCACTTTCGTCCTAGCATAATTATGACATTTAATTATGTCCTTGGTCCACATTCGACTATTAATTAAGTAATTCATTATTTAATTAATTCATGTCTATTATATTCTTCATGATTATTAAATAAATAAATAATATTTATTTATTCAATACGTCATTAATTGTCTATTGTCTTCTTATAATTAAATTAATTTATTAATTTATTTAATTCCCTTTATTCATTTATTCTTCCTGATTATTAAATAAATGAATTCTATTTGTTTATTTAATATGTCACTAATTCTCATAATTAAATGAATTTATTAATTTATTTAATTGTTGGTCATAATCCTCTAAATTAAATAATTATGTTTAATTATTTAATTACCTAATTTAACATTTCTCTCATTTTAAATAAATGAAATTATTTAAAATGATTTCGTTTTATTAACTGTCACTTCATTTTAGTAAATAATTTGAGAAAGATTATTTATTGTCACATAAAATCCTTATTTTGAATTAATTTAATTCAAAATGGTAATCTTCTTCCAAAAATCAAGTAATTGAGCAAATTCTTGATTTTCCAAATTTGCTTTTCAGTTCAACTCTTATCTTATTGATTTTTAGAATCTTACAAATCAAGTAGTCACATCTTCTTGATTTCCAATTTTTTTTTATCTTTTTGATTAATTATCACATTTATTCTCGACTGTCGATTTGATTTTATCAAATGACATCTCGACCACTCATTTAACAATCTTGCCCTAACCCTAATTAGGGATTGTCACATGGAATCTCGTCCATTGATTTTAGCCTTTGTAAGCTTTTAATCTCGTCCGTCCATCCAAAATTGCATTTTCTATAAAATGTCAATTTTGCTCACAATTTGGACGACTTCATTATTATAGACATTTTATGCTTAGATTTTACTTTGCATTTGGCTTATTTGATTTGATTAATTTTCATAGGCATAGTATTTTTTCATTCAAATCCTTCAAAACTTGCATAGGACATTGTCATAGTCAAATTGCTCACATACTCGATTTGAGGGCAACAATCATACGCTGCAAGCTAGAAGGTGCTATGGAGGTGAATCATGGGAGCTTCAACGAATATCTGGTATAATCGTTCTTGTTATTTGCTTTCTTTGTGCTCCATAACTTCTTTGGGTTTTTGTTTATTTAATCTAATCCGCTAACCTTTACCTGAAAAATAACTCATTGATATAGAGGCAGGGATAAAGGCGATGGATATGGATGTGCATGATATTCGCCCATTGGCTATGATGTTGTCGATGGTAGAGGATCTGATTGTGCGGCTGAGAGGAGTGGAGGTGAGGTTACATATTGTCAAGCAAAGATTGAGAGAGATGGAGGCTGAGGTGATCATGCTATGAGTCGAGATAGCTCAAGTGCGAGCAGAGAGGGAGAGATTTTTTTGGATGTAGCCAAGACGATGCCGTGACATGAGTAAAAAATGTGGGAGGAGAGAGATAGCCTAGGAGTCGAGGTGGACGAGCTGCTAGCAGAGGTGAGCAAGTTATGAGCGAAGGTGAGCGAGTTGCAAGTGGAGGTCACTCGTTTGGAGGGAGAGGTATCCAGGGAGCATGATGTAGGGGAGGCAACGAGATGGGAGCGTGACAAACTAGAGGCAACAGTGATGATACTACAGGTAGGGGGTCACCGAGAGTCAAGAGAGGTGACATGGCAGATATTAGCAGAGACCGTGAAAACGTTGAGGTGGCATATAGATAGTGGGGGACATGGGACATATGCAAGAGAGGGAGGAGGCCATGAGGGCTCAAGTACATGTGTTGGAGATAGAGAAGGATGCATTAATAACACAAGTGTAGGTCCTCTAGGATGAGGGGGATGCAATAGTGGCACAAAGATAGGTTATGGAGAGGGAGCAAGATGTAGCACAAGGGCAGGCACAAGAAATAAAGGGTGGCGAGACAGGGTCGGAGGTGCAGAGATTACAAGCACAGATATAGGCCATGCAGGAGGAGAGGGACAAAGCTATGGATCAAGTGTTCTAGATGGGAGGAGATGTGGAGCATCTATGGTTAACACAGGGTGCATGGGCACAAGAGAGGAGATCCATATGTGGATTTCGGGACAGGTATAGGGTAGAGCAAGACTCGACCAAATGGTAGGTGGCCGAGCAAGATGATTATATGAGAGAGGCTAGCTACTATATGTGTGCCTATTTCTCAGTAGTGCCAGATCAAGGACAACAGATACCCACTTATGTTCGAGTGAGGCCACAGATGCCAGCACCATCCTAGTCAGTAGGGACGCATACCCATGGATATAGTAGCTTGAGAGAGACTCTTGCATGTAGAGGGCCGGTGTCAGAGTCACCACAAAGGTCAGATGCAGGAAGCTCATGGTTTAGAGGATTAGAGGGATAGGATCCCAATATTTGACAAGTATAGGATGAGATTCAATATAGAGTAGTAGAGATCGGAGTTGAGTCACAACTCTATACTCGTACTTTATTTGATGACATATGATGGATATGTATTGGGATGTATATGATGGACATTATTATGGATTATGTGATGGACATGTATTTTGTTATTTTTGATATGATATGCGAGAGCCCTTATTGACACTATGTGATGTTTATGTGATGGATGATTTACTTATGCACGTGTATTTTTATGGTTTTATGATGGATGATTATGATGATGCGATGTATGGATATTCTTATAATGATTTATGTCTATACCTATATGGATTTATGATTGTGATATGTAGGATGCCTAACATTTATGATGCAAGATGTGATGGATGAATTATGATTGTGCCTATGTGGATGATATTATGATATCTAATGTTTATGATGTAGAATGTGATGGATGGTTTATGATTTTATATGCAATGGATGTGGAAATGAACCTAACAATTTGTGATGCTGGTGATGATGCATGGGAGATGTTAATGATATGAACTAAGATGAATATGCTAATGCAATGGATTAATAATGAAATGAATTTTAGGATGCATAGAATAATAAATTAAAATTAATCTAAACAACATAAAAAAATGATTATGCACATGGGATGAAATGCAACGTAGTGAACTTGAAAATATGGGGAGAGAATGCAACTAAATTCTAATAAGTGAATGAAATGCAATATGATCATAAGGGCCTGCATAAGGATGGAAGCAAAGGAGGTGATGGGTGTGCAACTGCACCTGTCAAGAACCATAGGAATCCCAAGGGGAAATGGAAGAAATCGACGTTTGCACAACCAAAATCCTAAGTCATGGTGAAAGAAGGGATGGGGATACATACAATGCAATGGAGGAGAAAATGAAATGCAATCCTAATGCAATTTTCCATCTTCAGAGCATTGATTTTTGCTATGGCATAAGAAACTAGGTACCATGGTATGTGGAACCAAGGCAGATCAGTGTCTAATGCATAAAAAAGCACAACAAACAAGAACGCTATCCCAACACCCCAAAGTCACGATGACTTTGGTCGGGCTAGGTAGTGTTATAACCACAAGCATAGAAGGATGTCCCAGCGTAACACAAGATCTCAGGGGTCTTGGAGGGTACTACATGACACAACCAGGAAGACAACAATCAAAACAAAGATCAAGATATGCACCTATGTTAACCAGTCAAAACACACCATAATGTGAAAGATCATGGTGGTCTTGACAAGTGAGGATAGGGAGCTCAAATGATAAATAGAAGCCAAAAAGCATCAAAATATTGTAATCAATTTCAAAACATCCTTTGCCATAGGATCGAGAAGATCGATGGGGTTGATGAGGTATATTAGGAAGGATACATCTTGATGAGACCAAAGATGGATGCTAAACTAAAAGATCGATAACGATGTAGGAGGTTCTAAAACTGATTAAAGATCGTGACATGAATGGATTCCATTTGTGAAGAACTAGATAGATAAGGACATTCTTGACAACATGACACAAGACACAAGATACAAGACCAACACACCCTAAATACCTAGGGGCTCAAGGGTTGATCAAAGATCAGCCTTCCCTACGTGAAAGCACAGAGCCCTCGTAGTTCAGGAAAAGACCATGGATAAAAGCAGAAAGAGGACGATGAAGAAAGATGATGGAGGACAATGCCAAGATAGACTAGAGACAAAACAAATCAAAGACAAAATAAAATCCCTGGGGGTGGATCAAATGATTGACCTTGTCTACGTGCAAGCGCAGGGGCGACATAGTTTGAAAAGGATGAAAGACCAACGATGGATAAGGGCAAAAAGGGGACAATGGGGACATATGATGAAGGAGAAAACCAGATGGACAAAATGCCTTGGGGGCAGATTAAATGATCGGCCTTGCCTACGTGAAAGCGCAGGGGAAATGTAGTCACCAAAGATAGGATATGATCTAGATGAAGACCGACATGATGAAAGAACCTAGATGGAGACGAAAGATGAACAAAGCGACAAGACGACACAAGCTCAGATTAGGATAAAATATCAGGATGAAGGATAGTGGATGAAGGTCATCCAATGCTCAACCAAAACATACCAAGCGACCAGATGATGCAAGTGGATGAAAGGATATGATTGATAGGATGGTGAGGATATGAGATTTGGATGGATGAGTTGTGAAGTAACTAGAATGCAAGGTAGATAATGATTAAGCCCTATAAAAATAGCGTATGTTTCTAGGTTTTAAACAATCGTACATATCCAAGGCGCCACCAAGGGTGGTATTCACCATAGGACAAATTATTTCTCTTTATTATTTTTGGATTTTTCTAATTATTTTTGTATTTTTTGACAATTTTTTACTTTATTTGTATTTTTTTGGATTTTAATAGGAAGGATACCCCAAGTGACCTAAGTATAAAACCTCTTCAGGTGCATGATATTGATGGGTTCTTTCAGGGGCTCTCCTTCAGGTGTAGCAAGCCTGTACGCTCCTGAACCATATTTTTCTATGATGACGTAAGGGCCCAACCAATTTGCTTCAAACTTGCCCTTCTTTTCTCGATTTTGTTGGGTGTAGTGATTCTCCTTAAGAACTAAGTTGCCAACATTGAATTGGCGAGGATGAACCTTCTTATTTTAGGTTCTCTTGAGCCAATTTTGGTAGGCTTGTAAATGGTTGTAGGCTTTGATCCATTTTTCATCTAGGAGTTCCAACTGAGCAAGTCATGCAACTCGGGTGTCTTCATCACTTATTAGATTCTTTAGAGATATGTGAAGTGATGTGGTTTTGACTTCAATCGTAAAGATAGCTTCGACACCATAAACTAGAGAGTATGGAATGGCGCTAGTGGGGGTGCAGATGGAAGTGCGGTAGGCCCAAAGGGCGGGATGGAGGTGGAGATGCCAATCTTGACCAGTGTTGTTAATCATCTTTTTAATGATTTTAATTAAGGTTTTATTGGTTGCTTCTACTTGGCCATTACCGTGGGGGTAATATGGAGTAGACCAATGAGGTTGGATATGATAAGTCTCACAGACGAATTTCATGCACTTGTTTTTGAATGGCTTTCCGTTATCAGTAATGATGGTGGAGGGGATTCCATACCTACAAAGGATATGGTAAAGGAAAATTTTGGATATCTGAACTCCAGTAATTTGGATGAGTGGCATTGCTTCCACCCATTTAGTAAAGTATTCAGTGGTGGTGATGATGAAAGTATGGACGTCAGAGGACGAAGGGTAAATATTTCCGACCAAATCGAAACCACATTGTGAAAATGGCCATAGTGTGGTGATGGGTTGTAACTCTTGTGTAGGAGCATGAATCAGATCCACATGTTGCTGACAAGGAAGGCACCTCTTTACAAACTCACAAGAATCATGTTCCATAGTAGGCCAGTAATATCCTGCTCTGAGAATCCTTTTGGCTAGGGCCATGCCATTGGAATGGGCCCCACAAATACTGCTATGTACTTCTACCAACGCGGTGCAGGCTTTAGTCTTGTTTAAACATTGGAGGAGGGTTCCATCATACCCACATCGATAAAGTGTATCACCTATGATGGTGTAACGGGATGTGCATTGGATAAAGGATTTTTGTTGGTTATGTGTGAGGTCAGAGGGTAAGGTGTTGTCATGGAGGTAAGTGTAGATGTCTTGATACCAAGGGGATTTGGGACCTACAATATCGCATACCATTTCACTCTCAAGGATGTCATATGCAGGGATTAAAATTTGCTCCATGAGGAACTCACATTCAGTTTGATCTTTGGGCATGTCAAGTAGAGAACCAATGGTGGCCATGGCGTCAGTTGCTTTATTTTACACTCTAGGTATTTGATCAAATTGGAGGGAGGTGAAGTACTTTTTGAAGTATCTACCATATGTTTGTATGGTAACAACTTATCATCTTTTGTGAGAAACTCATCATTGACCTATTTGATAACAAGTTAGGATTCACGAAAGACTTGCAGGTGAGAGATACGCCATTGGACTGTAATTCTAAGGCTGGTGAGGAGAGCTTCATATTCAACAATTTTGTTGGTGCAGGGAAAGGCCAATCTAAATGAATTTGGTATATAATCACCCTAGGGGGCGACGGAAACTCATGCTCCCGATCCATTGTTTGTGCATGATCCATCAAAGTATAGTGTCCATGTGGTAGCTTCTAAAACTGCAAACACCCCTTCATCAAAAAAATTTGTTTCTAAAGGATAAGCATCTACTAGTGGAGCATATGCCAGTTGATCGACTATTACTTGTCCTTTGATTGCTTTATGATCTACATACTCCATATCGAGTTCATTTAGCAACATGACCCACTTAGCCATGTAGCCAATTAGAGTGGTTCTGGATAACCAATATTTAAGCAGATCAACCTCAGAGTTTAGCTTGACTGGATGACTAAGCATGTAGTGTCAGAGTTTATGTGAGCTGAAGACTATGGCTAGGCAAGCCTTCTCCATTGGGGAATAGTTGAGTTCATAACCTACTAAGATCCAACTGATGTAGTAAATTTCTCATTATTTGGATGACTCATCGTGTTGTGCTAACAATGCCCCAATGCCACAAAAGTAGTTGAAATATATAGTAGGAGTGGTTTTCCTGGAATAGGTGGGTGAGCCAAATATTTTTTGGTTTGATCAAAGCCAAGTTGACATTGTTGATTCCACTTAAATACAATATCTTTCTTCAGGAGATGCGTAAATGATTGACATTTGTCGGCTAGTTGAGCAATGAATCTTCAGATGGATTGGAGTTTACCTTGCAGGCTTCTTAGCTATCTCAGATTGTGAGGTGGGGGCATTTCCATGATTTCCTTCACCTTAGAAGGATCGACCTCTATTCCTTTGTGGGACACAATGAACCCCAAGATTTTTCTGGATGTGATACCAAAGACACATTTCTTTGGATTGAGGCATAGCTTGTACTGTTCTAAACGTTCAAAGATCTTCTTGAGGATTTTCGGGTGTTCTTCCCTCGTTCTTGATTTTCCTAACACGTCATCAAAATAATCTTCCATTATGATGTGGATGAGGTCATGTAAGATGACTATCATAGCATGTTGATATGTTTCCCCCGCATTTTTGAGGCCAAAAGGCATGACATTGTAACAAAATGTACCCCAAGGTGTAGTGGAGGCAGTCTTGTGTTGATCTTCAGGGGAAATCTTAATCTGGTTGCAATCGAAGAAGCCATCCATGAGGGATAGCATCTCATTTCTTGCGGTGAGATCGACCAACATGTCAATATTTGGTAAAGGGAAGTCATCCTTGGGAAAAGCTTTGTTAAGGTCTCAAAAATCTGTGCAGATTCTGATATCTTCGTTGGGTTTAGTGACTAGCACTATGTTGGAGATCTAGTCAGAGTAGTCAATTGGTCAGATGAATCCTGCTTCCAACAACTTTTCCAACTCTTTCTTAACTAGTAGAGCCACTTGGGGGTGCATTTTCCAGAGTTTCTACTTGACAAGTCTTGCATCAAGATGGACGTCAAGGTGGTGTACGACTAAACTAGGATCAAGGCCAAGCATGTCTGAATATGTCTAGGTGAAGTTAATGATTCCTTCTTTGAGGAGCTTGGTGATAGTAGAGTTTTCTTCTTCTGATAGTGCCTTGGCTACATAGGTGATCTTAGGATTCTTCTCAGTTCCCAAGTTTATTGCTTGTGTTTCTTCAATCAAGATGGATGATTGTCCGAATAGTTGAGTTCCTACAAGGGGAAGATGAATGTCCCCATCTTCTAGCACCTCGTCGAGGTTTTCGCTAGTAGATACGCCCTTTGTTTTTACTTTTTCAAAGTCACAAAGTGCCTTAGGGAGGTTTTCAGTAGGTGACCCCTTTTGATTTTGTTTCTTTTTATTTTTGCGACTGGAGCATTCATCTTCCCCCAATCCCATAAGATGTACATATTGGTCCATAGAGGGAAAGGTGTCGAGAGGTGCGCTACCTTGTAGGTCATAGTCTATGAGCTCAGGATGTTTGAGGGATAAGGTGATGGTGCAAACAGATAGGCATTTGAACATGGCAGGGAGGTAAATGTGATCAATGTCATCATACGTGTGTATGGCGGACTCCTCCTCTAGTATGTCTTCGAGGGAACCATTGTCCACACTAGCATTGTTAGAGGCACTAGATGATGCCACATGACCCTTTTGTTTAGTATCATAGCCTAAGGCCATCTTCTTCAGACACATAGAAGCTTCTATCGACTGTAATCTACCTTGCTCTTCCACACCAAGGCCTCCCCCCCGATAGTTATGTTTTTTTGCAAACTTGGAAGGCCAAGGATAGACCTCTTGGAAGTATTCTTTCAAGGGGGAAAGGGTTCAGGTTCCTCAAGGTATACCCAATAGCTGATGTTGTCTTTTGGTGTATCTTGTCATAATTCAAGTGGGAAAAAAGTGCTAGACCCCACATTTGGAGCATTGAGGGTGATTGTCTTCTCTTCATCTTTTGGGATAGATGGAGAAGGTTGGCCATATGTACGTGGTGAGGGTGGCATGGTTGCCACGTTCAATGTTGTATACATTTCATACTCACCAGACCCCTTGTCAATGATCTGGACCTTAGTAATGGTGGAATCAGACGTGGATGATGGCGTAGATGAAGTGGTGGTTAATGCATTGGTGAATGGATGATATATTGATTTATGAGATGCCCCCATTTCTACCCCAAGGCAATAATGAGAATGGGGAAAGGAAGCCTCTAGTGTGCGGAAATATTCAAATGGCTGAGGGTCATCTTGTATAGTTACTTCCATTCCTTGAAATGGGAATTTCAGACATTGGTGATAGGTTGATGGGACGAATTGCATAGAATGAATCCATGGGTGGCCAAGAAGGATTTTATATGGAAGATCAAGGTCTAGAACATGACACATAGTGTATTGCACAATGGGGCCCACCTGAATAGGAAGACAAATAGTACCCTTAGAATATCGTTCTACGTTATCATATGCTTTGATGGTGATAACCTGATTATTTAGGTTGGCTTGGGTGTATCCCACCTTTTGTATAAATTTTAATGTACAAAGATTTAGGGAAAAACCATTATCTACCAATACCCTTTTTATTTTATGACAATTCACACCAACCTCAAGATGGAGGGGGCGGTTATGACTTGAGCCAATGCGAGGCATAACTTTATGGCTGAAACTTAATTAGTAGGTTGCTGAGAGATTTCCTACCAATGCTTGGAATTGTGTGGGATCTATGTCGTTGGGAACTTGAGTGCTTTGTAAGGCCTTATTTAGGATTTCTTGGTGCACAAGAGAAGACTTAAGCAGATCCAAGATAGAAGTATGGGTCGAGGTCTTTCCTAGGTGATCAAGGATGTTGTACTAAAAATTGGCAGATGGCATATGGGTAGATGTGAAGGCTCCTGGGATTGTGATGCGAATACGATAGGTGGTAACAACACATTGTGGGTCTTTACCCTTGACGCATATCATAAATACATGTGGCTCTGCTTGTTCAATATGAATAACAATGCCTTGGTAGTTATATGACACATTCTTGTAACTGATGTTATTAGCGTTGTTATTCCGGTTGTTGTTGCTATGCCTAGGATTGGAGTTGGATGTACTAGGACCTTGATTATGCTTGGGAAAAGCATTATGATATATTTGAATTTGAACATTAGACGAGGTTGTCGTGTTAGCATCCACATGTATATCACCCCAATCTATGAGACCTTGGATGGAGGTTTTTAGACCTTGACACTTATCCAATGTATGTCCCTTAATCTTATGAAATTCACAATACTCATTTTCTTTGAACCATGTCGGCTTAGGTTTGGACTCGTCAAGGGGCTTGGTTACAGGATATGTGATCGGGTAGTTAGCTTGAAGAAGCTTGTTAAACACAACACTAAGGGGCTCACCAAATTGAGTAAACTGGCATCTATTCCCCCCTTGGTTGTTTTTATTTGAATTTTGTTGAGGACGGGGTGCTCCTTGTGGCACGAATATGGCATTTGGGATTGATTGCTACTGTTGAGGCAGATATTGGGGATTTTGCAAGGTATTAGCTACTTGGACATGTTTGGTGTTCGTGACACCATCATTGACAACATTCTTATTCTTATTCCAATAACGAGGTTTTTCTCCAAAGGACCTATCTTTATCAGAATTGAAGATTTTGACCTACCCTTTAGCAACAAGGACTCTTTCGAGGATAGGACCTTTCTCCATGATTGCCGTAAAGGTTGTGACACAGTAGAGTCAGAAGTTGTGGGCCATGTCCGGATGAGAATTTTCAATGAACAAAGTGACCAAATACTTCTCCCTCAGTGGGGATTTCATCCAACTGGCTAAGGCTCACCATCTTTGCATATAGCTTGCAAATGTTTCCCCATCACACTATTTTTCTTTCAGGAGATCAAGCATATCAATATCCTTCTCTAGATTAAAGGAGAAGTGGGAAAAAAATTCTTCAGACAATTGCGCAAAGGATTTGATGGATCCCTTCTCAACACCCATCAACCAGTCAAGAGTGATTCCCTGTAGACTCAATCGCATGAGGTGGTTGTCATTGTGCATGACTTCTTGACAGTGGGCATAAAACTCTTGAAGGCAAGCTTTGGGGTCTTTGGTTCCCTTGTACATATCAAATCTTGGCATTTTGAAATTTTCGGGAAAGGAACCAAGGAAATAGAGGGATCAAATGGATAAAGACAAATGTCCTCAAATTTGAATGATTGTTTTCCCATCCCAGCTTGTAAGTCCTTCAACACAACTTTAACTTCTTCCAAGTCTTTGTTGATAGGTGTTGCAGGATTCAGAGTAGGCTAATTATAGGAATGATATTGTTGGTATAAAGTAGTGGTTGGATCATAGGCGGGTTGAGGTGTTTAAGGAGGCATCTATTGACTCTGATTGATATAAGCGAATTGTGGATTAATGTATGGCGGATATGACAAATTGTGATGGTAAGAGGTGGAAGCCACTTGTTGATAGGATGGATGTTGTTGATAACAAGAGGTGGATGGAACACCCTATTGATATTGTGTAGGGTTTTGATAATACGAAGAGGTATAAGCCCCTTGTTGATATGGTGGTGGTTGTTGATAGTACAAGGTGGATGGAGCACCCTACTAATAAGATGACTATTGTTGGAGATAGGATGGATAGGATTGGTATTGATGTGCAACGATGGGTTGGTGCATGACATATGGGGGTGGTTGTGGATTTGATGGTTGTTGATAGGGATTGGTGTGTGATTACAGAGGGTTGGTGTAAAGTGGCGGTTGAGTCTGCGATGGATTATGAGAAGCTTGATTAGGATCGGATGGTGCAATATAGGCAGTATATGTGCTAGATGGATGGTATAGAAATGGCGTAAGAGGATTACATTGTGTTTGCATAGGAATGTGTGTATGTTACGGTGGGTGTTGTTGTTGTGGAGGTTGTTGGTAAGATGGGCAAGATGTTGTTGTGGGACTGCTACAGAAGTGCCATGCGGCGATTGCAGCGGTTGGGATGTAATTTGTGTCACCTGATGTGGTGATTGTGTAGGAACGGTAGAATGGTGATGAGGAATCAATTTTTCTTGCAGTGGTATTGGGAATTTGTGTTGCAGAGGTTGCTAATGAGGTGGTAGGGATGAAGCAGCCACAATAATAGTGTGTTGTGGCGGTGCTTGCAAGGCAGTGGATTGGTGAGGGTTAGCGGGAGGTTGCTGGAATGTAGGCGGTGGTACGTTGCTAGCAGGTGTAGATCCTGGAGGTGGAATCAATGTAAGGATAGGTGTGCCCCTAGTATTGATGGGTGGTTGACTAGGATGTTGAGATGGAAGTGTTGGAGCAAATGGGATGTATAGTGGCATATCGTAGGGGTAGGGATCACTATTATCGGGTGGTGCAGTAGAGGCTATAGTTGGGAGGTAAGGGTAACTAGCCACTTGATGTATCACAACATTTCTAAACTAAGGGTGATACCAATTCTTTGTGGGTGCACCTTTGGGGACATATGAATTCCCTAGAACATTTTGTGAAGTTTGTGGATCTGCAGCTGCTGGAAGAGTGTGGGTACTGGCATATTGTGATGCATCAAAATCAGATGGTGGTTTGATTTCTCTCATGATCAGAGTGGCAAGGATCTTATCTCCACGCTCGTTGATAAGACTATCTATCATCTGAACATTAACAGTGACTTCGGGTTGATTTACCATATTTTCATTGCTGGGTGGTATGGTATTCTGAATGTCGACATTGGATTGTGATGAAGCACCATTATGGGTATCTTGTGGGATTTTTGGCTGGGAACCTTGGGATTTTTGTTCTGCCATTTTATTTTTTACTTGTGATCGAGTCTGAATGGGCATGAAAGTGCAAAACAACTAGGTGGACTAAGATGTAACAAATCT
This sequence comes from Sequoiadendron giganteum, assembly GCA_007115665.2. Classification (NCBI taxonomy): domain Eukaryota; kingdom Viridiplantae; phylum Streptophyta; class Pinopsida; order Cupressales; family Cupressaceae; genus Sequoiadendron; species Sequoiadendron giganteum. The sequence continues at coordinate 497,445,418 of CM021107.1, read as the reverse complement.
TCTAGGATGCAATGCAAAGATGATCTAAATGACAAATGGATTCATTGATTGGATCAACTGATGGATCAATTGATTGGATAGTTGGATAAAGATATGATTGGATAAGATTGATCAATAAAATGATTGATAGGATTGGATGAGGTTGGATGATTTGAAGGGATTCTAAACTGAGTTCAGAAATCACCCTAGTGACTTAGAGTGTTGATTGATCAGATCAAAGGATGAATTGATGATCATGCCACCAAATTTGCCTTGACATGGAAGGGGATCGATAGGGCCGAGGATGATGACTGACTTAGGATGGATGGTGATCCTAAGTAGATGTTAAAGGATGATGATCAATTTCAGGCACCTAGGTCAGTTCGGATAATAACTTCAAATGAAGTTCAGAGGATTTAGATCAAGAAAAAATTAATGGATATGTAACCTAAGGATGATTAAGGGTATACCTATATGATATGGATGATGATTTGGATGTTGATGGATCAAGATGCAGATGGATTGACATGAGGATTATGTGTGGATGAAATGCGCAAATAGCTAGGGAAACAACAAGCTTTTCAGAATCCCAGTAGGCTAGATTTTCAGACAAATATTAGAAAAATACAAAATCACTCAGCTTTGGGGCAAGGTCGCCCAAACAGGGGTAGGGTCACCCAAACAGGATCTGGATTTGATTTAGTCTAAAAAATGGTCAAACGATATCGATAAACGAGGTGAACGGACTTCCAAGACGGGCAAACGCATGTATGAAACGAGTGAACGGTCACTCAGAACAACACTCGAAACGAGAAAACAGATCCCTGGAATGGGAGAATGGATGGTCAAAATGGGAAAATGGATACCTAAAACGGGAAAACGAGGCTAGCAAATGGAAGATGAAAATGATTTTCTGGAGGGAAAGGTTGCCCCTTTGAGGGTAGAGTCACCCCTTTGAAGGGAAGGGTCACCCCTTTGGAGGGCAAGGTTGCCCCTTTCAAGGGCAGGGTCGCCTATTTAGGAGAAACTACTCAGATTTGAATTGGACAGGGTAAAAAATAGCTGAAATAGGAAGGGAAAGGTCACCCCTTTGAGGGCAAGGTCACCCCTTTGAGGGTAGGGTCGCCCCTTTGAGGGAAAGGTTGCCTGTTCTAGGAAAATTGGTCAAATTTAACTTTGTCCGAGTGGAAAATAGCTGAAAAAGGAAGGGCAAAGTCGCCCCTTTGAGGGAAGGGTCACCCCTTTGAGGGTAGGGTCACCCCTTTGAGGGCAAGGTCGCCTGTTCTAGGAAAATTGGTCAAATTTGACTTTGTCCAGGTGGAAAAGAACTGAAACAGGAAGGGCAAGGTCGCCCCTTTGAGGATAGGGTCACCCCTTTGAGGGAAAGATCACCTCTATTTGTTGATTTGGACTTAAATTAGGCAAAAAAAGCTATAGAAAAGGTAAAAAACAACAAGCAAATGGCCAAGACTGACTGATAAACACTGGTTTTGCACAAAGAAGACAGTTGAAGCAGCACAATCCTAAGATTAGTGTTAAGATATGGTCAACACGATCCTCTATCTAGGCTAAAGAAGGTAACTAAGGGAGTCCCCGATATACGCATGGTACGTGGGGCACAAGCGTGAACACCGGCTCATCTACAGGCATGAGTCAAGAGCAGCCAGCGAGGTACTGGAAGCTCAGACCAACTCTTCACATCTTGTCTAGGTATCACCCTAGCTTTGATGCTTCGCTAGACACGACGTGACTAGATTGAGATACAACTTTCACTCTCCCCCCTTTATATACCCCATCGATAACACGTGGTTGGGATCATCCCTTCGGGTGATGAAATCCCCAAGTAGGTCCCGCTAAGAAATAGAAAAAGGGACAAAAATACTTAAGTGGACTATGGTTTGTCTTCACCTAGGATTGCCAAATGGTGCAAGGGGATTGGATATGTCAATAGTCCAACGTTCAAACACTTAAGAAAGTTCTTTGACCCTCTAATTAGAGCTATGTGCGTATTTAAAATAAAAACAACAAGCACAACTCTAACTAAATAAAGTAATTTTTCTCCCCCTACAACAAATACATTAGTAGTTTGTTGTTTTTGGTCTTCTACAATCGTTAAACAGTTGCACAAACATTAGCAAAAACAACACACTCACAAACAAAAACACATTAGAGGATTAGTAGTAAGGAAAATAGTAGCAATCTAAACTCTGGAATAAAATATTAACTCTCTGTTTTACCTGATTTACCACTATTTAGGGCGGGGTCGCATTTGTGTTTTGGGTGCAGCCAGATCTTTGGGCGGGGTTGCCTATCTTAGGGCGGGGTCACCCCTTTGTATCAAAATATGCAAAATGTTAGAAAAACAAAAAACCAAAAACCTACAGATGGGTAGGGTCGCCTATCCATGGGCAGGGTCGCCCCTTTGTGGGAGGAGTCGCCTCTGTGTATTAGAACCTGCAAAATGCCAGAAAAATAAAAAAAATAGACAGATGGGTGGGGTCGCCTATTCGTGGGTGGGGTCGCCCCTTTGTGGGCGAGGTCACCTGTTTGTGGGCAGGATCGCCTGTTTGTGGGCAGAGTCACCTTTATGTTCCTGAACCTACAAGATATCAAACAACAAAAAATGTAAAAAGAATAGACCCATTTGTGGGTCCCACTAAGCGTGCCAGAAATGTGTGCCGGTGTTTTTCTACTTCAAATATGCAAAACATAATGTAAATGCAAAAAGAAAAATACACAAACACTCAATGATTAGCCATAGTTGAATCTAAGCAAACAACAATAAAAACATGAAATGTTATACCTTGCTTGCTTGGATTGATGAATTGGTGGGACCTTTGATGATACTTGGTTGTATGCTCCTTTGATGGAAAAATGCTTGCAATAATGGAGGTGGATGTAGTGATTGAAGATGGTAGGTGAATGCACTAATGGCTTCAAAATGGTTGTAAATGCTAAGTGGCTTGAAAGCTAAAATGAATGCAAAATGGCTTGAATGTTTGTCGAACCCTTTCTAACCCCCTTAACTTGAGGCCAAGGATCTTAATTTAAAAAAGAACAGACAGTTGAGATTAAGCCATCATGGGCAAGATGGAGGGCTATGGTGATTTGAAGACTCACAAGCCCTCACATCTTGCCATGTGGAAGGTGAGATGGAAATAGGACAACTGACATGGAAAAGGCTATGTGAGGTGGACGTACTTGCAAGTACCTTGGGATTGAAGAGGATTTCTTCAAAATGGAATTCTTTGTCCCCATATGGGGATGATAGTGATAAGTGAGGACTTTTAGAAAGTCTCCTCTTGTCACCATGGGGATTTGAGATGGTGTTGGAGAAATAAATGTGAATTTTTAACTCACATGATTGGAAGTACTCAGTGGATAAGACAAGGACCTCCTAAAGGAGGTCCTTGTCCCATGTGTCTGATGTGACCTATGAGAGGTCATGGGGAAGAGAAATGCATGGGAGGAATAAATGTGAATTTTTAATTGACATGGGGAGGAGGTCAATACCTGATAGGGTAAGTACTATGAAAGGTTGACTTAAGGACATGCCAGAAAAGGTTAGTGATTATATTAAGGTTGTGCAAATAGGTGATTAGGTAAATTAATGAATATTACAGGCAAGTGGCCAAATATGGAGGATGTGACATTAATCCTAATTAAGGATATTCACATCCTAGTCAAGGATTAATTAGATTAATCCAGATTAGAGAAAAGGTTATGGAGGATGGAACAAGGAGAGAGAAAAAATAAATTTAAAATTGAAGAGGATAATTGACTAAATTAAATAAATCAATACATTTATTTAATTTAGAGAGGAAATGGTAAAAGATAAAGTATTTAACTAAATACTTTTAGAAATCTTAGGGGAAGGGAAAATATTAATTAAATAGGTCATTTAATTAATATAGACGAATTAGATGAATAAATGATAGGACTTTGACCATATGGAATTGGTCAAATTTGGATGTCTACAATTACAATCAAAGTTTTTAGGTAATAAAGGTATGATTATAATTAATGGTGTTTTGTCTCAACCCTTGTTTCATTGATGATTAATTAGATTCATTGATATTAACTATAATCAATATATAATAAGTGAAAATGATAAGTCATCTTGACTTATGAATTAGTTTATCCTAGTATAATCTTGACTCATGAATATTTCCAAATTTTTGACATGTATGTATTTGTGATTGTACAAAATCTTGGGTGTATTTGGTGTACTATGTTTTGTGATTGAAATGATCAACTTTGCATTGAGATTAATTTTTATTTGCATTTGTCACCCATGCTAATGATATTTATTACTATGTTCTTTTAATAGTGGTTGTATGTAGTGTTAATTCATTGGATGAGAGATGTAGATCATTTCTAACCCTTATAATATTTTTTGACTATTAGACAAAGGAACCATGTTATGACGAACATACATGTACATTTTTTAATCTAGTGCCATCTTGGTCAAGGTGTTCTAACTGTAAGGGTATGATAAACCTAGGTTTGAAAACTTGCCAACCTATCATTAGATGTGATACTAAATTAGATTGATGTATATCGAGTTTTTGTCTAGCACTAAATGATGTTTTAAATCCAAAAATTCATACGCACTAGGATGATGTAGGTTCTTAGGGAGAAGGATATCATAACCCTTGTTTCTTCATTAGTCACTCGCAAGAATATTTATTAGTAATTTACAATCTAATTATATAAATTTATAAATAATAATAATAAAATAATTAAAATAATAAATAGATCCTATTTCACCAACTCACAATATGATTTGGTAGTGATTTTGAGTTTAAGAGAGAATCATTGCATGATATATTAGGGAGGAGGAGTTTTGCAAGAGAAGATTGCACTTCTTGGGGAAATTAACCAACATTTCACATGCTTTTCGAAGGATGCATAGTATAGTGCAATAGAGGATTGGAGTGAAGAGATTGTTGGATTAAATTGACTAAGAAGCAAGCCAAGATTGTTTCTTTTATAGAAATAGTTGAGGGGAAAATCCAAAAAAAAGGCATGCCTTGTTCTTCAAGCAACAAACTAGTAGCTAGATGAAGCAATATAGCTATGCTACCTAGGAAAAAGGGGTGGAGTTGGGAGATCTTTTGCTAATATACCTTTGCAAAGGAAGTCTCCTGGATCTCCATCAACTAATGACAGGGAAAATGACACTTATGGTGACTATGTCTGCCCATCGTTTCCCATTAAGAGAGAAACTATTGGATAAGAATCAACAATAACCGTAGGATTGTCTCAAATGGATAATTATGGGTTAGAAGAAGACACTCGAGCTTTATCAAGGTCGGGCTCCTCATGCAAAATAAACCAGCTAGATCATGTGTGAGTATAGTTTTGTTAATGTACCTGTCACTGATGTAAAATTATGTTTGTTAGAAAATGACCCATTAGAAAAGGAGGGATGCTAGAGAAGGAAGAAAAGCTGGGAAACACCATACAAAAAAGAAAGATCTCGACTATGAGAGAAAAGAGTAGATTGAAAGGAATTTACAGATAAGAGCACTTGTTGTTTCACCTCTTTTTATTCAATTTTTTTTAAGATATTGATATTGTTGACTGTACATGTATTTGAGTATGATATTTAGTCGTAGGATGGTTATACACCTACCAATTACAATAATTTGATAGATCTAAAGAATGTTAAAAAAATCCAGTTATTTTTTTTTGTGCATATCCTACCATGAGACTCTGATGGATCTCCATATCCTGTTCAAAATCTCTCATTTTGGGAGCAAGTAGGGAGAATGCAAGCCAACTATTATTGTTGATATTTATAAATTTCACTACTAACCAAACCTTGTAGTTAAGTTTTTATCACATACTTCTTATGTTCAACATAAACATACAAGAATATAGTCAAAGTATGTATAATTTTGAAGATAACCGTGCCACGTAATATCTAATGTGCATTAAAAAAAATTTCATCTTTTGAAAACCGTTTGAAAACATGACCCCCCTTTCCCATGGCTAGTTTAAACTTAACTTTCATGGCTCTGTTGAAGGGAACTTGGATCGAGAAAGAGGGGGTGTCGTCCTCCAAGATCATAGGAGAAGAATGATTTTTTCTTACGTGGTTAATCTTGGCACCCAAACTTCTAGTTTTACTGAGGTGGTAACGACCTATCATGGTATTTAACTGGCTAATCATAGAGGCTTCACTAAATTGGCTATTGAAGTGGACTCTAGGAATACAATCATGATATTGAATGGTGAAGTCTCCCCTAGCTGGTCGTTACGTGACCTCATTATTTTTGCTCATTTATACATGATGGGTTTAGGACAATGCCAGATAAGGCATGTTTATCTATAAGGGAATTCGGCTTCGGATGGGATGGTCAATTTAGGAGTCTTGGTTAAAAATGTTAAATTTTAGGATGATGTTCATATGATCTTGGAACACGTGAGAAAATCCATCATAAATGAAGCGACCTTTCAAATTGTACATGTTAGAGATTGATCTATATCTCTCTCGAGATTGTTACGATAACACATATCATATCAGTTGCATGAAAGATAATTATTGCTTCCCTTTTGTGGCTCCTCATATCAAGCTTTCCTCATTCGTGGTTGCTAAAAGTTTTGGGAGTCATTAGAGGTTGGTTTTAAACTATTATTTCATTGTTAACTTGTCAATTGATATGGGTGGGGATCTAGTTCAAAAGAGCCCAAGAGTTGCGACTCTCTAAGAAATGATCTTGAATTATGGTCTATCCTATAGAAAGGAAAGCTCTCCTCATACATTGAAGCCATGCAGGGTCATGACCCTAACCTTTTTGCTAAATTTTTGAATTCTTGGAAGGTAGGCCTTGTCAAGGTTCAACACCTCTCCTTTTCGGTCTCTCTGGAGCTTATATCGATGGCTATGGGCCTCCCTCTCAAGGAGCTAATATTCCCAAACTGCCAAAGAGATATGGAGAAATTATTAAAGAAAGGTGAGAAAGTTAATAGGTTGCAAAATGGTTACAATAGAGAAGAATTGCCTAGTGTGCAAAAGAAGATTTTTGAGGTAATAATGAGGTATGTTACCCTCGATGACCACTTTAAAAGATTTCACGCCCATTTATTTCCCATGTTAAAATTATTTTAGCCACAATATTAAAATATTTTCTTTTAGGATCCACTCCTCATTAGAGCAACCTGTTAAAGTTATTCAAAAGAATGGGAAGTCAGTGCCCCTTCATTGGGGTTTTATTTGCAGACTCTATTGGCATAATTTGGTTCTTTCTCCAATCTTATCTTCCCTCCCTCATGTTGTTAGCATTGCCCTTGTTCACAAGACTGCTACTAATATTTCAAAGTGCAAACCCATTACCCCTTCATCCACTACTTATTTCACCCCTCCATCACCCTAGAGTCACAAGGTCTAACCCGCTTGAGCTTCTAAAGGAAAAACCTTTGTGTCTAATGTCCCTACTCTCTCTAGTAAGAAAAAAGTGTCTTTTTAGGAACCCCCCAATTTTTCATTTCAAATGACAATTTTGGCTCCTCTTGGTCCTCATAACTAGATGCTACCCCTAAAGACTCCCCCTGGTTCTCCTCATTTGCATAATTTTTTTGCTTGTCCCTCCTCTTCCCCTAATCTGGATGTTGACCAAACTCAAGAGCCTGAGGATACTCCTATGGATACCCCTAACCATTATGTGAATTGTTCCTCCCGAAGGGAGAAATTGGATGAGATCTGCAAAGCCACTAACATTCAAAATGACATCCTCAAGTGGTAGTTGACCCAATTGATTACAGTGAAGGATAAAATTCAAAACCTAGAGAATATTGTGGTAAAAAAGACTAAAGATTGTTAGGGTGAAGAGGAGGATGTGGATCACTAGGAGTTTCTAAGAGGAATGACACAAACTTTTGACAATTGGGCCAATCTCAAAAAAGAGGTTGGAGAAATAAAAAATACTATTGGGTCCTCTAAGGAGTGTATGAAATTGAGAATGAGGTTTCTAATCTCCACTGCAACCAAGACAAGAGCCTCCTTATTTTGTAGGAGACTGTTGAATACACCAAGGAAATAGTGAAGAACACGACGCTCACCATTCAGGTACTTTAGTAGGAGGATAAAATTTGTCATGCTCAACATGCTAAAGAGGAACATTCAGAGGTCCCTCTTACTAGCTCCAGGAAAAAAGGTATTAATGTGGAGATTGTGCTGCCTACTTCCGAGAACAACACAGGAAAGAAGAATATGAAAGATTTGTCTTTTGAAGAAAAACTTCAATTTCTCACCAAGGAGTGGCAAGCCATTAAAGGTCTTCATCTTCTTGGAGAGAAACAATTGGTCCTATTTGTTTGTTGGTCCTTGGCTGGTCCTGTTTCTTTCTATGCTTCCTACTAGTTTTTTGGTCTTTATTCTTTAGTTTTTCTATTGTCTCACAGCTTGTGAGACCCCCATGTTGTGCCTTCATGGTCATGTTGTAAATGGGTTTGGGCCCTTCCCAGTTTATCATAATCAATTTTTTTTGAAAACATATCAATATTTTTCTTTTAAAGCATCTTTTTCTTCTACACATTGTACAAATTATCATGCTTTGGCAACATTTTTTATCTTTAAACATTTCAACATTTAAAAAAACAATATTTTTGGAGCTTCCAACATCTTTTTTTGTTTTGTGCATGTTGTTTTGTTTGGACTAGCGAGTGATGTTTCTCCTATGTTGGTTAGGCTAGAAATATATTATATTAAATGCAAACTTGATGCATTTTTTTTGTTTACTTATAGATTTTTACCTAGATGGGTGTGTTTTTTTATGGAGACTAATGTCTTTCTAAGAAACATTATTATGAAGTAGAAAATACCGTGAGGGCATTATAATTTCTGCTCAAATTGCCACTTTATTTTAGATGTTTTATCTATCAAATAGTCATGATTGTAGTGTTTTGTTTTAATATGATGTCAACAATTTTGTGGTCTAAAATCTATTAGTTTTTATGAAATGTTAGCATACATTAGAAAAGTTGTGTTCTTGTAACTGGTTTTCTCTTCCAAGACCAATATATTTTAGTACAAAATATTCATGCAACTTGATCTTGATTTGCAATAAGAATTTCAATGGTTAATCACTAGGTTCCTCAAAAGCCTAAAAAACACCCACTTACCAAATTCAAATAAGTTTCTAAGGATAATAGAAATTCAAACTTCAAAGTTATAGTTAGAGAAATTTTTTTTATAAACAAACACCCAGATCAAACAAATCCCAAAAACCATTAGATATTTATCCATATTTTTTTGCTCCTTTATCAAATTGTTCCATATATTGAGATTGGTGTATGATATAGAAAAAGAAGACAAGGCTTAAGAGTTTACCAAATATTCATTCCATAAGCTTCCATATATAAAATACATTAGATATTAGGTAATCATAACTACAAGGCCAATTCCATGATCAACTAGCTCATTTGAAAAGATCTCATCCCATTCACTATATTGTAGTCACAACAACATTGTTTAAACTTATTAATTTAAAAAAAATCCAAAACACCTATTGTTGAGTGATACTTGATAAAGAACTGGTATTGGTAGTGAGTAATAAGACAAGCACAAGGCAAGTCATGGTCACTTAAAACTCGATACTAACCAATATCTAATTACCTATAATTGTGCTACTCTTCTTTAAACACATAACATTTCAAAATATTAGATCAAATGTCAAAGAATTAATTTTATAACTTAAAAGAAAATTAAACTATTTATTGACAAAAGTTAACACTACCAATATGTTCTCATATTTTATTTGTTTAAGTAGTTGTTCATGTTTTAGTATTATATGTATAGGATTTTCTATTCAATAGATAGATGATCACTTGGAAGTTATAGAATAATATTATTTGCTATTTATTAGAATATAAATTTTGGAAATATATAGTTTGATAAATAGTTTTTCTAGTATATGAATTTAACAATTGGATTGTATTGAATAATTATTGGAATTATAAAATATTAGTTCTAAAAGTTAATTGTTTGACATTGATATAGAGTTGTTAAGTTATTGATCCAATAACATAGATAAAAAAGGTTTAGCAATCAAATAATATCAAGACCATGAGTGGTTGTACTCTAATTTCATCTTCTATAATGTCATTAGGGATCGTGTGATAGTCTTTAGGAAGGCTAATGACTCAAAGGTGTGTTGCTATTATCTTTGCTAATCATATATTTATATTAATTGAAAAAGGTTGTAGAGAATCCTTGAATGCAACATTGGTATTATTGAATAATGAATAATGTGAGTATTTGAACCCTCTATAAACTATTATAGGTAAAATAATTCAATACCAAGTCCAAGAAATCCACTTAGAAAACAAGATTGGGATGTTTCAAAATCTACATGATGTTGACCATGGTTATTATTTATTTTAGGGTAGATTATAATTATCCAAGATAATTTGATCATGAAATAAAATATAATAGTCATCAATGTGATAATTATTGGAGCTGAATAGACAAAGTTAACAATTTAATATTTATTAACGTGCACTAGTCATCAAGGTGATATTATTTAAGTATCAATTTATAATTCATTTATTTTATATACAATAGTTATCTATTTACATTCATTAATATTGTATTATTATCATTTTGGTATTTATTAGTATTACTTAGTTATTGAAATGGTATACCTTAGAATTTGATGCTAATAGTTACCAATTTGACACCATTGTTATTGCTTGGAATATGTATCAATTAGGTGTACACTTTTAATTTCCTTGATATTGAATCAATTTTTTTTTGCATAGTTAATATATTCATTTTCCCATTGAGTGTTTAATTTTGTGAAATAAGATAAATGATTATCATATAACACCCTAGTGTCGTTTATCATTAAGTTGTTTTCACTTAGCCATTCAAAAAGTTTGTTTAGTGGTTACCATTTTACCTAGGTGAAGAACTATTGTCATATGAAATAATCTAGTTATCATTTATTATCATGTTGGTTATTGTTTTGCATAGCTATCAAAATATTTTTGTATCATTTATGCATAGTTAACAAATGTTATTCGTTGATAGTCGCAGTTCTTATTTTATTAGTATTCAAGTTGTTATTGATAGTCCTAGTTATTGTTGTGCATAGATTTTATGGGTTATCTTATTTTAATTTGATTATAAGTAGTCAAGATTGTAGAGATGAAATTGACTTTGAATTCTTTATGTGAGCTTAGAGTACATAATATTATCCTTGTTTTAGTAGTTATAATTTCAATAATGACGTAATTTGATGTAATGAATAAGAAATATTATATATGTTTTGAGGATAGTTTAAGAAGTGGTGTTGATTTAATGAAATATTGTGGATTACTAATAAACATGAACTCTTTCAAGACACTTTCAATCAACATAAATTTTGCATAACATTGTCGTGGCATTTTAATTTTAGTTGGGTAACTATGGCAATGACTTATTTTGTCAATCATGTAACCATCCTAGTTAATTGATTTAGTATATAGTTAGTTGTGCTAGGGTGCTACCACAATAATGGGTTACACTTTCTAGGACATCCTGATTTTTGCTGAAATAACATATTTTTATAAAATATAATGATTTAAGCATTGAAAGGTTCCATTCAAAGGATTCTAACTGAGGAGGGTTTCATCAAACCCCCTTGGATAGAACCACGCTAGTTTTAAACCATACCTATAATGGAGTCTCCTCTACACCTATCAAAATGCTAATAAAAAACCACATTTGATTTACCTTTTGGGGGATCAAATGAATTCATTTAAATTTATATTTTGTAAGTATGCAATCCTTATTATAAGCTTCCCAATAATTATAGATTTAAATATATTTAATTTGATTATTATATTTATTTTTTATTTCTTGTGAATGTAGGTTTTTCATCAAAAATCAAACTCTTTGTTCTGCACATGTGGAAAAATAGTAGATTACCAAAAAAAATTCTAAAAAATATCTAGGTGCTTGTTATTGATGTCCTTGATCCAACAAAAAAAAAGAATTTTGATAGATACAAAAAAGTTATGTGTTATATAGTACACCTATGTCTAAATTGTAATTAGTTTGACTTCAAAACTTAATTAAGAAAAATAAATCAATAAAACAATATGAAACCAAATGAAAGAGCTAGATATCATAATTACAAATCTAAATTTGAAAAAAATAGAATTTTATCCTTCATAGAAAAAAGTTGTGTTATACAATAATCATCACTCTTTAAAAATGTTGTTTACTGTTAAAAACTAGTTATTGAAGGAAATGGAAAAATAAATGTAATTTGATTCCAAATATTTTTAAAAATATATATTTAGAATCTACAAAAAAAATGTAACAAATCACTAGTTTGTATCATCTTCAAATTCCTCATGGTTTAGCAACTATAGGTGTCTAAAAGTGAAGGTTTAGTTAAAAAAGTTTAGCTCAATGTCAAGTTTGGCCAAAAAGTGTAACCCATTATTATGGGATCACCCACTAAGGACTATATTCTTAAGAGTAAACTAAGTTTGAAATGATTAAATTTACAATGCACTCGCTTAAAGGCAAACTTCTTAGGTATATGCTATTTTACCTAATAGACAAAACCAATAACCATTTGAATAAAGAAATAAAAAATGTTTTAGGTATACATGAAAATTTTCACAATCAAAACTTAACATCAAACACCTCCATAAAGTGTGTTTGATAAGTATTTTAATTAGGTTTCTGCCATGTTTCACATTTAAGTGGGTGCAATTGATGAAGAATTGTTTAGAGAAACTAAAATTTAGAAGGGGTTGGGTACCTACTCATACAATTACATAAAACAAATATTACAAATCAGAACTACATGTATAATACACCTTGATCATGTTTAAAAATGAGTATTTAGACAATTTGATGAACAAAGGAGGTTTTCGATATGTAGGTTTTCAAGTGTGAGGTTAGGGATTTTCTAAAGATTGGATTTTCAACTTACTCAAAGGATAAGTAAATCATTCTCTCAACTTAACACTTAAATGGATCATTTGATTAAAACTTAAAAGTAAATCTCAAAAGTGATTTTGAGTTAAAATTATATTCATTATGTACTCAAAATAAATCTTGGTTGGATTTTCTTGGCTTCCCAAAAATTTAGGATGCATTATGAGGCAGGGCTCAAGCCACACACACATACTCTTGATAGAAGGTGACCTCCATGCACTTCCAATTGAGAAGTGTAGTCTACATTATGATAGTGATTATTTTCCACTTCTGAAACTAGCTTGGATTTATCTTAATTTAGTCTTCAATAATAGACAAACAACAAATAACAACTAGATATTCCAACACCATGTGGGCTTTAAGCAATGAGTAGGCAAACAAAAACAAAGACTTCGCAAGTTATCTCCTTCTTCATTGAAATGTTTGTTCAATAAATTAATTATCATGACCAATATCAAGTTTACTGGAAAACAATTAAACCTCCCCAACTCTCCTTACACAATTGCACAAAAAACTAACCACCATTACACATCAACAAAGGACAACAATATATAGCAAAAGAACAATGAAATGAAAGGATGAACACACAATAATTATAATAAGTCTTATTTATCAACAGTCGTGCCCTTTTTCATGCTCCTTTCTCATGCCTTGCATTTTGCTTTACCATGATGCCTTCTCCACTCTTCATGCACCAGCCTCAACTTCTTTTTCCATGCCAACCTTCCTTCAACTGCCTTGTTTCCATGCTAAAAGTTTGTTTTTTTTTTCCTTTTTCCTGTGCTAACTTCCTTCAGCTTTTTCTTTCCTTTCTACTTCCATGCCAACCTCTCACTTCTCACCCCACATTGAAAATTGTTCTTGATAATTAAAAACAAATCAACCAAAGAAACTATAATTGAAAGAAAATAATTGTCTCCTAGTCATGTGGGGTCTCAAGGTTTTCAATTTTGCATAAATTTAAAATATTCCTTCATCTCCTCTAGTTGTGGGTATGTATCTCTATGAGTTTCTCCCTTTCTTTTGTTTTTTGCTTTACAACTAAAATTTCAACTGCCTACCCTCTCCTCATACGTGGGTATAGGAATGCATTAATTTGAATATACAATATTTACCTTCCCATGTGGTGTCCTAGGCTAGTGTGTTAATACTTTTAATGTGGAATGAGTCAGCGCCAACACAAGGAAAATTTGCCTCCACATCAAAAATAAAAAACAAGCTTTGCACACCAAAAATAAAACCAAAGCAAACCAAAATTTGGAGGTTGATGCTCTTGCATCAGGCTCCCCTGGAAACAAAAATAAAATCATGAGCTCATGCTCATGAGGTCATCAACACTATGACCATATTTGGAGATCTCAACAACTGATAGCCAAGTAGCATCCTCCAAAGGATGATCCTTCCATTTAATCAAGTACTGGAAATATTCCTTACCTTGGGTCTTTTTCAACAAATGCTTCTCCAAGATGCACTCAATGTCGATTAGAGTTGGCTTGGTCACTTGCTATTCCCAACTTGGAATTAGATTTGTGTTTGCTACTCCATCTATTTTCTCCCCTTTATAGGGATAGAGATCAACTACATTGGAAATGGGTGAGATACCCATATCAGAAGGAAAAGTTATCTTGTAAGAATTTTGGTGATTTTTTTTTGAGAATCTTGCAAGGACATATCTTCTTCTTTTTTGTAGTTTTTTGTATTCAACTTTTTAAAATATCTCCTTCTTGAGATGGGCCAAAATGAGATCACCAACCTGAAAATGTACTTCTTTGTGCTTCTTATCACCATATTGTATGTACTACCGGTTCCTCCCCTCAATCTGCAATTTGACTTCTTCATGAAGGTCATGGATACCTTTAGCAAATCCTCACCATTTGTACTTCTCTTGAAATTACCAAGATCTTTGAGTTCAAATACACCTCTTGGATGCATACTATAGACAATGTGGAATGGACTCAAACTTGTACTCCTATTTGGAGAATCATTATAATCAAATTCAACCTATGCTAAAGACATATCCCAATTACTAGGCGTGTTTCCAAAAAGACACCTCAACATATTACCCAAACTTATGTTAACCACTTTTGTTTGACCATCCATTTGGGGATGGTAAGATGAACTAAAATTGAGATGGGTGTGCAACTTCTTCCAAAGCGTTCTCCAAAAGTGACCCACAAACTTAGTGTCTCCATTATATATTATACTTCTGGGTATACCATGCAACCTCACCACTTCTTTGAAAAACAAGTTAGCTATATGTGTTGCATCACTAGTCTTCTTGCAAGGAATGAAATGAACCATTTTTTAGAATCCATCCACCACTACGAAAAATAGAGTCATTGCCACTTTGAGTTCTAGGTAATCCTACAACAAAATCTATTCTCACTGAATCACATGGTCTATTTGGCACATGTAGTGGTTGGTACAAATCAATATTTTGACTGTCGCCCTTTGCATGGTGGCATACTCTGTACATCTCTCCACATAATTATTGACACCCCCCTGCATTCGTGGCTAATAATAATGTGTACTTAGTTGTAGGTAAGTTTTGTCTTGCCCAAAATGTTCTGCTAGGTTGCCACAAAGCTTCTCCTTCAAGAGATTTCCCTCATTGACCCTCTAGGAATACACAACTGATTACCTCTAAATAATAAACTCCCTTGCAACATAAAATTAGTTCATGGTTCTCTATCTCTGTTGATAGGACTATTTCAAGCTTCATATGCATTTCTGAAATTTACATCATTTTCATACAACTCCTTCAAGCTCTCAAACCCAACACTATTTTCTTGAATCTCCTATAGTAATAGACTTCTTCTACTCAATGCACCAAAAACTTTGTTTTCTTGCCCACTCTTATGTTTCAACACAAAGTTAAAACTCTAAAGGTACTCCACCCATTTTTCATGCCTTTGATTCAACTTGTGTTGGTTGTTTATAAATTGGAGTGCATGGTTATTTGTATAAACAAAAAACTCTTTGGAAAGCAAGTAGTGCATCCATTTCTTCAAAGATTGAACCAATACATAAAATTCAAGGTCATAAGCTGAATACTTCTTCTTAACACCATTTACATTTTCACTTAAACAAGCAATTGGTTTCCCTTGTCTTAGGACAACCCTATTGCTAAGCCACTGGCATCACACTCCACTTGAATTTTTTTGTTAAAGTCAGGTAACACAATTATAGATTGTTCAGTCATGTTCTTTTTTAGAAATATAAATTCTTTTTCAGCCTCTTGAGTCCATTTAAACTACTTTTTTATGTCCTTTTGTAGTGTCAATTATAGGAACAACTATGCTACTAAAATATTTAATAAACTTTCTATAAAATCTAGGAATTTCATGAAATTATTTTACCTCATAAGCACTCCTACGTTTTGGCCAATCAACAATGGCCTTAACCTTCTCCATTTCCATCTTCAAGCTTTCTCTGGATACCAAAACACCCTAGTAGACTAATTCAGTCTTCATGAAGGTACACTTATTGAGGTTGATCAACAAATTCTCCTCATACAACCGTGTCATAACCAACCTTAAGTGCTCTAGGTGTTCTTCTTTAGACCTACTAAAAACTAATATATCATTCAAATAGACTATCACAAACTTCCCCAGGAATGGTTTCAAGACTTCATTCATAAGCCTCATAAAATTACTAGGTGCATTGGTAAGCCCGAAAGGTATAACCAACCATTCATAGAGACCATCATTAGTTTTAAACATTGTCTTCCATTCATCCCTAGGTCTGGTCCTTATTTGATGGTAACCACTCTTCAATTCTATCTTTGAAAAATACATAGAACCACTCAAATAATCCATTAAATCATCCATTCTTGGAATAGGAAACCTGTATCTAATGGTAATCTTATTGGTTTCTCTGGAATTCATACACATTCTCCAATCACCTTATTTCTTGGGCACTAGGACTATTGGTACAACACACGGGCTAAGACTCTCCCTTATCAATCCTTTTTCCAGTAACTCTTCAACCTACTTTCTAATCTCCTCATTCTCCTTGGGAGTCAATCTATATGCAGCCTTGTTTGGTAGGCTAGTCCCTAGAACCAAATCCATATGGTGACTAATACTTCTCATTGGTGGTAACTCATTCGACAAATTAGCTACCACAATTTACATATGCTCTTTCAATATGTCTTGTATCTCATTCGATAAGTCATCCAACTTAGTAGAGGTAAGAGAGACTTTAGGCTTGAGTACCAATGCATCCCACTTCTTCCTTCTTCATATCACACAAAAATTCTTTGCCACTCACCAACATAACCTTGTTGCTACTACTGCTCTTATTATCCCCTTCTCTTCTCATGTGTAACAATGTATGTTTTTAACCAGCCTTTTGAAAAGTATATGTATTGTTTGTTCCATCATGTATGAATCTCCTATCAAATTTCCAAGGCCTACCAAGAAGCACATGGAAAAAATCCATGGGCATAATGCTACACATAACAGTGTCCTTATAATTACATATTTGAAACTCTACAAAGTCTTTCTCATCTACCAATAACTAATGCCCCTTTTGCAGCCAAGAAACTTGATAGGGATTAGGATGTAACTTGATTCTAGTAAGACCTAGCTTGTTCACCATTTCATTTGACACAAGATTATTTGTACTACTATTATCAATAATAACTTTGCAACACTTACCTTTAGCCTTGCAATTAGTCTTGAATAAAGATCTCCTTTGCACAAGTTTTGGACTCTCCTTTGGTCGATTCAAAAATACTCTCTTGAACAACAAAGACTCTCCTATCTCAAGTTCTTCTAAGTTATGAGAAGGTGAACCCGCACTCTCTTGGTCTGCTTGTGCAATTTGATTACTCCTCTGAGGCCTTGTGTGGCCTTCTTGCGTAAACTCATAACACTCCCAACTTTTGTGACCAAACTTAATAAATTTAAAGCACTTTTCTAGAAAGCCTCTTCCTTTTCCTTGGTAACCTCATCTACCAATGGTCTCCCTCCTCTTTTTTGGAAACCTCCTCTTTTTGGATTAGCTTGTCTGCTAGAAGTTCCTACTTCTTCACCTTGATGGTGTTGTTGCCCTCTATTAGAGTGTTGCCCTCTTCCTCTTGTTCCTATTCCTCTACCTTTTCCTTGTTGATTTTTCTTTCTCAAGAGTCCTAGGTGATAAAAGACTCAATTCATCTTGCAAACTATACCACAATTCATTGAGGTACCTAGCTACCTTCTCCATACCTTCTTTATTGTGCCTTAATCGAATCATAAGCTTGTAGAACTCCTTTGTATATTCTTTCACACTCATCTCTTTCTGCTTGAGGTTTGTAATATTTTAAACAGATTAGTTTAGTAGTCTCCAAGAAGGAACTTAGATTTCATCTTGGCAACCATTCTATCCCAAGAAGTTATCTTGTCCTTTTTTTTCTTTCTTCTTTCTGACTAAACATAATCCCACCACATAGAAGTGTGGCCTTTGAGTCTTGTGCATGCAAACTTGACTCGTTTCTCCTCTACCACTTCTTTGTATTCAAAATAGTTTTCAAGATCATTGATCCAATCAATGAGTTCTTCTCCACTGAGGCTTCCTAAGTAAGTGGGAACTTCTATCTTGTGATTGGATCCAACCCCATGACTACTCTTAGTAATCTCACCTCAACCCCATCAATTTCTTCTTCTTCTCCATGACCCACCTCTTCTTTGGTTGCCTACTCCTCTTCTTCATTGTCACTTATATCTCCTGTAGGTAATCCTCTCCTTTGTTCCTACTCCATGGCATCCATTCTTATTGTTATATTTTACAACAACTCAAGAATTCATTCATCTAAGCCTCTTTTGGAAACTCCTCTAGCACCTCCTCTTGGCATTCTTCTTGGTGGAATATTTACAAAATTTACCCTACCCAATCACTTGCTACTCTGATATCAAAAATTGATGACAGTGATTATCTTCCACTTCTAAAACTAGCTTGGATTTATCTTAATTTAGTCTTCAACAACAGAAAAACAACAGATAAAAACGAGATATGTCAACACCACGTGGACTTTAAGTAATGAGTAGACAATCAAAAACAAAGTTTTCACAAATTGCCTCCTTCATTGAACTATTTTAAAACAAATTAATCATCATGATCAATATTAAGTTTACTGGAAAACAATAAAAACTAACCAAATCTCTTTACATAGTTGCACAGTAAAATAACCACCGTTACGCATCAACAAAGGACAACAATATATAGCAAATGAACAATGCAATTAAAGGATTAACACACAACAATTATAATAAAGTCTTCTTTATCAACAGTCACGCCCTTGTTCATGCTCCTTTTCACACCTTACTTCTACCTTTACCATGATGCCTTCTCTACTCTTCATGTGCCAGCCTCAACTTCTTTTTCCACACCAACTTTCCTTCAATTGCCTTGTTTCCATGCTAAAAATCTATTTTTTTCCTTTTTCCTACACTAGCTTCCTTCAACTATTTATTTCCCTTCTACTTCCATGCCAACCTCCCACTCCTCACCCCACGTTGAATTTTTCTCTTGATAACTAAAAAAAAATCTACCAAAGAAACTATAACTATAAGAAAATAACTATCGCCTCCTAGCCGTGTGGGGAATTAAGGTTTTGAATTTTGTATAGATATAAAATCTGCCTTCATCTCCTCTAGCCATGGGTATGTATCTCTATGATTGTCTCCTCTTTTTTTGTTTTTGCTTTACAACTAAAATTTCAATTGCCTGCTCCTTTCCCCATATGTGGGTATAAGAATGTATTAATTTGGATATAAAATCTTTTCCTTCCCACGTGGTGTCCTAGGCTAGTGTGTTAACACTTTTAATGTAGAATGGGTCAACGCTAATACAAGGAAAATCTGCCTTCACATGAAAAATCAGAAACAAGACTTGCAAACCAAAAATAAAAACCACATCAAACCAAAATTAGGAGGTTGATGCTCTTGCATCACTACATTGAGTGACTCGAGACCTAGATGGTTTCGATTAGTCTAAGTCTCCAGAGCATGTAGCTATCTTATATGGATAGATGTCTATCTAGTTTAGATGGATTCCTATCTCATTTGGATAGATGTTTGTATTTGATGGATAGATGAGTGTTTATCCCATATGGATGGATGTATGTCCCATATGGACAAATGCCTAATTATGCATATGAATTGATACATTTAACAACTTCAATTAAAAATTATAACAAAAAAATTGTGGTGATATTTGAGGTATATAATATGAGATGTTACAATATTATGGAATGTTGTTGAAGGGAAGAACATTTGGATACATCCCATATGCCTAAAGAGGAAGCCTTGCTACTTGCAAAACTACATATGGATTGTGCTAATAGGTAGCTTGGTCTTAATAGAAAAACCATTGATATGACCTTACAAATGTAATGGATAAATTTACATGTACTAGTTGATGCAATTTCATGTATTTAAGTGGTAGCAAGTCTCGGTATATTGATAAGCCACTTATTTTTGTTGAGGGAAATAACTAATTGGATCTTGTTGAGATCCTTAAATGATTATATTTTGATATACTTGATTGGGGATAAGGTTGCATTAACTAATGGTGTGATTAATCGAGTTAGGAATCAATCATTGTTGTTAGGTATAATAGAGGATTAAGTTTTGATTAGACGGATAATATGTTTGGGATTGCGTAAAACCACAACCCATTTTCTCAAGATTGAGAGTTTTCTTCCAAGCATCTTCCCAAACGTAGATTATTGGTGCTTGTCTAATGAACACTTGATAAAATGGTATTGGTGCCTATATATGCCAATCCAAAATTTCATTAATTTTTGACATGTATGGAGTGATTACCTTTTCTAAAGTCCTACAAAATCTTAGAGAAAAACATGAAATTGATTCACTAAAGGCCCTTGTTTTATTGCTTGGAGTTGTATTTGAGTCTCTCGAGTTCACGATAATTTGAACTGATTCAGAAAAGTTGCATCAAACTTTTCCCAAGAGTGTATTAAGTTTGCTCAAAGTGTGTATGCCACTCCTATGTGTTACTACATAAAGAAAAGGAAAATATCATAAGAAAAATCTCCATGCATGATTTGATGTTGCACAATTAGATCTTTGAATGTCTTTTATATGCTTTGAAGTGGTTTATTGAACCCAAGGAGAAAATGAAGGGATTTTTCCATAAAAATCTCAAGGGAGCTCATGAAGATTCCTAACAATGCTTATAGGACAACCACCTAACCTATAGCTCAACCTTGGATCGCCAAGTGTAGTATCAAAATGAAAAAGATTTTGCTTGTGCATGTTTTCATTTATTTTTGGGGTTTTTCCAGTTGGTTTGCTTTTTATATTGTTTGACTTGCTATGGATTATAATGACATTTTGGCAATCAAAATGAGGTCTTATCAATGTTTTGTTTTGTACAATCTACTAAAAAATAATTTCTAGTCCCTCCTTTTATCTCCAAAATTCTTATATGTGAATTTACAAGTACTTAAGACACCAAACAAGCAAGCAGTTTGACTAACCCATTCAATTGGCTCCAATATAAAATTTAAAGGATAGACTATGAGCTCTTTGTGTTTTGATTATAGAGGTGTTTATTAGTTGTCTAAGGGTTCTTGCAGTTTGGCACAAATTCCTTTTAAACATTCAATCTAACATTTTATATTTGTAATTTGCAATTGATTCACCAATTTACACAAAAAACATTCAAGAAATCCTAAGTTTAATTATAATTAACTCTAAACTAACCCTAATATAATCAAATAGATAAAAAATTGCAAAAGAATGCAAGAAAGAAAAAGAAGTGAACAAGCATGTCAATCTTGTCCTCCAAACATAACTCGGTGAGTAGGAAACTTCTAATTGTAACCACTATTTTGCTTGACTTGATGATTCACAACCAACACATAAGAGGGTGCAACTTTTAAGAAAGTGAAAACCTTAAAAGGAATAGCTTGTAACTACCATATTTTAGGCACAAGTTGCAAGTAAACTCCCATAATTGTTTTGCAAGATATATATTTTAGGGTAGAACTACACTAAAATGTCCAAATTGACCAGAAAAGAATTTTCCATCAACAAACTCTTAGTGATATGAAACACCTTTTGAGTATTTTGCATCCTCATGAATTTAATGTATAAAAAGTTAGTTTACAGTATCCATTAATTGGAAAACTAGAAAGAAAGGGGAAGACAAAATATAACCAACATGATGGAACATCATCTTTCTACATATTTATAGGTTAAATTGACAAAGAACTCGAAAATATTCCCATCCCCAACCAACCTTATGAGAAATAAAATATTACATTTAATAAAGAGCATTTTCTAAATACAAATTTTGAACTAAGCTTAACTTAAAGAAGAGACAAAAATGCTTATGTCAGTTCTCATTGGGACATCCTCTTTTAAGTTTTAAGTGAGACTATAATAGCCTTCATTAGCTAAAGGAACTGTCTCCGATATTACTAGACCAACATCATAAATTCCAATGTCTAATAATTCTTTCTTAAATCGATGACATTCTCATGCTCATGTTAAGAGTTTTAATTCCTCTTTAGAATAGAAAACATTCCCACCCCATCTTCATTCTTTGCACCTCCTTTCATTAGGCCTTCTTTGAAACTTTAATTGCAATATTGTCATAGGTGTCATGAGTAGTGTTGGTGTAAATAAAGTCTTGTACCTATTTAATTCATTACTAGGGGATTTAGGGGACTTATTTACATGTTAAGTTTACTTAGGTCCTAGGAAGGAATCTTTCTAGAAGGTGTTAGTTGTCATTAGTTGTTATCTTATCTTTTGATTTACAACACATGTGACCTAAGTAGTTGCGATAAGTTGTCTCATATCATAAGATTAAGACACTTGTCATAATCTTATGTTATCTTATGTCTCACCTTGGCTATATAACCAAAGGGTCTCTCATACATTATACACATCAATTGAATCATATTTGCATAATTGATAAGAATACAGTTTATTCTTGTCATATTCATATTCTTTCTTTGTGCTTTCCATTTGGCCTCTAGATCTTGGTAGGCTATCTCCATAGCCAATTCTAACATGGTATCAGAGCAGGTTGGGTGCCTTTGGTTAGCCATTTTTTGAGAGATCTTGGTAAATCTTGAAAAGTTGAGTATGCTCTTCTCTTGCATTGTATGGTGATTTGGAGAATCAGAATAACTTGATAGAAATACCAGATTTTGGGGGGATTCCTCCTTTTGGCTCTTTATTGTAGGTTCAAATCAGACCTTGTTGGTGCAAATATGACCTCACCATTGAGTTTAGAAGGTTTGAGAAAGTCAGTTTTTCCTTTTGTTTCGTCCAAATTGGACATATGAGGCCAAATTTATGAGGGAGTGTGGTTGTCAGATCCAAAAGGTAACTGCATTTTTGGAGCATTTTGGGTCAAATCTGATATTTCCATTACATCCAGAAGGGAAAAAAACCCTAAGATCGAATACCAAATTGTCCAAATTGGAACAAGTGTCCGCCGATGCAAAATAAATTGCCCAGGAGCCATACGACCCCCCAAGTCGATGTCATAAATGCACACGTCAAATTAATTGTTGGTACAGTTAAAAAAAAATGGTTTTATTTTTAAAAAAATGAAATTTGTTTTAAAAATATATAAGCGTTTCATTATTTATTCAATTTTTTTATAAAAATCAAAAGAAAAAAAAAAGTATTTTTTGCAATCATAAATTGGAGGTACCTCTACATACGTAGGGCACCTGCAGTTGCCACGAGCCACCACGTGACACCTTTTACTGGCATTGTATCCTATGGACGGTCAAACCCATTTCATCGACATTCAAAAAATAAACCGACGACTGCTTTATACCCTGAGCAACAAAATCAAAATATTCTCATTCCCGCTCAGATTCGCCAAAGATTTTGATTGAGGGAATATTCTGTCAACATATTCCAAGACTGAGCGTATTCCATTAGCGAAGGGCATATTCTTTTTTGATGGCTAAGAGGACATCAATTTTAATCACGTGAAATGATGATATCATCACTATGTCAGCAGTGATGTCAACATTTAAAAAAAATAAAATTGTCCTCCTCACCAATGAATTTTTCAGTTTTGCAGTCCAACTTCAAGCGGCCATAACTCGATCATTTTGACTGATTTTTTCAAGCAATTTTTTTAAAATTTTGGGTAGAATTTCACACTCTTCATAGTGGTGTAATTAGATTTTGGTTTTGGTGTCTGGTTTTTTCAAAAATGCAGATTCTCATAGGTGTTGTTGCATCGTTCTCGTTTGTGGGAACTTTAGGAGCTCATATCTTGCTCCTACGCTAACATTTTTGGGTGTAGTTTTTTTTAAAGTGCATAATTTTTCATGTACTTTTTAGTGGTATGATCAGATTGATCTCATTTTGTACCAAAAATTGTACTTGATTTTGTGGCCAAATTTGGCAATCTATATGCACTAAGATAAAGTCTAGCTTGTTTTTTGGCATCTAACAACTATAAACACACTAATCATAAAGTGTCAAGCTCATATATTATTGAGGGGTAGGGGGGTGGGCGGGTGTTTCTTGATTGAGTGATTTTGGGGGGGGAGGGGGAGAGTGTTTTGGTGCATTCTTTTGATCTGTTTGCTTGTGCTCTCTCATTTTCATGGATCATTCTAAGGTTCCTTTGCTCACATCATATAATTATTCAACATGGCATCAAAATGTATGGAGTATTCTAATGATTGAAGGACACTCTCTATATGTTGAAAACAAGGTACTTGAACCTACAGATGTAGATAAAAAGATAAAATGGATGATTGAACATACCAAAGCTCTTGGATGTCTTCGTAGACTAGTTTTTCAAGATTTGTTGTTTCAAATTGAATCATGTAAAAATTATCATGAAGCTTGGGACAAATTGAAAACATTGTATGGTACTACAGATGAAGTAAGAGGCTATCAAATTGATAATGAACTGATGAGTCTTGATCCTAAGAACTTTGACAACATCCAAGACTACATCACTAAGGTTAATGATCTAAGAGAGCAATGTAAAGCATGTGGAATTGATAAGGACATTTAGTTGGTCTATAATACAATGAACAAACTTGGTCCTGATTATGCTTATTTTGTTTCTAGCTTTCATACTCATAGATTGACTATGGGGTCGCTATATACTATACCTTCATTTGCATCATTTTCTAAGATGCTGATACATGAGCAACACAAGCTTATCTCAATGGGTCTCATCAAGACTTCTAAATCTCAGGCATTGTTGGCTAGTCAAGTGAAAGGATCAAAATTAGTAAGAAATAG
The DNA here is from genome assembly GCA_007115665.2 of Sequoiadendron giganteum. Taxonomy (NCBI): domain Eukaryota; kingdom Viridiplantae; phylum Streptophyta; class Pinopsida; order Cupressales; family Cupressaceae; genus Sequoiadendron; species Sequoiadendron giganteum. The sequence continues at coordinate 497,420,248 of CM021107.1, read as the reverse complement.
AAGAAAGAAAAGAATAATCAACATTCAGATCAAGCAAAGAAAAAATCCTCTTCCAAAGAGAATTCATCTAAAAAGGAGAGGCCTACTTGTGCATATTGCAAGAAGGATGAACATGAAGAACACTATTGTTATAAGAAGGATATTGATGAGTTGAAACATCTTCTCAAAAAGAATAACATTGATTTTCCTCTAGAATGTCTGAATCACCTCCTCCTTCTTTTTCAAAATAGTCTAAAAAGGACAAAGGTCAAGCTTCTCCATCAGGATATAAAGAACAAGCTCTTTTTTATTTTTCAGGTCATGGATTGGGGAGATGGCTTATAGATTCAAGAGCATCTAATCATATGGCATCTTCGCAGTCTATATTCTCTTCCCTTTAGCCTTGTACTATATCTCCTATTTTGATGGGAAACAATACATACATGAGTGTAATTGGGAAGGGATCTATTAGTTTTGGGGACAACACTTTCCTGGATGTTTTATGTGTTCCTCATTTGACGAACAATCTTCTTTCCATATATCAAATTACACATGTTAGAGATGGGAAAATTGTGGAGTTCAACCTGATTCAGTCATCATTTGAGACTTGGAGAGGAGAGAGATCATTTCTACTGGGATGGTTGATCATTCATCTTAGTTGTATACCTTTACAGATTTTGCTTCTGATGGTGACATTGTTCCTTTGGTTGTTGATCACACTTCTAGTATCAACCATGATTCAGAGGATAAATTTGGCTTCTTGAACTTAGGAGTTCTCACAACAGATCCAATTCTTGAGCCATGCATTTCATCTCCTCCATCTACTATTGCACTTGATGATGATTGTATTACTACAAATATGGTTTCTTCTCATTACTAGGGAACTTAGGGGACTTATTTACATGTTAATTTTACTTAGGTCCTAGGAAGGATGTTGCGATTGTTTGTCCTTGATGATATGTGCTTTGACTTGGAAGGTATACTTGTGTTTGTCTTGACTTGGACAGGTGTACATGTCACGTGGCTTGCAAATTGGTAGTGTTGAAAGGTTCTTTGACATTTGTTTTATAAGGCTTATTATGTTGTCGAGGTTGCACTCATTTGTTTTATTCACGGACTTGAAAACAATATCATTGTTTGTTAATGATGCCTTTTGATCTAATATGCAGCGGATTTCAATCATTATGTTCTTTTGTCTAAAGGGCTCATTGGGAAAGGAAATAGGGCAATGCGAGAGTTGTTCGCTTGTTTGGTTTTTTATATTTTTACAAACAGCTGAACCCTAGCTGCGCCACCATTGGAAAACTTACAATTTGTTGTTGTGTGTTGAGACTTGGCTTAAGCTAAAGAAATGTTGATTAACATGGTTTGGAGAATGACAGGTTTCTTTGAGAAATTCTTGCGTGTTGAAAGCTGAAAGAATCTTGTTGTTACCATTATGGAGTTGCTTCATAGACAGGTGGTATATTTCCTGACCACCATGATAGGTATTTTGTTATTCAGTTTTGCAAGATTTAGATCTAGTATATTCTTCTTTGTTAGTTTGCCTAAACGGTTGCAAAACGTTGTACTTCAATGTGGTTTAACCTGAGTTTAACTCTCAGGATTATTTTATGTGTTGATATTGATTTCTTTGTATTTGCTATGGTATTCTTTAAAAGAGGCAACTAGAAAAACTCAGTTTACCTAGTATGGGTATTCAAATATTTTTGAAGGGTTTCATTTTCTGTTATAAACCCTAGTTAATGGATTCATGTTCTAGAATCATATAACTGTTTTGTTTCTGGTATCTCCAACAACGGGCTGTAAGCCATTTAAAAAGAGAACTGTAATAGTGGAAGAACAGAGAGATATATGAAAACAAAAGAGAGGTGTTTTCTGTTGAAAGATTTTTATTTTTTAAAGAAAAAGAGGAGAATGGTATTCTGTCGAAAGATTGTAAGAACAAAAAAGGAAATACACATACGCTGACTCTGGTTTCTAAAACAGAGATACAGTTTGATTGAAGTTTTATGAAAAAAAAAACAAGTTGAGGTTATACACTGTATTTGTTATCATTGCATGAATTGTTTTGTGCAGTGGAGTTTTTAGAATTGCACATACAGTGCAGTTATAAGGTCCTTACTTTGCAAAAGAACACTACATAGAAGAGATTTTGAAAAGGAGTTGGTACTCCTATTGAAGTAGGTGCTTCAGATTGTTTTAGTGACTGAGTTGGTGCTCAGAACAATATTGTAATCAGGTTGTTGAGATTAAGCTTGCAAGGCATTTTGGAGTGGTTTTTCTACCCCTAGAGGGTTTTCCACTCGACATCTTTTTGTGTCTCTATTATTTCGTGTGCACAATCTTACCTTCTGTCTTTTATGCTGAAATTGTTTTAGGTACTCAAAATGCTTTGATATGTATCCTTATTCAGTTCAATGTCCTCCATTACTATTTGTTCAATTATTCTTCACGCTGGAAATATATATATGTTTACTCTTGGAAATGAAAGCATTTGTTTTGTATGTTTGTTCATTCTTTCTTATATAAACAATAATGCTATGATGTTATCCATTTAAGTTATCTTTTGTTTTTTCTGGTCATCCTCTATATGTTTTTCAGATAGCATCGATTGTCATAGTATATTTCACGTGGGGATGTTTTGGTTTATCCTGTAAGAAATTTTTACAACCCTGATTCACCCCCCCCCTCTCAGTGTTGTTCCACTTCCAACAAAGGAATCTTTCTAGAAGGTGTTAGTTGCCATTATTTATTATCTTTTGACTTACAACACATGTGACCTAGGTAGTTGTGATAAGTTGTCTCATATCATAAGATTAAGACACTTGTCATAATCTTATGTTATCTTATGTCTCACCTTGGCTATATAACCAAGGGGTCTCGCATACATTATACACATCAATTGAATCATATTTGCATAATTGATAAGAATACATTTATTCTTGTTATATTCATATTCTCTCTTTGTGCTTTCCATTTGGCCTCTAGATCTTGGCAGGCTATCTCCATAGCCAATTCTAACAAGTAGTAAACGAGTCTTTTTTTAGCAAAAAAACACAACTTTGTCATTGCTCAAGTCAAGCTTCTTCCAAATCACTTGTCTTTAGTTTTTAATTTGTAGCTTCTAATGTAATCATACAAACCCTCCTACAATCACACATAAATCATAGAGAGACAAATTTTATTTAAAATTAATTTTAGTCAATACTAAATGTGTAAATCTCAAATATATACAAGAAGGGTCAGCTTCATAATGGGTTTGCAAATGCTAAGACAAGTTCACATTATACTAAGTCACATTATTGTCTTTCTTGGATTGGATGTACATTCATGTTCATGGACCATCACATTATTGTCTTTCTTGGATTGGATGTACATTCATGTTCATGGACCATTAGCTTAGACCTCTAACTACTATTTAAATTGTGAAAGTCCAATTGTTGTTTGTCTTAGGCTAGATCCTGCCTCCATGTAAGAATTGCAATAAGTCTATTGGTGATGCTTACATACCTCAAATAAAAGCCACTTTTATGGGTATTTGACCCTAGTTCAATAACTTGCTCAATCTTATGTTCAAAAAGTAAATTAAAATGAAATATCTTTGATTGTTGCAAGCCCCCTATTCAACCCCTATGTATGAAGATGGCTACAACAAACTAGTAAACTTAGATGTGTATCCCCAAACCTCACACTCTTTGATTTTTTAAACAAGTATACACAAAAAAAAAATATAGGCATATAGATGTGGTTTCAATAATTCTTGTATGTTTCAATTCATTTGTTTTGGTACCTTAAAACCCAATAAATCCCTATAGTAGCTCATGTACAAATTGAATAAACTCAATTTGGGTTCATGAGCTGTTCTCCCAAAAAATGATATGTCTTTACTTAGACATCATAACATTATGCCCCATCCCCCATATGGTGGCATGAGATTAGACAGAGGAGAATGGACGTTAGCCCTGTGTCGTTAACGACTATGAACATGTGGCCCCGTATGCTAAGAGTTTTCAAAAATGATGGAAGATTGGTGTGGCCCTATATGTCAACATTTTTCAAAATGATGGTTTGAAAAGCAGTGTGTTTTCATTTGCACATTCCATATTTTAAAAGTAGCCTAGAAAAATAGCTTCATTTTGTTTCGCAAGCGTAAGGGGAGCTCGCAAACTGTATTGCAAACGTTTCCAGAAGAGACAAACATAAGGGGGCAAGCATAACAAGTTAGTATTTGTTTACGAGTAATGTGAAACTGATACCATTAAAATTTATTGATAGTATTCTGAACTCCCATTTGTTTATGCAAAGAAGAAATCATGAGAAATTTGATTTCCTACCGTGAACCAGAAATAATTTGAGCGATAGCATTTACCAGTTATGTATATCTGTTGGAAATGTTTGTCATTTTTCCATTCTGCTTAGAATGAATGGAGGTGTTTTGAAAGAAAGGTTTGTTTCTTCTTCTCTAGGCTTTCTATGTATGTTCATAAACGTCATTTCGTTGTCTTAGTTATGGCATTTTGTAAGGAGAACAATCGTTGTCATACCAAGCATAAAGTTCCACATATATTTGTGTGCTTTTTTTTCGGTTTTTTAATTTTGCGAATTTTATGTTCATTCCATATATGTGTAGGCGATATGAAAATTTAGCACAAACTATTGGAATCGGTACGTTGGGGTTTTGTTTTCTATGGTAGATTGTGAATGATTCAGCTTCTATTATAGTTTATAATATCACACTTTTTGTTTACGGCTATGGTGAAACTACTTTAATTTACTATTATTCATAGTTTTCTCATGTTTGTTAATTATATGTTGACCCCATATTTTGGGCATCTTGAGGCATGATATGAAAATTTAGCGCAAATTAATGAAATCGATAAAGTGGGGTTTCTATTTTTAGCGATAAAATGTGAATAATTCAACTTGAGAAAGCCCTTAACTGTAATTCAAAGTTTTCCCAACTCCGTGTTCTATATGTAGAAAAGAAACCTTGAGAATTGTGAGAATAGATGGTCATAAGTTAACTTATTCCAAATTAACTTATTATCACCAGTAGACACACCATGCTTTTTAACCTGCAATTCACAATGTACCCAAACTGGATGTGTTTTTTAACAATGTATATGTAGTTGTGCAATTCAAATATCAGAAACACCATTTTTGTTAATGGAAAAAGGAATACATTGTTCTGCAATACACTATTAGAGAACATGTATTTTTTCAGTATCTTGTGAAGTGCAAGTTGCAAAACACGTTATGCTTTGAAAATTACAATTTCTCATACCCAACCACACTATAATCATGTTGTCAATAGTTTGTACTAAATTTTCAGGCCGCCCACAATAGAATGGGGTGAACATAAGTACCACAAATTTGAAAAATTCTGAAAACAAATTACAACCAATGTTAATATTTTATTTGGTTTCTTATAATCATAGGGTTTTAAAATAAAATTGGTCAAATGAAGAGTAGGTTGCAAAACACTATGTTTTGAAAGTTCCAAGTTGTTATACAAAAAGAATGTCATGAAATGCAAATGGAGATATGTATAGTTATGAATGTCTTATAAGAAATAGGTGTGAAAATATGTCTTTTTTACATGCACTTTATGACATATGGTATCCTTCACAATACACAATTGACACTACTCATTTCAAGTAACCTAAAAGGAATGTTTGGATTTGAAAACCTTTATCCTTAGGTAAAAGAGGTATGTGCAGTCCAATAAAAATGGTACTCTCCATTTTATGTTTAGGTAGGGCAGTGATTTTACTTTCATTGTATAGGTCCAGCTATAGGTTGAACTACATGTTGTGTTTTACAACCTACAAAAACTTACATCATAGTTCCTAGGATGTGTTCCACAATTATGATTAACCTAATCCACTCATTTACTGATTAAATGTTTTATCAACAGATTCATACGTGTTCTTCTTTTGATGCTAGTGACAACAATGCAAGCAAATTTTTGGTTCACCAAGCTTTCAGTTGACTTTTAACCTTTTTTCTCACATAATAGATATACACATGCACCACAGGCTCAAAACTTACTATTGGATGCCAAAAATCGATGATGAAAGTCTCCTTCTCCTTCAAAGTTTTTCTTTAGATTCAATATTTTTCTATGAAACTTCACAACTACTACTAGTTGTAGCAAAAAGAGAAGTAAACTAATACATATATTGGAGTATAAATCCACCAATTTTAATTCTAACTTATCCCCCTTGCCTAATAAAACTAAAGTGTCATCAACACAACCATTCAACACCACTAGTGACCATAATCTCCTTTAATTATGTAGGGCTATAGGTAGGCAAACACTTTATTGTTTAGGTGCTTCAAGCTTGTTGAGAATATTTTCTCTAATTTTTTTAATTTACAATTTGTATATCTTTTCATATTAAAAGAGATTTTTTTTTTGGCGTAATATTTAAATGTATATATTTGAGTGATGTTAATATCATTCAAATAGACAAAATAATTTAAAATTAAACAATACAATTCTATATAAAAGAATTTGAATGTAAAATTAATTTTCATATTAATTTACTTTGTGTCTCATAACACAAAAGGACTGGGTGAACCCACAAAAGTGGTTTACAATTCGAGTGAGGAAGGAAAACTTCCAAAAACCTCACCCATGCAAAAAAAATCATTTCGAGGGGTTCGAGCGAACTCAAGGTTTGAACGAACCCAAAATGGGAAATGTGGGCATGTGAGCGAACCCCTTTGCATGTGGGAACCCATGTTTTGCATTGTGGAAAGGGGGTTCACTCGAACCCTAGTTCAAGCAAACCAGGGTTCAAGCAAACCTTTAGAGGAGCGAACCCCTTAGGTTTGCTCGAACCCTCCTTTTCCCACCTTCCCACCCTTCGACAACAAAAATACTCCAGATTTTCACCCTTCGAAGCTCGGGTTGAGGATGAAAATGGAGGAGACTTCACAAATCCAACTGGAAGATGGTAGTCCTTGGAACGAGCTATCTAACAAATATAATTTTAATATGTTTTGGTTTGATTATGTATGTGTTTTTTTAGTTTTATTAAACATAGATTTTCCATTGAAAATCAAGTTCTTTGTTCTGCACATGTAGAAAAATAGCAACTTATCAAAATAAAATTTAAAAAAATATGTTCAGGCTGGGTATTGATGTCCTTGATCCATTAAAATAAATAAATTGAATTTTGATACATACATAAAAATTTATGTTGTATACAGTCCACCTATGTCTGAATTGTAATTGGTTTGACTTCAAAACTTGATTAAGGAAAAAATATTCAATAAAACACTATAAAACCAAATGAAAGTGCTAGATATCATAGTTACAAATCTAAATTCAAAAAAATTAGAATTTTATCTTTCATACAAAAAAAATTATGTTGTATACGATGAGCGTCACTCCTTAAAAATGTTGTTTTTAAAAAAAAAAACTTATTTTCAAAGGAGATGGAAAAATAAGTGCAATTTGATTAAAAAAAAAAATGAAAAATATATATTTAGAATCTATAAACAAAACATCACAAACCACTAGTTTTCATCATGTTCCAATTCCTCACGGTTTAGCCATTATAGGAGCCCGAAAGTGAAGATTTAGCTAAACAAAAATAGTTCGATGTCTAGTTTGCCCAAAAATTGTAAACCAACATTGTGGGATCACCCCACAATCAACGTGTTTTTCACTATCACGTATTGTGTCATTCATATGTATAAGTAATTGCATATCAATATGCACATTACAATTTTGGGTTTCATAGAAAGTTGCAGGTTGAACTACACATTATGTTTTTCAACCTGCACAACTTTAGTTCATGCTTCATAAAATATGTTTTTTCTACTCATTTCAAGTTATATCAAAGGAATGGTTGGATTTCACAACCTTCTCCTCAGATAAAAGAGGTATGTGCACCCCAAATAAATTGAATTTGAACTCTTCATTTTATGTGGATGTAGGGCTTCGATTTTGCTTTCATTGTGTATGTCCAATTGCAAGTTGAATTACACAATGTTTAGTGTAGCCTACATTGGCTTACACCATGGTTCTTAGGATTTTTTCCACATTTATGCCTATCCTAATCACTCAATTATTGATTCATTATTTTATCAATAGATGCAAATGTGTTCTACCTATGAAGTTGGTGGCAACAATGCAAGCATATTTTATCATTTGAGGTTATCAATAAGGTTTTGGTTGAATTATTAACCTTCATTCTCACATAACACATATACACATGCACCACAACCAACGTGTCTTACATTGTTCTATATTTTTTCATGCATCTGTACAAGTAATTACATATCAATATGCACATTACAATTTTAGGCTACATACAAAGTTGTCAGTTGAACTACATGTGTTTTTCAACCTCCACAAGTTCAAATCATGCTTCAAAAAATAATGAGAATATGATCAAATACGACTCAGAATATACTTATCAAACTATGCATTTGACTATTGTGAGTCACATTCTGATAACAAATTGCAAGTTGCAAAACACACTTTATATTTTAACATGCACTTCAAAATGTACCCAACCCTTGCGGTTATGATATGTGTATATCCAAGTTTGGAATTCAAATAGCAATGACAACATTATTTCTAATATTGAGAAAATACAATACACTTCTCCTTGGCTAAGGATTCAAAACACAATGTGTGCTTTGTATTATAGATTTGTACTAAAATTTTACTATCATCTCTTAGTAATTTGAATTCTTCCTCCAAAGTTTTCTTTAATCTCTCCCAAGTAGTTTTGGAGGTTGGATTGAATTTTATGTACTAATCAATAGTTATACCTCTTAAGGATATTGGAAAGGATCGTAGCCAATAGACTCTATTTTACGTAAGTGCAAGAAGTTGGATTCACTTTTTTGTCAAAAAGGGGAAGTGTTTTTTCTTGAAAATAAAGTTTGTTATACTTGAAGTAAAAATTTGAAACACTTACACAAATTCTTTAAAAAGTCTACTAATATGAAATGTAGATTTTAAGTCTAGTTTTCAAATATATAGTTTATTCTAATACCTAGATGATACAAGTTAATTTTGTATAGGATGTACAAAAATTCACTCTTTTAAAGTCATTTTTTAAGGGCATAACATGCACATGTATAACAAACATAATTTGACCTAAATAAAAGTATTTTTCTAATTCCTTTTGGGGAAAGATATGTATTATAGTGAAGTTTGATGAAGATTTTTTTCTCAAAAATATATTTTTTATTCACCCTAATTGTTATTTTTTGAAAACCTCTCATATACGACAAATATAATTTAATTTGAGATAAACTAATCATAAAATGATTTTTTTTCACTGTGTAGAGAATGGTGTCTAGATTGATAACATAATTTTAACAAAAAAACTTTAAAAATTAAAAGTTAAAAAATACGAATACTTGACATGTTTCAATTTTATGAACGAGTTTCCTTAGAAATTAATTAAGAAATAGAAAAACAAATACAATCATAAAAAATTACATATTTGAAAAGTAGACAATATCATCTACAATGGATTTTAATTTGGTAAAAACAAATGTCATCAACCATATTGCTAAAGTCAAATTTATTTTGTTATTTTCATGGAATTGTACTTGTAGGTCCAAGGTAGAGGGTTGGGTTTCCAAGCCTAAAAAAAAGAAACTATGAGTTTCAAATTTCAAATTTTATGAAACATAGACCTGCTCTAAAACATGTTCTTGTTCTAAAAAGGAGTGAGAATATGATGTAAATAAAAATGGTTACCCATTTTAAAATGAAACAGGTGCCCATTCTTGTTGATACTTTTTTCAAGCCCAACACTTCAATAAAAGTGGACCCATTAGCTTGCACTTACCCTCTTCCAAGCCATTTGTTATCCAGATCATTTCACAAGTATCTTAATCCTCCAGATAAAGTTGAGTTTGTCCAATTTATTGGAAGATTTGATATGAATAGAATCTTCTTTCTAAAGATCCTCAAGATTTTGCTATTCGAAAAATCAAAGATCTTCCTGAAGGATGCCAGAGGAAAATATTAGAAAATTATTTCTTCTAAAATCCAATACCTATATTTCAGTACCAAGGATGGGGAGATATTCAAGTTATTCCAGGGACAAAGCATATTCATATCTTATCTCTAGTAACTACAAAAGGACAATTAATTGTCTTAAAGCACTTGGTTAAACAATATAAGGAGGTCCATATTATTTTCAGTTGTAGAGATATTATGATGCATTTTCCACATGGATGCCACAAGTTGCAGGACCTAACTACGATATTTAGTCCAACCTGTAAAGTACTGTTATGCTAATTAACTCCCTTCAAAGCTAGTATTGAGGAAAATACTTTTTTGTTTATAGTAAACTTAGTAGTTCATTTCCCATATAGCCAACTTGAATGGATAGTAAGGCATGATGGTACAAGGATTATTGGAGAATGGTATGATCTAGTCACAAGCCAATTTTCCACAAAAAAGATAAAGAATTATTATTCATATCACTACCTATTTGATTTTGAGAACATATACCGACAACCTAACATTCATCTTCTACCAGAACTTGTAGGTTTGTGTATTATTTATGAATGGGAAAATGGATGATGATTCAACATGAAGAGTATAATCTTGTAAATAATTATGTAAATAAATAAAATAAATAATGGGTGGCATAATCTAGCTAGCACAAGAGCTTGTCTATATTGTGATGTTATCCACGTTAAGATATGACAATAGGATGCAACCCTGTTTTAAAATGCAAGATCCTTGTAGCCACTTACGAGTGTTAAGTGGGTCGTTCTCACTTTACGGTGTCATAAAAGTGAAAATAAATATTGTAAATAACATGTCTAGGATAAAATAGTAATAGTAGATTCTAGAATAAAATATTATGGAGAAAGTAAAAGAGAAAAAAAATGTGGACAAAAATTCAAAAAGGTGGGGATATTTCTAGACAAATCCCATGTGAAATCTTGTACCAAAGAGCCTATTCACATGGTGAACCCTTGTACCAAAAAGATGATCTTGTACAAAAGATTATCACATGTGAAAATTATTTTGTCTACTACCCAAAAGTAGAGATAGACAATATCTATGGAAAATATTCTTGTAGATATTTCTACCTACTCCATAATATGGACAAATAAATAAAGGTTGTTAACGAAATCAAGGATTGACAATGTTTGGCATGTGGCAAGATAATCCTCCTTGCATTTTCTAGAGAAATGGCCTAGTAGAATAGGTAAAAGGTGAAGATGACTGGAACTTCAGGTCATTTGAAGCCTATAAATAAGACCCCAAGAGCTCATTCGAGGCATTCTAATTTAGGATTGGGGATTGAGTGATCAAGTGTTGGAGTCTTGGGCATAGAGTCTTAAAGGTTGAGTCCTTATATTGTCTACAGTCCATAAGTCTGGAAGTCTAGTGGTCAACGTATTAGATGTATGCACTTACCTTGTGCCTCAAGCGATCTTGGTAATAAAAAATTTGGTAATGCCAATGCACATATGTAATATCTTTTGAGGTAATGGAATCATTTTCACATTTATGAGAATCTTTGTTATATGTGATTACCTTGCTTCAGTATATGCATAGTGTTGGTCTCATTTTGAAATTGGTATCAAAGCTTGCCATAGTGTAGGTATATTGTTATCATTTGTGTTGGTATCAAAGCCTAGGTTCAGAGCAATGTTCAATACAAATTCATGTTCATTCTAATACATGTGTAATAACAGACCCATGTTCCATTAAGATTTGGTTATAATGAAAGTTTGTCATAAGAGTCATATGTTGGTAGCCGAAATAAGAGTGTGAAGACTAAACGATCGAAGGTATAGATGCAAAGTAATTGTGGAGCGACAGTAAGGTCGTAAATCTCATGTTGAATCTGAAGGATAGGTGTGTAAGGGTGAGCAATAAGATGATAAAAGTAGCCATGAAACGGTCTTCAAAAAGTTTTAGTAAGTCCTAAAACTCTTCAATGGCAAGATAAAGATCTCTTAATGCAAGTTCTTCACTTTCATCTATTATTCATAATGTGTTTGAAGATAAAGAAGAATATGTTGATAGCAAAGGCAATTTTAAGTTTCCGGATATTAAGATTTCATATTTGTATCCTAAAAAAGGCATAAAAGCTAGGACTATGGATTTAGTTAGGCAATCTTAGCTTAATCTTCGAGTTTCAAGAGAAGGAATTTTCCCAGTATACCTACCTTTCCTATTGCCTGAAGATATCAAAATATGGAAAGATAAAGGATTTTTTCATGTTCATTTCTCATATGTTGATATCATTATCCATCCACATTTCAATTATGATATAGGAGCTAAGTATTTTGCTACCCTGATAGATACCCGTTGCAGACTATGGGATCAAGCTGTAATTGTTGAATTTAGGGGTAGATTGATGAGAGCCCAAGAAAATGATGAGACTAAGGGTGGGGATGGACGAATCTCTGTGCGTCCAAACTTCACAATTAGTTTCGATGATAAGTATGTAGAATATGCATTTTGTTTGTTGCTTCAATTTAAGGGTGTGATTCTTCAGCCAGAACCTGTCTATGCCACTATTGGTGGTAGATGCATATATAGGTTATTGAATACTGTGTTTCTTCCTTCAAAATTTCCAACAAGGGTATCCTTTCTAGAAGGCAATTGCAATGTTTTAGATTTTGGAAGACATGTTGATCATATTGGTTTTGATATAGGATTTCCTATTATAGAAATACTTATTAACCAGACATATGCACCCAGATTCCAGAATCTACTAGTACCCTCCAAAGGTCTATTTTCTGACAAACCGAAAACACAATCTAGAAGAGTGTCAAGTATAGAATTAAGATCTTTACCAGAAGAAACACTCCTTGAGCAACCTGTAGCATCAACCAGTGGTAGACCTAGTTTATCCCATATATCTAAGTCATATTCTCTATCAAGACATTTTCTAAGTTCTAACCACAAACCATATATTGATTACAACCCTGAAGAAGCTATAGGATCTTCTCACCATCTCTCATTCAAACGTCATCCCTACATAAATCCATATCCCTCCATATCTTCTTTAGCTACATTATCTGACCTCAGTAGTAATCCCGAGTTGATGGACAAATTGGCAAGATAGGTCAGTCAGAAATTAGCATTAACACCTAAAGAAGATGAACAACAAGGTGATAAGGGGAAAGGGATAAAAATTACCAAAATTGGAGAAAAGAGTTGTATGCTCAGAGAGCATCTCCCAAAGGAATGCCTTCCAAGAGCAAGAACTAAGAAGAGAAATAAGTATAGAATAGAGGCTAGAGGGGTGGAAAAAGAAGTTGTTGGCTACGAATCAGGCAAATGGCCAACCCATGAACTTTTACTTTGATAAATTTTGATAAGAAGTTATGGGGAAGATATGAAGTCAGACTTCATGTAGAACTTGGAGAAAAACATAAGAAAATTGAGGCCCAGATAAATTGGATGGCCCAGTGGATGATATTTGTTCAAGATAACTTGGATGATATGGTTGTAGATATTAGAGATTTTGCAAATACTAGTATTATTAATTAGGAAAAACAAGCACATATTACTTAGATGTAACATAATATGGATTCTTCAATTTTAAAAATAGAAAAGCAAACTTCTTCTTTGTTGAATGCAACTTTTGGTCTAAGTTATCAATTAAGGAATGTTCAACAATCAGCACAAGCAATGGCATCAACTCAACATAATAATGAAGAAAATAGAAGAAGAGATATTGAATATAGTAAAGCCTTAATTGAGTTTGTGGCTAAAAATTTGGAAAAGATAAGGCAAGTAGCAAAAAATATTAGAAAGACTCAAATTGGCTGAGATAGCTCTTCAAAAGAAGATGGTCAAAAGAAGCAGAAAGGGAAAGCACTAATTGCAAAGATCAAACCAAAAAATCTCATAGTTCAAAGAAGAAAGAGCTTATTCTTTGATGAGAAGGAATAAATTACTACTTCTCTAAGATCTGCTAAGGTATCTTCTTTTACAAAGACTAATGTTCAATGCCAAAAATAAAAGAGCACAGTTTAATGATTCAAGAACATGAAAGAGATTGGCTTCAAGAACTTGACATTCCTGTTGAAAATGAAGAACCAAGTTTTGTAGATGAATCGATGTTTTGGCCAATAGATTACTCAACATGGAATATTCATACTCCAGAATGGGAGCAACAATGGGAGCCACAACTAAGAACAGAGTTAGAACAAGAAGCAGAGTCAGAGGAAAAGATGGAGCCAAGATTAGCACCAGAATGGAATACAGGATTAGAGCCAAGGTATGACACTTATCCTAATGATGAAGAAGACGAAGATTATCTAATTGAAGATCTCAATCATGTAGATAGTTTAATTTCTAAATAGTCTTTAGATCAATCTAGTTGGTGTCTAAAAGTCCTTTGTAAGCCAATAATTAATGTTAAATTCAAAGGTTTTAGCCAGATTCTTTCTGCACTTTTAGATATAGGATCCACAATTAGCATTGCTCAAAGTCATGCTTTACAATCTGTATACTAGGATAGTCAGCATATTACAGTCAAAAGATTTGGCAATATTAGATCTGTGCATAATAGAGCAACTAATGTCCTTGTACATATATATGATTTTAGTTCTCTTTGTAATTTCTGGCAAGAAAATAATATAAATATTGATTTCCTCCTAGGTTGGGATTTTTTGAGTCAATTTGAACCATTTTCATTTCTTCAAATGGGGGTGATATTAGGAAATCATAGAGAAATCAAGTATCTCAATCCTCCAAATAAAGATGAGTTTGTCCAAGTCATCGAAAGATTTGATATGAACGAGAATCTTCTTCCTAAATATCCTCAAGATTCTGCTATTCAAAAAATCAAAGATCTTCCTGAAGGATGCCAGAGGAAAATATTAGAAGATTATTTCTTCTACAATCCAACACCTATATTTCAGTCCAAGGATGGGGAGATATTCAAGTTATTCCAGGGACAAAGCAAATTCATATCTTATCTCTAGTAATTACAAAAGGATAATTAATTGTCTTAAAGCACTTGGTTAGACAATATAAGGAGGTCCATATTATTTTCAGCTGGATAGATATTATCATGCATTTTCCACATGGATCCCACAAGTTGCGGGACCTAACTACGGTATTTAGTCCAGCCTGTAAAGTCTTGTTATGCCAATTAACTCCCTTCCAAGCTAGTACTGAGGAAAATATTCTTTTGTTTATATTAAACTCAGTAGTTCATTTCCCATATAGCCAACTTGAATGTATAGTAAGACATGATGGTACAAGGACTATTGGAGAATGGTATGATCTAGTCACAAGCTAGTTTGCCACAAAAAAGATAAAGAATTATTACTCATATCACTACCTATTTAATTTTGAGAACATATATTGACAACCTAGCATTCATATTCTACCAGAACTTGCAAGATGGCTTATTATTTATGAATGGAAAAATGGATGATGATTCAACATGAAGAGTATAATCTTGTAAATAATTATGTAAATAAATAAAAAATATAATGGATGGCATAATCTAGCTAGTACAAGGGCTTGTTTGTGTCGTGATGTAAGCCACATTTATATCTGACAATAGGATGCAACCCTGTTTCAAAAAGCAAGATCCCTGTAGCCACTTACGAGTGTTAAGTGGGTTGTTCTCACTTTACGGTGTCATAAAAAAGAAAATAAATATTGTAAATTATATGTCTAGGATAAAGTAGTAATAGTAGATTCTAGAATAAAATATTATGGAGAAAGTAAAAGAGAAAAAAAAATGTGGGCAAAAATTCAAAAAGGTGGGGATATTTCTAGACAAATCTCATATGAAATTGTGTACCAAAAAGCCTATTCACATATTGAACCCTTGTACCAAAAATATGATCTTGTACAAAAGATTCCCACATGTGAAAATTATTTTGTCTACTACCCAAAAGTAGAGATAGACAATATCTACGAAAAATATTCTTGTAGATATTTTTACCTACTCCATAATATGGACAAATAAATAAACGTTGTTGAGAAAATGAAGGATTGAAAAATGTTTGCTATGTGGCAAGATAATCCTCCTTGCATTTTCTAGAGAAATGACCTAGTAGAATAGGTAAAAGGTGAAGGTGACCGGATCTTCAGGTCATTTGAAGCCTATAAATAAGACCACAAGAGCTCATTTGAGGCATTCTAATTCAAGATCGGAGATTGAGTGATCAAGTGTTGGAGTCTTGGGCATAAATTCTTAGAGGTTGAGTCTTGAGTATTGTCTAGAGTCCATAAGTCTAGAAGTCTGGTGGTCAGCATATCAGACGTATGCACTTACCTTTCACTTCGAGTGATCTTTGTAATCAAAAATTTGGTAATACCAATGCACATATGTAATATCTTTTGAGGTAATGGAATCATTTTCACATTTCTGAGAATCTTTGTTATATGTGATTGTCTTGCTTTAGTGTATTCATAGTACAAAGGCATATGCAGTGTTTAAATATTACACTCAAGACTAGGAAGTGATAAATGTTTGTGAGGTTTCTGAAGAAATGGATGATCTATATGAGTTAATAGAAATAGTTCCTGATAAATATAATATGGTTAAACATAGAGACAAATACAAAAGGATTTCTTCTTGCAATTTAGAATCTGAAGCATCCTTATCAGAGGAGGATGAATATTTTTTGGTTACATTATTAAAAAATTCCTTGAAGGATTTACAGATAAAGTTAGATATTGAGAAATCCAAATATCCCTACAAAGTGGTAGCAACTAGAGAAGAACGAAGAGATGTTGTTAATCAGCATTTACAAAGAATGAAGAAGCTCCAAATAGAGAAGGAAGACCTTTAGAGGTAACTTAAACAGTGGGATAAAAGATCTTCACAAAACCCTGATCATGGATATAGAATCCCACCTTGGCAGAAGAATAAAGCAAGATCTTCTAATCATTCTTCTTCTAAAAGAACAAAAATCTCTGATCCATAAAAAATTGATTTAATTGCTATATTCAAGAAACAAGATCTATTAGAAAATGATGTTGCAGATTTAACAAGACTTGTTAAAACTCAAACTAAAGAAATGAGAAATCTTTCTTCTACAATGGGAGAAATTAAGGATATTGTTTTTACAGCTGAGCAGTTTGGAGTCAAGCAATTGAGCTCCCAAGAAGAGAAATTTGCAACAGAGGAAAGTGAAGATAATAACAAGAAGAATAGTAGTAGAAGCATGCATAAAAGTGAAGATAAGGCATTCTCTTTGTTGTTGTCTAATAATGGCAATTATATTAGGATTAATTTTTGTTTCCCAAGATTTAAGAAAATTCCCATGGATGCATTTGTGGATACTAGTTCCTCAAGGTATCTTGCAAAAATAAATGCAATTCCTCTAGAATTTTGGAAGCCAAGGCTTGACTTACCTCATAGTTATGTCATTAATGAAGAACGAATTCAGATGGGAAGGTATGCTCAGGATGTACAAATTGAAATAATGGGTAAATTTTTTGTTACATATTTCATTGAATATAATGACTTAGAAGATGATGTGTTGCTGGGATATTTATTCCTTACAAAGTATGAACCTCTTCATTTTTGGAAACATAAGATTTCTTTGAGACATGAAGATGGTCAAATTGATATTCCTGCATTAAAGATTGTCAATCATAAATTTGAAAATAATGGTAAAGATAAAAGGAAAGAATTTGTAAAAGAACTAACATAATCCTCAACAAAATTATTTGATGAAATCAAGCAAAGATTTGAAAAAGATTGTTGTAGTTTAAACCCATTACAATTTTGGTCACAAGATCATGAAGAGTGTGAGATCCAAATAACGAAAGAATGTCAATCAGTCATTCCA
This sequence comes from Sequoiadendron giganteum, assembly GCA_007115665.2. NCBI lineage: Eukaryota > Viridiplantae > Streptophyta > Pinopsida > Cupressales > Cupressaceae > Sequoiadendron > Sequoiadendron giganteum. Next base: position 497,402,479 of record CM021107.1, on the reverse strand, counting down.
CATGAGCCAACATATCTTATAAGCCCATCAAAAATAAAGGAGATGGACAATCATTTGAATGAATTACTTGAAGGGCATTTTATTCGTCCTAGTAAAAGTCCATTCTCTTGTCCAACATTTTTGGTAAATAAAAGAGATGAGAAAGAAAGAGGTAAGAAGAGATTTTGTATAAATTATAAACCTCTTAATGATATCATCCTTCCATTTAATTATCCAATTCCATTTAGTGCTGATTTAATCAGGAGAGATGCTAATAAAAAAATGTTTTCTAAGTTTGACTGTAAGTCAAGATTTTGGCAAATCAAGGTTAAAGAATCGGACAGGTATAAAATTGAATTCTCAGTCTCACAAGGTTTATATGAATGAAATGTGATGCCATTTGGTCTTTGTAAAGCCCCTACTTATTTTCAGAGAAGAATGGATCAAGCCTTGAGGCATCTCAAAGATTTTTGTCCAGTATACATTGATGATATAATTGTTTTCTCTGATTCTGAATCTGACCAATTGTAGCACCTAGAAGATTTATATGCAGCAATCAAAAAGCATGGAATATGTTTATCAGCTAAAAAGATGGTAATTGGTACAAGCCAAGTAGATTTTTTAGGATTGCATCTTGACAAGGGTAACATCAAATTACAGCCTCATATTCTACAAAAGATTCAAGAATTTCCTAACATCTTACAAGATAAAAAACAAATACAAAGATTTCTAGGTTGTCTTAATTATGTTTCACCCTTTTATAGAGGTCTTGCAGAAGATAGAAAGACAATTCAAGAGCACTTAAAATAAAACAAAGGATTGTCCCTAAAGGCAACAAAAGTTGTTCAACGTATAAAATCCAAATGTCAAAATTTGTCATCATTACAAATACCAGCTATAGGTTTACCACTATATTTATATACTGATGCTTTTGATACAACATGGTCTATTGTGCTTATACAGGAGGAAGAAAATGGCAAAAGAAATATATGTGGATATCGGTCAGGAATATTCACAGATACTAAGAGTAGATACCACATACTTGAGAAAGAGATATTGGTTGTCAAAAAAGGCATTGAAAAGTTCAAGATATTTTTTAAGCTAATAATATTTACTGTAAGAACTGATATCCAAGCTATGAGAAGCCTCCTTAAGAAAAATCCAAATAAAGATATAGCTTAGGGAAGAATTGCAAGATGCTATTTTGAATTTTTGGCTTATGATTTCGATATAGCATGGATTAAAGGGGGAAATAATCCATTAGCAGATGCATTGACTAGAGAGTTAGGGACAACAATTTATAATGGAGGAATAAAATTCAAAGATCTGGATTGGATTCGCTCTCATTGGCACATATATGTATAATTTAGAAAATTTTGAGATCTCTCTTCCTTTCCTTCCAATCTAGATAATTGAATTATTATTAGAAAATTGTTTTCTAGATAAATGGCTAACAAATCTAAGAGGGTCTATTGTAGAAAATCATGAATAAGGAATTCTGGATCTTGATGCAGGATTAGCATTCCTTAAACAATTTGGTCTAGAAGAAGCACCATTAATCAGCTATATCAGAAGCCAATTATCTAATGATATCCATATCATACAATTGTTTGGAATAAGATGTTCAAAGAAAAGGAAGATGAATTTGTTAAAATGTATCAAATATGGGTTCATCAGAAGTATTACTTTCAATCAATTTGCTTTGGAGGAGTATACTGATCTAGTTGGCATCTACTTCCATCCTGACATGAAAGAAATCTTAGAGTTAATTAAAAGAAATCTATAATATTCCTTGAGAGAATGCATGGAGCAATATTTAACTCATTTCCCTAATAGTGGTTATGATTTTCCAACAGTCGAGTTTTATGCACTTTGCAGTGATTAGTTGCCAAAAGTCAAAATTGAAGACATGGAAATCAAATTGAGACCTGCCCTCCTTGCAACAAGGATTGAATTTGACATTGCATATTTAGACGAGGTTGAAAGGATCATGTATATGTTTAATCCACAATTCCAAGATTGGGATAATGTATATAAAAAACTACCATAAAGATTAAAGAGTCCTATCCCATTTTAGCTAGCACATGGGCTTGTTTATGTCATGATGTCAACAACGCTAAGATTTGACAACAGGATGCAACCCTGTTTTTAAAAAAAGAATCCTTGTAGCCACTTATGGGTGTCAAGTGGGTCGTTCTTGTTGGAAATAGGATGTCATTTAATGCAATCTTAAACATTATTTATTTCATGCATTTCTTAAGTCCTTGGAATGTGTTCAACAACACTAGGATTAGGAAGAGAATAATATTTGATGAAATAATCATGGTAATTGACATTTGTAATTAATTATAAGTGTTAGGAGCATGTGGGGACGCCTTGGAGTTAGCTCCTACAAAATAGGAGCACATGGGCACACACATGGGAGGTGGGATCCACCTTGGTTCAGTTAACTAGTTGGTGAATTGAGTACACTTTATAAATGCATCTTAGGTTCCTACAAAATAGGGATTTTGATTTATGCATGTTGAGGTCCTATAAAATAGGGGGTGATGTGTACGAGGTTCAGTTCAGTTTAGTTCAGTTATGGTTCAGTTATCTTCAGTTAGTTTTAGTTGAATGCTAGTTGACTTCAGTTAACTTGGAATGCATGGCTAATATCTTGAGTTACATGACAGATAACATGGACTACCTTCAATTAACAAGGGATGACCATTCTTGCATGAATGGTGTTGAGAAATGTTTCAGTTAACAAGAAATAACTTGGACCCACCTTGGGCGCCCAAGTTGGCTTCTTGGAATTAACTCCTTTGCATGTTGAGATATTTTAGAAGGCTTAGTTAAGTGGGCCCTCTTTTGGGTGTCTACTTTGAGGATAAAGCCTTGAAGATATTTACAGAATAAAGGTTAAGTTATGACTTCAATTTGGGATGCCCAAATGGATGGAGAGGATTTGACATTGTTCTTCATGACATAACTCTACTTGCAAGAGATAGGCCTACCTTTTAGGGATAGGGCTTGAGCATTGTAATTGTAATTCATTCGGAGTTTACAATGTTGATTAAAGTCTATTTATCTCAAGCAAGTTGAAGAGAGTTATTATCAGTTTTATTGCAGGTTGTGAAGAAGTTTTGATGAAGACAAAGGAGGCATTCTCAAGCAAGAATTGGAGCTATTGTAATCTACTTCAGAGATTGAATAATAGATTTTTTTTTTGGACTTTTTTACCCGAAAGGGTTTTCTCCACGACATATGTTTGTGTAATCTTTCTAATATCTTGTCTACTTCTTCTACCAACTTTTGTCTACATTCTACAAACAGTAAAATGGATTAATCAGATAATCACCCACAAAGAATTTGTAACAAGGGAAAAGCATATTTAGATCAACAATATTAAAGTTTTACAAAGTATTAAGCTAAGAAAAATCCTCAATTTTCAACATTTGGTATCAGAGCTGAGGTTGGGTAGAGTATTGGGATGCCTTTCTCTTAAAGATTGAAGGATTTATTGGCTTAGTGGGGGCTTTTATTATTTTGGTTATTTGCTGATTTTGGAAATAAGTATTGTTACAATGGGTTCTACTTCTCACTTAGATATTGAAAGGTTCAACGGATCTGGATATGAGATGTGGAAATTAAAAATGGAAGATCTCCTTGAAGAGAGAGATTAGTGGTTAGTTTTAGGTAATAAGACAAATACACCTTCATCTATGTCAGATGAGGATTGGGCTATGCTTGATAAGAAGGCAAGAGGAACCATAAGATTATGTCTTGTTGATGTTGTTCTCTTGAATGTTTCAGATGAAAAGACTTCATTTGATTTGTGGAAGAGGATAGGTGATATCTATCAAACTAAAAGCCTTACTATAAATTGTATCTAAAAAGACAGTTATATTCTTTAAAGATGAAAGATGGTGATTTTGTTGCACATCATTTAAATGCTTTTAATTTGATTTTTAGTCAGTTAGCATCTGTAGATGTAAATCTAGAAGATAAAGATAAATGAATTTTGTTACTTTGTTCTTTACCAAAGTCTTGGGAAAATTTAATTGTTGCTATCAATGGTAGTGGTGCAAATCCAAAGATGGACAATATAATTCCTACTCTCCTATCAAAGGAGATGAGGAGGAATTCTAGAATAGAAATCCAAGATTCCTTGTCTGTAAAAGGTAGGCCTAAGAAAAAGGAACCTAATGGAGACAAGGAAGGAAAGGGTAAGTCTAGAGGATGGTCTAAGACCCCTGGTAAAAGTAAGGTAAAGTGTTGGAACTGTGGGAAACCAGGACATGTGAAGAAGGATTGTAAGAACAAGAAAAAGTGTTTTGATTCTTCTATAGAGGAACCCTCAGATGACCATAATGATGCATTGGTTATTTCAGCTAATATAGTTTGTGATAACTCTTTGCTTGATTTTACAAAGTGATCTTCATGGAAAGGATGGTAGTCACAATGCCATGTGAGACTTGGTACCATAGTTCAGTGGGAGTTGTTGGCAATGATGTGGATGCATCATTGGTAAGGTTATCTTTAGGTGACATGGAGATATGTTTTCTTGATTTAGAGTGGTTGTTATTATGTCATGGTTTACTTTTGATACGCGTTTAGATTTTGGCATGGTACTTGTTCTCTTGAGACTAAGATGTTTATGTAAGTTATGATGCATGTGATCTCCTTGGAGGAGATGTTTATATAATGCATGTCATTTTTATGTTCCTGATTTAAGATTGGAGCTTTGACATTGATCGTAGTAGTTCTCTTTGTATTGGGTACATTAATCATTTGCTTGATTACTTCATGATCATGTTGTGTTGCATTTGGAGTTTAGAATAGATTGATTGGTTACAGGTCCTCATGGATACTTAGAGAATCAGTCGAGGCTTGAGTTCTCTTATGGTAAGAGATATATGTTGGAATGGTTACTTGTAAGAAAAAAAAATTCAACAGTAAAGACCGAGAAGCCTATACCTTGGTTGCACATGAGTTCAACACACTTGACAGTTTTTTATTTAAGAGGTATTTGCCCATTATATCTTTCAGATGTGTTATGTTTCATGCTTTGATTTCTCATGGGATTGAATTGATTCATGGTTGTTTATGGAAATTCATTTAAGGATGGTCTAGCATGAGTTAATATGTTTTATCTTTCATAGATATGGATAGTTATTTTTGGAGGATTTATTTTGAGGGATGTTATGACATGGTTTATGGGCTGATTTCTAGTTATGGGGATGGTTACCTTGAGTTTGATCTTCTTGGTTTAAAGATTATGGTTTCACTTGACATTTTGGGAGTTGTATCGTTAACACTGGATTCTTTGATTGTGTTAAGGCCATGAATAATCTTCATTTAGAAGATGGTTATCATGATGTCATGGATAGCTTGGTTACATGTTACAGTGGGAGTTTTTTGACAGTGATGGTTTGATGTTTATCTTGTTGCCATGTATAGCTCAGTATCATAGTTCAGTGGGAGCTTTGGTAGGATATGGTTATCTTCATGAAATTTGAAGAGGGTGTAGTTCTTTTTGGTTTTGAGTATTAATCATTTGTTTGGAGCTTCATGATTATGCAGGTTGCATTTGAAGTTGGCATGAAATGTTAGGTGAGTACTCATGGATGCTATAGAGACTTGGAAAAGGTAGTGATTGAGAAAGTTGACACTTTAATCAATGCTGCAAAGAAGTTCTCGTGGTGCAGGAAGGCCATTGGCTTTGAGTCTTGTACTTGATTAAATGATTCCTTGTTTAGAATAATTGCAATATATAATGTCAAGTGGGAGAATGTTGGAAATAGGATGCCATTTAATTGCAATCCTAAACATTATTTATTTCATGCATCTCCTAAGTCCTTGGAATGTGTTCAACAACACTAGGATTAGAAAGAAAATAATATTTGATGAAAGAATCATGTTAATTGACATTTGTAATTAATTCTAAGTGTTAGGAGCATGTGGGGACGCCTTGGAGTTAGCTCCTACAAAATAGGAGCACATGGGCGCACACATGGGAGGTGGGATCCACCTTGGTTCAGTTAACTAGTTGATGAAATGAGTACACTTCATAAATGCATCCTAGGTTCCTACAAAATAGTGATTTTGATTTATGCATGTTGAGGTCCTATAAAATAGCGGGTGATGTGTACGAGGTTCAGTTCAGTTCAGTTATGGTTCAGTTATCTTCAATTGGTTTTAGTTGAATGCTAGTTGACTTCAATTAACTTGGAATGCATGGTTAATATCTTGAGTTACATGACAGATAACAGGGACTACCTTAAGTTAACAGGGGATGACTATTCTTGCATGAATGTTGTTGAGAAAAATGTTTCAATTAACAAAAAATAACTTGGACCCACCTTGGGCGTCCAAGTTGGCTTCTTGGAATTAACTCCTTTGCATGTTGAGATATTTAAGCGGGCCCAGTTTTGGGCGCCTACTTTCAGGATAAAGCCTTGAAGATATTTACAAAATAAAGGTTGAGTTATGACTTCAGTTTGGGACACCCAAATGGATGAAGGAGAGGATTTGACATTGTTCTTCATGGCATAACTCTACTTGCAAGAGATAGGCGTACCTTTTAGGGATAGAGCTTGAGCATTGTAATTGTAACTCATTTGGAGTTTACAATGTTGATTAAAGTCTATTTATCTCAAGCAAGTTGAAGAGAGTTATTATTAGTTTTATTGCAAGTTGTGAAGAAGTTTTGGTGAAGGCAAAAGAAGCATTCTCAAGCAAGAATTGGAACTATTGTAATCTACTTCATAGATTGAATAATAGATTGATTCTATGGATTTTTTTACCCGAAAGGGTTTTCTCCATGGTATATGCTTGTGTAATCTTTCTAATATCTTGTCTACTTCTTCTATCAACTTTTTTCTACATTCTACAAACAGTAAAATGGATTAATCAGATAATAACCCACAAAGAATTTGTAACAAAAGAAAAACATATTTAGATCAACAATATTAAACTTTTACAAAGTATTAAGCTAAGAAAAATCCTCAATTATCAAAAGTTCTCACTTTACAGTGTCATAAAAGTGAAAATAAATATTGTCAATAATAAGTCTAGGATAAAGTAGTAGTAGTAGATTCTAGAATAAAATATTGTGGAGAAAGTAAAAGAGAAAAAAAATATGGACAAAAATTCAAAAAAGGAGATATTTCTAGACAAATCCCATGTGAAATTTGGTACCAAAAAGCCTATTCACATGGTGAACCCTTGTACCAAAAAGATGATCTTGTACAAAAGATTCTCACATGTGAAAATAATTTTGTCTACTACCCAAAAGTAGAGAGAAAATATCTACGAAAAATATACTTGTAGATATTTTTACCTACTCCATAATATGGACAAATAAATAAAGGTTGTTGAGAAAATCAAGGACTAACAATTTCTGCCATGCGGCAAGATAATCCTCCTTGCATTTTCCAGAGAAATGACCTAGTAGAATAGGTAAAAGGTGAAGGTGATCGGATCTTCAAGTCATTTGAAGCTTATAAATAAGACCCCAAGAGCTAATTTGAGGCATTCTAATTCGGGATTGGGGATTGAGTGATCAAGTGTTGGAGTATTGGGTATAGAGTCTTAGAAGTTGAGTTCTTATATTGTCTACAGTCCATAAGTTTGGAAGTCTGATGGTCAACATATCAGACGTATGCTCTTACCTTGCACCTCAAGCGATCTTGGTAATCAAAAATTTGATAATGCCAATGCATATATATAAATCTTTTGAGTTAATGAAAACATTTGCCATTTCTGAAAATATTTGTTCTATCTTATTGCCTTGTTGTCCAAATTGTGCCTCCATTCTAGAATGGTATCAGAGCATTAGAACTTGCTAGTGTTTTGATTTCATTTTGGTTGCAGTACCATTTTGAAATTGGTATCAGAGCCTGCCATAGTGTAGGTATATTGTTATCTATGGGTTTCAAATTTCAAATTTTATGAAACATAGACCTACTACAAAACATGTTCTTGTTCTAAAAAGGAGCGAGAATATGATGTAAATAAAAATGGGTACCCATTCTTGTTGAGACTTTTTCAAGCCCAACACTTCACTAAAAGTGGACCCATTAGCTTGTAGTTACCCTCTTCCAAGCCATTTGTTATCCAAATCATTTCACAAGTCTTACAACATTGTATGAGGTCCTTTGACCCATTGCCTATGAATTTAAACAACTACTTCCTTTCAATGTTGGGACTTGGCAGGGGAGTCACCATCCTATTCTCATGCAATGACAATGCCTCAAATCAACTGATCAAGGGGTTTCAATTCACACACTTTGGTTATTCACTAGCACTCTTGGTTGTGTGAGAATCCTCAACTTCTCTTGCCTAAATGTTCTATATGGAATTATCGTCAATTTTATATGTTTTTGGCCCAAGAGTTTTAGGTTCGCATCCTTCAACCACCTTTTTTTTTATCAACAATCATGCATTGCCTCTTGAGTATGGAGTCTTTAAACTCTACTCCCATTCATCTTTATTTGTCGGTTTGTCTACTTGGTTAGAGAGATCAATCCAAACTTCATTGGATAAGGGTAGATGTCTCGCTGTCTCTTGCCACTCCTTACTCCTACAGTTTCTTGTGGAAGAATTATTTTTTATTTTCTAGATTGAGGTTTCGTCTTAAGCTTGCACTCTGACTTTGGCTTATGCTTTGACTTCGACTCTAACTCTGATTGTGTTCTCTGGAAGGACTCCAACTTGGGAATTATACGGTAGTATTTTCCTCAAGTGCCTCGTAATTTTCTCTGTTGTTCTCTTTGCTCTACAATCCTTATACATCACTTGATATTTTTAGGGTCTAAGGGCATGAACCTTTTAAATTTGACTCAATTTATTTTAAGGCAATGATGCCAATGCCTATTCTCCTATCTAGTAAAACGAGTGCTTAAAATAATGAGCATAATTAATACAGAGTCAAATAACCATATTATCAAAACATAATAATATGAATTGTACACCAACTACATCACTAAACTTACCCATACTCAATCAAATTGATTATTTGAAAAAATGATGAATCTTTACCAACATGTGAACTAGTGTAGAAAGGATCAAAGTATTGGAATTGTAGATTTAATCAAATCTTTATCAAATAGGATCCTAAGAAATCTAAGGAATTACTAAGGTCTGAAATTCTGTGTGAGAATTCTAAGTCAAAATACTAATTTCCAGACTTCTTCTCTTATGCTAAATGTGTTGATTGCAGAACATTAATAAATTTCGATGTTTGCATATCACCAAATGAACTACCATTTATACCATGGAGACACGCCTCCACAAGAGACGCGTCTCATGAGAGGACGTGTCCCTTGGGCGCACGCGGGTCTCAAGCAAAACCGAAAACAATTCGGTTAACACACATTAACATGTGTGTGGGTAGTAGTATGAATTCTGATTTATATAAATGGAGAATTTAAACATCATTTATTTCAAATCTTATACATGCTTTATAAATTCAATTTTACTTATTTCCAGAAATATTTATATGAAGAATGATCTTTGATCACATATAAATGATGATGATGCTTTCAACAATCATCATTTATATCTGACCAAAGCTACCATTCATCAACACTCCCTCTTAGCTAGGGAAGATATTTCAAAACAAATAAGTGGAGATATCACCTTCACACGTGATATTGAAGATATGTTATGTTTTCTCAATATTGTCAAGTCACATGACATTCTTCATAACACATCTTCATTATGGTATGTGCACTGACATCAAGTTACATGATGTCTACCATAATTCATGGCATATCCATGGATATATAATTATCCACCATGGTTATCTCTTAAGGATCACAATGATCTTCAAATCTTATCACACTTGACATTATGAAGAATGTGATGTGAATTTGATTTTAGAAAATACGAATTTTCTAGAGCAATCTGATATCTAGATTTGATTTGGATTCACACAACTTGGCTCTGATACCATGTAAATGTAATCAAATCTTTATCAAATAGGATCCTAAGAAATCTAAGGAATTACTAAGGTCTGAAATTTTGTGTGAGAATTCTAAGTCAAAATACTAATTACCAGATTTCTTCTCTTATGCTAAATGTGTTGATTGCAGAACATTAATAAATTTCGATGTTTGCATATCATCAAATGAACTACCATTCATACCATGGAGACACGCCTCCACAAGAGACGTGTCTCATGAGAGGATGTGTCTCCACAAAGTGGAGACAAGTCCGCTCATGGGACATGTCCATTGGGGGCGCGCGGGTCTCAAGCAAAACCGAAAACAATTCAGTTAACATACATTAACATGTGTGTGGGTAGTAGTATGAATTCCGATTTATATAAATGCAGAATTTAAACATCATTTATTTCAAATCTTATACATGCTTTATTTATATGAAGAATGATCTTTGATCACATATAAATGATGATGATGCTTTCAGCAATCATCATTTATATCTGACCGAAGCTACCATTCATCAACAGGAATTCCTTCAAAGCCACCTAATAATTTACAAATGATTTAGAAATAATTAAGGGTCCCTAAATGAAAATTAGTAACTCAAAACAACATGAAGGTTGACTCTCTTTAATAATTTTTGAAATCTCTCAAGGAGATAATCAAGGAGGATTTAAGAACCTGCTTGGCCAATTCAATAATGCTTTCAAGAATATATCATGTTTGTGGTTGTTATTAAATAAATGCAACTTTTACGAAGAGAAGAAAAATAACTCAAATCAAGAGAAAGAATGAAAGGGAGGCTAAAAGGTCACAATAATTGCTAAGAGAAAGAATAAATAAAAGAAGAAACACTACTACTACAAGCATGATTATAGGTTTGAGGCTTTTCTTTGAAATGTATAAATTTAAGATCATTTTTTATAATATTTTTTATTAAGATAGCGGGGAAAGGGCCCTGATCCCATACAAAAAGGAGCAAGGCTAGACAGGCCACCAGAGAACCAACACCTAGAACACAAAAATAGCCATCATTAAAACATCGACTAAGCAAGGCAACCACAAACCCACCCAACTATAACAAAATTAAGCACAAGAAACTATTACCAGCATTACTAACATATAACTAGTTCATACTGGTCATTAAAACAGACTAAACTAACCCTAAAATAGCTGATAATAAAAGTCATAGATATCAAGGCTCGTAGGCCAATAACAAAGCATCAAAAAGCCAAGAACCATCAAAACAAAAACAAATAGAAGAGCAAAAACATTACAAATCATTCATAAGATTATAGTTCTCTTGGAGCGCAGCCACAGACTCCTTCTAGCTCTCTTTGTTCTTGTTGTTCTCCTCCTTACTAGCATCCATCTTTTTGAGAGTTTGGCTTTTCTTATCTGTTTCTTGATCTTTCCCTTACCAGACATCGTTCCCATAATGGTTTTTTTCATTATACCATCCATAGAAAAACTAAGATTCTTTATAGCATTTTTCATTTCTTTAAAATTATTATTATTATTGTTCCCTTCTAATTTCATTTTCACATTAACCATGCGAGCATTAAGGTCTGCCACCTGAGAAATTAAGCCTTCAAGAGCATTCACGAACTTTTGAGTGTCCTACACAGTCATATTGTTCTCTTCCTAAACCCTAAGATTTTCATTTTGGTTCCCATCAACCGCAGGCTCCTCATCCATATCTACATAACCATCATCCATACTAGGGTTGTTATCTTCCTCATAAAGCTCATCTTATTACATAACTAGCTCACTAGCGTTATCATACTGAAACTCACTGTCATCATTACTATTCAGTATAAACTCTTCCTCAGAGGACACGTTATCTTCCTCACTAACCAAAGCCTTACCTTTTTTTATCTTTTCCTTGATCCTTGAAAACAAAATTCGCTAAACAGGTAGACCTCCTACCACCAAATTAAACATTACCAGTATTCCCCTTCTTTGAATTTCCACTCTCCAAATTACCATCTTGGTCATCTAAAATAGTAATGGTCAAACCCTTATTTTTAGTCTCTTTTGAATCCACTTTTCTTAGTTTTGAAGATCCAAGATTAATAAGAAAGGACTTTCATTTTTCAAAGGTAATTTTCAAGAGATCATTGTTGTCGAGGTGAAGGGTGGTAGCATGGGAATTCTTGGGATTTTTCTTCGTTAATAGAGAATATCTACCCGGAGAGTGAGGCTAACTTTCAATAAGCTCAATTCTAATCGAACTGGAAGGGGGGGGGGAGGGTTATCAATGAAGTTAACAGGAAGGGTTTTAGGCGAACTAGTAGCATTCACAAGTTTATAAAGGGCTCTAATCAAACCCTGATGTAAAGGAGGGGAAGCACCTTTTTCAATACTTTGTTAAAGGGAGAACAAAAAAATGGCAAATTCACCATCTCATTATGTCTAACATGATTCAAAAGAGGAAAATGAAATCTCGTGAACAGTCATGTATCAACCTTCCAAGGTAAAGTAACTCATAATATGAAGACTAACCAATGCATAAGAGGGAGGAAGGTTAAGTCTAACATACCCATTTTGGAAACATTTTGGCTTCTTCGAAAAAAATTGTCAATAAAATTATGGTAATTCCTTGAGCTCTTCTTCACAATTTGCATGCCCTCGCACTTCAACCTAGTAGCTTTTGTAATCAATTGAGGAGTCAGTAAAATGCAGACCACCTACCTTCACCTTGCCTTTGAACCAATAATTGCTAAACTTTGAAGTAAGGGAATCATTATAATCCTACATAACTTCAAATAATGGAGTAAACCTAGCCTTGCCAATAAAATCCCAAAGCTTCACATCTTGTTGAAGGGTGTCACAACTGACCAGCTCAGATCTCTTCCTGGGGCCTCCCATAATACCCTCCTCAGTAAGACTAATATCTTTGTATTCACCAAGAAATCTTTCCACATGCGTTCGAAATTACAGACATATCAACTTCTTCAATGACAAAGCAGAGTAAATGTGCCTCTTTCATAGCTAAAAATCATCTATCATGCCTTTAAGAAATGATAAAAGGGATGAGAAATTTCCAATAATCTCAATAGTTGGGATTAATCATATCAACATACCCTATGAGAAGTTTATTAAAATGAGAAGCATAAATGAGGAAGCAGATCAAGTTGTCATTCCGCACGTAAGAGAGGATGGATTTCCCATAGTTGATTACACCATAACCATGCATAAGGTAAAAATGATTATGAACCTTTACGAAGAAAAGCATTCCCCAGTTAGCCTTAACCAAAAACGTACTCACACCACGTTGAAGGCTCTTTAAATGCATGCCATTCCCCGTCATCATTATCTTATTTGCCCACATATATTGAGGAGAAAAATCACATAACTCATCCCCCATTAGTGTAATAACTACATTTATCCATATATCTCTCTTTTAAAAGAATACCTTTTGTATGTTGTGCAATATTATTTAAATCCCAGTAAACCTAGTAAGTATGCACGATCTTGGACTGAAGAAAGCTCCTTAGAATCAACCTACAATTCTCCATAATGTCATGAATCTCCCATAGCCCAATCACCTTCTCTTTTAGAATCACCTTCTATAACCACTTTATAGAACCCCAAATCTTTCATTCTTTTAATTCCTCACCAAGATGCCATCCCTTCAATAAAATTATTTGTGGTAATACCTAAGCTTTTAGCATATCCTTAGATCATCAACCCTTGATGATCTCTTATCACTCTCCCTCACCAACCTAACCAAGATTCCCTTTAGAGCAACCATCAAAGTTGCACTTAACCCAACCAACGTCAAGAGGCATCCAAGAAGTATTTATTTTGATGAAATTGGCAATCCAATTAATTTTAGTCAAGTCCTACTTTATCCCCAAATTTTGTTTTATCTAGAGCTCCTTATAAGAAGGCATGTGCTAAGAATAGTTGTAGGCACTAGCATTGATATTCTCATGTATTTGTTGTTTGATAGCCAAAAAAAAATCTATGTTGTTTTTTATCTATAAAGATTATGTTATTACGTTCTTTCCACAAACTCTAGACAACAAAAGGGGGGATTTCTCTCCAAAGATCTATTATAATATTGTCAGAGAAGGGGCAACTTAGCCAACTTTAAACAAATGACTTAAGAGTATTAGGAAAAACCCAATTGATCTAAAGTAAAGAGAGAACTTGGGACCAAATTTCATGAGCATAAGAGCAGTGACAAGTGATCAATATCTTCCAAATTGTTAAAACGTGCACTACATCTATTCACAAAATAGAAGCCTCTTCAATTAAGATTATCAATCGTAAGAATGTTTTTGTGAATAGCTATCCACCAAAATAATTAACTTTGGGTATAAGTTTAGAATTCCAGACCTTTCTCCAATCAAATTCAGTATGGGCAACAAGAGGCCTTTCCAATAGGGAATAAGACGATTTAATTGAAAGATTTCCTTAGAGTGTATAGACCACAACCATTCATCCTCCTTGCTCCTGGAATAGAATAGACAATCTCCAATAATCTGATAAAGGTTTTGAATGACCATCTTCCAATTGTGTTGTACTCCACTTCTTAGCTGCCTTCTAGCATAGAGCTATTCCTGAAAGTTTTTCCAATTTGGCCTATCACTATCCCACTGAATATAATCATGAAGTTGTCTACCATAGGATCTTAGCAGCCTTTGTTTAATGTGATTTAAACCATTAATAGTGGATAAAGGAGGACCATTGGTCCAGACATCATCCCAAAAAGTTGTTTTCCTCCCATTTCCCACTCTTTTTCTTGCTTCATACCTTAGAATATTTTGAGTTTTCAAGATATTATTCTACATAACCAAACCATAAGGTAGGTCAATTGCATAAAGGAAGCACCCCTTATCCTCATTATTGAGATATTTAGCTTTCAAAATTTTAACCCAATCTTTATCTCCTTGAAGGAATTGCCAACCAATTTTAGAAAGGAGAGCCATATTAAAAAGCTTTAACTTTCTTATTCCAAGACCCCCAAACTGTTAACACACACTTTATCCAACCCAATTAGAGCAATCTGAAAACACTCTTCAGCCCCAATGCAAAGGAACTTTCTTTGAATTTGCTTTATCTTATTAGCTATAAAAGCAGGGATTTTTAGTAGAGATAAATAGTAAACTAGAATATTTTGCAAAGAAGGCTTGAATAATTGTAACTTACCAACTTGACTTAGAAGTTTGTCTTTCCACCCTACCAACTTCTTTTGAAACCTCTCAATAATCTGATTCCAGTAAGCATTACTTGAATTCTTCAAGATTAAAGGAAGACCAAGATAGGTAGTCGGAAGAACAACAAACTGACACCCCAAAATCTTCATAACTCTTATCTTTTATCAACTGGTCTATATTAAAGAAATAAAGATTACTTTTATTATAATTTATAAATTGTCCTGACACCTTGGCATTGTACTCCAAAATAGTGTTCCAATTTTGAGCTTCTATAATAAATGCTTCACCAAAAACAATAGTATCATCCACAAACTATTGGTAAGAATCAAGAGGAAGCGATGAAGGGGCTTTTATCCCCTTAATCAACCTCTGATTCAACAATTTTTGAATATTTCTCCCAAGAACTTCAACAACTATGATAAAAAGGTAGGGGGAAAGAGGATCACCATGTCTTAAATCACGAACACAAGAGAAGAAACCCCTAGGGACACCATCAAACAAGAAAAAACAGTTGAGGGTAGTAATACACGTAGTAATCAACTTGATGAACCTCCCTTTAAACCCATATTTCTACAAAACTGCCAAAAGGAAACGTCATGACACCCTATCATAAGCTTTAGAAATATCCAATTTTAGCACCATCCACGGTCTAATACTAGAATCCATAGAGTGGATAATTTCATGAGTAGATAAAACATCTAAAATGTCTCCCCTTAACAAAACCTTTTTTATTATCGACTATCATTTTATTGAGAACATCTTTCAACCTATTCACTATAAGCTTAGAGAAAATCTTATACACCATATTACATAAGCTTATAGGGCGAAAGTCTTACATAGTGGAAACATTATCTTTTTTAAGAATAAGAGTTGTAAAAGAAGATTTCATTTTTTTAATAAACGTCCTTATTTGAAAAAATCTCTTGCAACATTGAGAAGGTCAACAAACACCAAATCCCAAAAATCTTGAAAAAAAGTCGAGGGAAATCCATCAAGCCTTGGAGCTTTATAAGCCACAAAAGAGACAACATTTTTCACTTCCTGGAGAAACAAGTTTCAACCAAGTCTTTGAGATCCTGATCAATAATAACCTTCAGAATCACATCAAGCAACTCCACCAGCCTAGGAGGTTGTAAGCTATAGTTGTTTTGAAAGTTAGAGAAGAAGGAAACAACAACTTCAACAATCTCATTATCCTTCGTCAAGGTAGTTCCATCTTCTTTCGTTAAGCTCCTTATTTTGTTTCTACCACAGTTCTTCATCGTGGATTGATGAAAAAGCTTTGTATTTTTGTCTCCTTCCATTAACCACTAGACTCTAGATTTTTGTTTCCAGAAAGCTTCCACTCCTTTATTTATTTTAGCCCATTGCAAACGTAGATCCCTATCCTCTTGGTATATATCAATATCATTTTTACCTCCCTCCATTATAACATGTATTTCTTTAAATCTAGTAGAGATAGCCTTCTTTCTATAAAACATGTTGCTAAAAGAGATTTTATTCCATCCTTTAACCTATTTAACTTTTGAGTTAAACAATACATAGGAGTACCATTACGAGGGGAATTCCACCAAATCTGAATTAAACCATGAAACTTTGGATGGAAAGGCCATATAATTTCATACCTGAAAGGAAAAGGACCCCTAACAACAGTTTCTTCCTTGCAAAGCAAAAGACCATTATGATCTAAACTCGACCTAGGAAGAGCCAATAAGGAAAGCTTGGCCATAATCTCCCAGTTACTAGAGATCAAGAATCTATCCAATTTAACTTGAATTAAATGATCTCCATGTTTTTTATTGGACCAAGTAAAACAACACCCAACTAGATCAATAACAATTAAGACAACAACGGAAATGAAGTCAACAAGATCATACATATTGTCATTAAAATCATCTAGACCCCCTAGCTTTTCAGAAGGAAACAATGGGGAATTAAAATCCCCTTCAAGCATCCAAAAATCATTTTGCTCGCTCAACATCCGTGAAGCCAAAGAATCCCACAACCTAGCTCTAGCACCACGAGAGTTAGGGACATAAATGTTAATTAGATTCCATATTTCAAAGGTAATAAGATCTTCCATAGACTCCATAAGATTGTTCTTACAAGAAAAGTCTTTTATCCCCTTAAATCTAGTAGGATTCCACAAAGTAGCAATACCTCCAAAAGTTTCATCAGCATCACTAGCAAAATAGTTTGCAATAGGCCAAACATTTTTAACAATCTTGTCAAAATTCACTTCTTTCATCTTAGTTTCTTGAATTAGCAAAATATCCACTTTAGCATCCATCTAACAAGTCTCCAGCAAATGTTGTTTGAAAGGGCTATTCAACCCCCTAATATTCCAAGACAATCTTCATGAGAACAAAGCAAGAAACAAAAACAACTGAAACTGAGAGGGGAAACCCAATCCACCGAATTATTTCTTCTTATTTTTCGCCCCTGAGAGGCCATCCAAAGTCTTTTGCCTTCCAATTGCAACATCCCTAACTGCATTTTGAGCCCTTGTATCTCTAAGTGAAGGTCTTCCCTATTTGTTTTCCATACCAACATCAACCTTCTTCTTCCTTTCTTGTTTTCCATACCAACATCAGCCTTCTTCTTCCTTGTTTTCCATACCAACATCAGCCTTCTTTTTCCTTTCTTGTTTTCCATTTATTTGGGTCCATTCTTCTAATGAGTCCTCCTTTAACTTCTTAGGAATACATTGAGAAGTGGTATTGCCCAACAAATCCATGGATTCCAATCAATCCTTCCTTTCATTGCCATGTATAGTACCTTAATTCTTCGAAATAGGAGTCTTGATCTCTTCAACTAGATCCTTTACGGTAATTTCACCTTCTTCCCTTTCTTTGAGCAACTCATTAGGGCTTTTACTTTGTAAGGTTTGTTCCCCAGTTTGTCCTCCTTAACAAAGTTTGCAGCATTCGGCATGTCCCCAAGAACAATTATAGGAACATTAGCCTTCGTCCTTCTACCCTCATTGGAGAGCCCTTTGTTCTATCCATTTTCCATTTGAAGTTCCATCATAGAATTGTTGCCTGAAACATTAGGGTTAACAACATTATTACTAGCCTTAATGGCCAAAGGTTTCTTCTGCTTACCCAAAACAACTCTATTATTTCTTGAAGATTGACTTTTACAAGCATCACTTAAATGCCCAAAACATCTACAGTTTTGGCAAAAAACATTGACATTCTCATATTCTATTAGTTGAATACATCTACCATATTTAGATTTTAAAGCAATACTAGTTGGTAAAACAAAATTAGCCACTACATACACAAATTCTTCCAAAAACCAACCAAGGTTTTTGTTGGGTGGCATTTTCCACCGTCAATACAGTCCCAAAAGAATTAGCAATTCCTTGAAAGGTCCCGTAGTTCTAGAGGGGGATCCGATAGGCGAATCCAGGTCAGAGCAACAATACCCAGATCAGCAAATGGGTCAAACCCCGACTTCCATTTACACGAGTGAAGAAAGTCTTTAAAACCACTATCATAAGACCAAGGTCCCCCCTGTTAACACCTTAAGAAAATCTTCCTAAACCACAAATCTAAAGAGAAACAGACCACCTACCATAGCACTTATATTCACACTACCCTTTAACTTCCATTTCAAATCAACCCATTTTCTAACCTAGTCAATATTAGGCCATAAGGCGAGGAACTTACCGACAAGTGAGAGTTGAAGATCTACAATGGCATCATTCAAAAGATCACCAGGCACTAACACTTCAAGCCCTTCCACAATGCAGGAGACTTTTGAAGGATCTACAAGCTTTGACTTTGCCATGCATGGAGAACTTCCACCTACCAACTTGTCCACATAAGTTGGGTCCTCTTCCATGAAGAAAGAGTCAAAGCCATAGGGCAGAGAATCAAGAGACAACTGCGACACCCAACCAGAGGTGCTCCTGACAAGGGAGGTCTCCCCCCCATTCCGAGCACCAGAAACAACAATATTCAATGGGGGAAATCGCTAGGACCCCCCACCAAACAAGCCCATAGACCCAAGTGCGCAGAAAAGACAGAATTTGAAAATCAGAGAGCGCACATAGAGACACTATAAGTAAGATATTACATTTTTTTATGATGTTTTGTGGATTGTTATGTGGTTGTTTCTTTACTTGGATATTTGACACACCAAAAGTTAGCTTATATAAGGTTTTCAAAATGTTGCTTTTGGGAATGCATGTAAAACTTTTTTTAGGATGATTTTGAGGATGGGTGGGAGAATGTTTTCAAAATTATTAACATGATGCTTCAATTGATGGTCAATGTGCTGATGATTGATGATTAAAATTCAAAAAGGAAATAAATTGATAAAATGGAGTAACACTAAAATCTACATCACATTTTTCAATAAAAGATTAAAAATTGTGTAGCATATATTATCATTATTTAAGTGCCAATGTGTTGCACAATGCATCATGTGTACATTATATATTATTTTTTCTTTATTTAGATGTCCACACTTCATTCCTTGTGGAGTTCAATGAATCTTGATAATGAAATGTCCTATTTACATCTCGTGTTGGAGTTTTATTCTAGTGAACATTTGGAAATTTGAGTTTGATCTATTGGTTTTAGCTTTTACTCTAGTAAAGTGCTGATGATTATTTGGCTTTAGATGGAGCATTGATGATTACTTGCTTGAGGTGACTGAACATTGATCCAACTGACTCCAAGACCTTAATGTCCTACCCACTTTTAGGGAGTGATGTACATGTATGAAGTGCGGAATTGTCCTAATTGGCCTACGATTTTGTTATGGAAAGATGTGTGATGTCATCTTCATTGTACTCAAACCTCCTCAACAAAAATCATTAATCAATTGCAAAGAATTTTATAACAAACTTATATGTAAAAACATAATCAATCACAATAACTCTCCACTTTAAAGGCCTTTAAATTAATGAGTGGTTTTAAAGGGCATAGAAAGATGAGTTTATTTAACTTTACGTAAACTTAGAATACCCAAGAACTTCCACGCAAAGGAAATCAAACATGATGAACTGCAGAAATCCCTCACAAACAAACAAACAAAATATGTATTGGCTCTTTAACTAGGAAAACTAAAGACTACAAAAAAACAATACAATTTGTCCTTGCAAAGCACAAAGTCATGTTAAAATTTGAACTTTTCAGCATTCAAAAAAAAATGACAAATGGGTTAAATTATATTTTTCCAAATGTTATAATTGTTTCTTTTTATTGCCTTTTGCATCAAAAACAAGTGGCTTAACACAAAGACGTGGTTTTACATTAACAAGATCCCCAGGAAGAACAGATACAGCAGCCACACATGATCCATGCACTCCAGTGAGAGGTAGAACTTCTACAAGCACTGCCATCTGCGCATTTTGAAGTAGTTGGCAATTATAAAAAATTAGGGCTAAAATATATACAAAAGAAAAATGACAACAATTTTGAAGCAAAAAGGAGACAAATATTTCAAGCCAATCCAGCAGATGAATGATGATAATATATGCATGAAAGAACCACATGTGGTAGTGCTATCTAAAATGGATCTTGCTATCTAGAAAATTTGAATCAATCAAAGCTGACCAACCACAAATCCTAAGCTCTTCAATCATTTGGCACTTAAGGTGTCAATTTTTTCCCCTCAAATTGCATGCTATCACAAGAAACTCAACAATATATTTATTTAAGATTTATCTAAGAAAAATTTTGTAGGGGTTATTTTTATTAAAGATAATGATGGGGCTAATGTGGCTTTAGTTGCAACAAATCCAATAAGCAATATCAAAATTTCTTTAAAACTAGTGAAAATGCGTGAATACATCACGATAAATTAACTGCATGATGCACAATTGGAGACTGGAAATTTGATAACTTCATTTGGCAGCAACAGGCTCTACGGGATATACTCCTGTCGAATGTGTCAAAATTCATGCTGGGATATTTCTTTTACAAATCATATGCAGGTTCAGTTTTCAGGTTTGCCAAAATTTCCTACTTCCTTACAAAATCACAATAATTGATTGAGAAATACCTACACATTATTTTGAGTTAATATGTGTTTTGCACTGAAAACTCTTGACACTCGCTAAAGCCCAATGGGATTGGAAATTTGGAAGCCATCTATGAACTAGAGAGGCAAATATTTAACAAAATTTTATTACATAAAGAGTCAAAATTCTAGTTACTTCAATTAATTTTTGTTTTAAAACATAAATGATAAAGCTGACAAGTATTCTGAATTTTTTTATAATTATTTGTCATTCAGACCTATATTTTGCCGAAAGGGCGAGAGCATCAGTGTGTAGAAGAAGACTAAATATGTTCTTAAACTACTTTTCAGCTACACTATGGTTCCAAGACATTTTTTGAATAAGGCAAAAATTCATTAATAAACAGATGGTTTACAAAAACTCCCACCCCAAAGCCTCGTAGGCCAGATTGAATAGGGAATGCATAGAACATAGAGCGGTTAAAAACATTAGACCGACATTACACCATAGCTAGCTAACAACAGCAAAACAGCTTTGAAATTTTACTACATAGTATAAGAAAAACAACAGCTGACACAAAAGTTTCTCTTAGTGGGTTGAGAGATTCAGGATACAGATGATGGATGTGAGGAAGAGTGCCATCAGCCAGTTGAGCTTGTGGAGTTGTTTTATGTTTTTTGTTGGGCTATGGATAGAACCCACATCCTTTGACAACTTCTGCATATCTCCTCTTAGCAAGATCTCTGGTAGAATATGTCTTCCATTTTGCAGATGTGATACTTTTGGAACTGACTGAAGTCACAGAGAGCTTGTTGCTGGAAGCCATGTGAAGAATGTAGTTGGTCAACATAAGAGCATTCAGTCCATTGTCCTTAACTGCTTTAGTAAGACTACCAATACAAGCTTAAAGATTAGAGAGGGCATTAATAATGGTGCCAGAATTAACTCTCAGCTCTGGTTTATGTTTGAGGCTGAGGACAGTCTTAAGTGGTGAGGAGGAGAAGGTGAGGAAGCAGTCACATGGTTCTCTGAATTAGAAGGGAAGCCAGGAACCCACAGAGAATATTTAACGAGAGCTTGTGTGACTGCATTTGCATAATAAAAGAAGTATTATGGTTTAATGGAACAATGTGAAGAACTTCCTGATGGACTGTTTGGTGAAGCAATTGCATATCAGAGAATAGGGTTAGGTTTTAAAAAATGTCAAAACATAAAGCAAAGAGGATAATTACCTTGTATCGGATTGATGAACAAAAGGTTTGATGGATTTCTTGAGTCACCCACCTTTCTTCTACATTCCATGACTTGCCAAGTTATGAAGTAAAGTCTGGCATGGATCATGAACTGTTTTATTTTGACATTGAAAACACTATAGATAGTTGCATGTCCCAACTAGTCACTACCTTGAGTGTCAATGATATACTATGGAAGCTATTTGAGACCACGGGATTGGAGAGCGCTATAGGAAGAGGATAAAAGAGTTCTGGCATCATGGATGGGAAAGAGGGATCTTTGGGATCCATGGTACAGAGAAGGTTGGCAGATGGACAGACGTAGGAAATTAAAGGTCATTGAGATGGTTAATTGGATAAAATTTTCCCTTATCTCATAAAACAAGTTGGAAGCACGTAGAAAGCATCTTGGAAGAGTGGAAGGGAGAAAAAGGCAGCAGGGAACAAAATATATAAGGGATGTGTGGTTGAGAGGACAAAAACATAGAGGGGCATTGTTTTAACAAGAGAAGGGTTTTGATCATACTTGAATGGTTTGCAGCCGAATTTGTAGATATCGAGTGTTTGTTGCACAAACGGTTGTCGTTGCACCAAAAGATCAACCCGTTAATGCTTGATACAACCACCAAAGTTAATGAATCCACGGGTGGCGGTTAAGCCATGTCACAAACCCGAGCGCTGCACTGCACAACACAAGGAGACCACGGGCGCACACCTTGCAACGATCCCCCCCTGCGCAAGCGAGGGGTTCGAATCCATGACCCAAGCTCTGATACGAATTGTTGCACAGACGGTTGCCGTTGCACCAAGAGATTGACCTATTAATGCCTAATACAATTGCCAGAGTTAATGAATCCACGAGAGGTGGTTCAGCCATGTCACGAACCCGAGCGCTGCCTTGCACAATACAAGGAGACCAAGGACGCACACCTTGCAACAATGTTGTAGTTCTTTTGCAGTAGCAAGAACCCAATTATCTGCATTAGCTTTTCTACACCCCGGTTCTTTCATGTATTTTGTTTCAACACTCATTAAGTCCTTATCAAAAGCCCTTGTTGGTAGCAGCAATATTCTTGTTAGTCGCATCAAAGAAAGTGGTTCAAATTGTTGGCATATTGTCTTTTGTTGTATATGCTGCCCAACACAACACATTTTCAACACCTTAGATAAAGATAGATATCTTAAATCTCTTGCCACCCACTCCTACTCATAGTTTCCCATTCATGATCCTATTCGTGGTTCACAAATACCTTTGCCGCCATGGTATGAGGTTTCCGTTAGGGTTAAAAATATTATTCCACCATTGTATGGGCTCTTTTATTAGTAAGTGGAAAATTCATTTAGGAGGTCATGTTAGACTTTTTTTTACTTTTGAGGAGCACTGAACCTTTCGAGCAATAAGTCAATTTTTATTTTTGCTTCAATCAAAAGACCAAAAATTAAAACAAATTTGCAAACAAAAACAATTGCAACATTCAATATTCAAGGTACCTTTGGTTCACGTTTACGGGTCATGTCATTGTGATTGAACTATTGTACATGTAGTTTCGTCCCTATAAATCATTGGGGAGAAATAAGGACACTTTCATTTTCATTTCCCTTCGTTACCCATTCATCACTATTATAAGACACAAGTCCTGATTAAAAGACATTTTGATTTCTTTCTAAGTAGGTGTCATTGATAGGATAGATTTTTTTCATGTGTTGCCTATGTGAAATGTAGATCTCTACTCTCACATGCTTTAGCGTCACTTTCAATGGGTACTATTGTCATTTTATGCCTTATTGGCCCTTCTCATCATTTAGGTGTCTTTCTACAAACCTCATGATTTTGTGACTTCAATGTTGTGCATTTGACACATTATTTATAGCCAATCTAAGATATATCCTAAATGGGTACCCTAAGTGTCAAAAGAGCAAAAATCCAACGTTCCAAGGGGACGCATCCCCTCCCAAATCCCCATGTTTCTGGGACGGGTCATCTCCAAAACGTGGGGACATGGGGGAGACGTTTCTCGTGGCTAACAAGCAAGAAAAGGTAAAAAAAATAAAAATCATTTTTTTGCAATGGGCGCCCAAGGCCAAAGCTTAATGGCCAATGGGCCCCACCAAACCCTCCCAAACCCTATAAGACACCCTCAAATCCTCACAATTACTCACAAATTCATTCCAATAGGAAGGTTGAAGAGGAGCAAAAGAGAGAGTGAAAGAGCAGAATTACTAATAGTACACCTCCAAGTACATTTAGAAGCTCGACTATAAAGTTTGATTATATTAATAGGTTTGACCATATTATATTGCAAGAAAAGAACTCAATTGCACGGAAATAAAAGAATTATGTCATACGGTTGGCTTTTCCTTCAATATGCATTGCAGCTGCCAATCTACATTATACAACAATCTATGAGGCCATTGTATACCCACACTGTACGCCACAATCAAAAGATTGCATGACCCCATTTGCTTGAGACTACAAGACACATGGCACAACAAGCATATTAGTACATCAATTGGCGAAGGGTATAAACTACATTGTACGACCATTATTTTATGTTCACATTGTACCACAAAGACATTCATTCATTCGACAGACTCCATCAGGATGCACCGTACGAACTATTTCAAACCAAAGAAAATGTCGAGGGTGTAATGATCCCACCATACGACCAAAACAAGTGCATACTATTTACCCACGGTATTGAATGTACTTCATACAACATTGAAGTTTTGATGTGTTCGTACGGAAAACCACTTATCATCTCGTATGGCCTTAGCATTGTTTAATCATACGATATCAAACTTGCTACATCATACAACATTCTCCTTGTTTCATACGACTGGTTCTTTACTTCATACGGCTTGCCTTTTGTTGATTCACATGGCATTTACTTTTTTATTTCCTCACCTAGCTAATTTCTCCATACTCCGTATGGCGTTTCCATTATTATATTGTGCGCCTATCTCCCTTTTTGCTCGTACGACCAATCCTTGCCAAATCGTACGACTCAAAGTTGTACATCCAAGTCGTACAATTCTCTTCTGCTTGATTGATTTAAATTTTATTCAGCATAATGTTCTAGGTTTGCTCAATTTATCCTGTTGATTTCCCTTTGGCCATACGGTTCCTTCCTGATTAATATGTGCACTTTGATATTTTTTCCTTTTTTGAATTTTTTAATAATTCATTTCTTTCCTCTATTTTTCTTAACCTTTTCTCCTTGCATTTTATTTTTTTCCCTTTTTTGCCTTTTTGTTTTAAATTTTCATTTTTCCTTTCTTTAATTCTTTTTCTCTCACATTTTTATTATTTTTTTTTTTCCCATTTTTATCACTTTCCACTTCCTAATTTTCAATTTTTCCATTTTCCTAATTTTTCCCCTTTGTAATTTTTTCATTTTTAAATTTTTTAAATTTCTCCTTTTTCTTTTTCTCCATATTCTCATGTTTTCTATTTTCCTAATTTTTCACCTGTATAGGAGTGAATTTGCACCCCTAATGCAAATTCCCCTTTTACCCTTCTCCACTTTAGAAAACCAAATTCAGAGGCTTAATTCCACACAAGCCCATTGCCTTGGTTCCACTTGGCACCTGTTTTGAGCGTCAGTAGGGGAGTTGTTGTCGGGGATGACTGTGCGGCGCGCTTACATCCCTAGCAAATTCCTGCGGCTAGAATCTACAGAGGCGTTACACTTCCTATTGGAAGTCGAATTGTAACGCCTCCCTTCGGCTGGCCAACCCAAATATTATCGTTTCTTCATCTCTCTTCTTCATATTCACCTCCCATTCATTCATTTGGAGGTTGGTTGATCTCTAGTTGATCTCTACACACTCATCCATAAGCTCTTAACATTCATTTCAAGCATTGAAGCATCATTTTTACACTACATAGCAGCAAGTCTATTACTCTATCACTCCAATAGAGCAAGCGTAGGATAACACCATTGCAACAGAGGCTTGAATTCCTCTCATTTTCTCCCCCACTAGCCTTGAGCGCTTTGGGTGGAGGTGGTGGAGATATCTTGGAGCGACCCGACGAACAAGTTATTGTGTGAGATCGTCTTCGTCACCCTTCCGATAATATACTTGTTTTATCACATCCGTTTGTATGTTTCGTATTTCATAGTGTTATTCTGCTCCCTTAGAAACTAGTAACTAAGTTGTTAGTTCGTTTCTGAGAGGTCAGACCTTGTCTTCTTGGTTCTTTGCCCGTACGGATGCCAACGCACTTGAGAGACGCCAGCGCTTCGCGTTGTCGTCCCAAAACCACACTTTTGTCCTCTGACAAAGAGCTATCCGAGACACAAAGTTGACCCTGAAAAACCGTCTCGCCTAGTCTCCTTTAGAATCTCGGGTTTGCAAGGTGATCGAAGGACCTTATAGTCCTCATCATTCTCATCCCACCTTTCCTAACATTTCCCTTAAACTGAGGTAAGTTAGGGCAGCCTACTGCTCTTAGCCCTCCATGACCTGGGGCCTTGCAATGGTTGGTCCCCCTCTCTTACATTTTTGGTGAACCCGACGTGAACCAACGTTTATCCGTTTGTCGGTGTTCTGAGCTTTTCCTCTTGTACCCTTTGATCGTTGTACCTCTGCGTGTTGTGAAATTTTATGAGCATCACAACCCAATCCACGACCTTTGAGCATATTGTCAGGAGAAGACTACGACACCTTTCGATGGAGAAGACGAAGGTCTCTTCTAGTTTCACTACTAGTCTTTTCTCTAATTCTGCAGTTAGTCTTTCTACGCAGGAGCAAGTGTCACGAGGCGAGTCTAGATTCTTTGATGAAACTCATTGCGTCCCTACCCCTCTTGCGTCACCTACCTCATCATCCATAGATGAGCGTGAAGTTGTCCACATCCCTTCTGAATATGTCACTAGTTTGAGCAAAGGGTTAAGTGCTTTGGAAAATCACTTGGAAAAAGACCCAAAGTTGGCAAGAACCGCTAAGGTTATCAGTGAAATAAAGTATATGGTAGGAAAAGACCGAACAAGTGTAGAACTCCTAGCTAGTCTCACTGGTCTAACTGAAGCGTGCGCTCCCTTGAATGATGGCAACATGATGCGAGGTAACCCCTTTGAGGAGCATGAGAGACAGTTAGGAGTGTCCATGCCTCCCACGTCTGTGTACATGGCCGACACAGTCCCTTCAATCACTATCCCCACTGCTTCCGAAAGTTCTAAAACCGTCAAAGTAAACAACAACCCTTTGGGTTTTCACTTCACCCCTTTTGTCGCCTCCGATGGGAGGATTTGGTGAGATGATTGGTGGGGGCTTTGGTGGTGGTAGCTTCGGTGGTAGAGGTGGTATTGACGGAAGTGGTGTCGACGGAGGTCATGGTAGTGGCTTTGGAAGTGGCAGTGGCTCTAGCGAAGGTCACACTGGTAGCGGTGGCATCGGTGGTGGCTTCGATGGTGGTCACGGCGGTGGTCCTGGCAACGGCTCTGGTAGCGGTTCCACTGGTCCTATGTCTTCTAATGACCTGATTCTCAATACCCTTCTTCAGAATATGGGGAAGATGCAAAACCAGCTGGCGAACCTTTCCCAAGCTTTTGCCAAGCCAATCTTCCAACCCTTCTTCTGACATAGCCCATTGTCGGTAGCAATTCTAAACACTCCTTTCCCATAGGGGATGGAGATTCCTAAGTTCGAGAAATACAGCGGCAAACGGGACCCGCAAACACGTGTCTACTTTTAATGCCTTGTGTACAGATTTCTTCCATCACAATGCGTTGATGGCAAAACTGTTCCCTCAATCCCTCAAGGATACGATGCTCGAGTGGTACTGTTCCTTACCTGACAATTCCATCTTTACATTTGATCATTTTGTGAACCAGTTCCTACGACAGTTCCAAGCCAACATCGGACCTAAGATGACCTTCTCTGACCTTGTTTGGTGTAAACAAGGGGATAATGAGAAGATTACCAATTTCATAGCGCACTATTAAGCACTCTTTTCGCAAATATCATACCCGTTACTGGAAACCGATGTGCAAAAGGTATTAATAGGGAACTTACAAAGGCCTTGGCAAGAAAAGTTTGCCCTCATGAAGTACCTTCTTTCGCACATTTGTGTGCGGCCCTATGGGAATATCAATAGATGGTAGTTCAGTTCGGGAGATCTTCCTCACTCTCTTGTCTTGAACGAAAGTCCACTGTATCGATCTTTGGGAAAGGAAAAGCCATTGCGAATGTAGTAGCCGCTGTGGATAATAACGGCCTCAGACGCGACCAAAAGTTCACAAAGTTATCAGAATCTTATTCCTCCATCTTACAAAAGCTATTAAAGGATAAGATCGTTAACTTGCCAAGTCCAAAACCAGTTAGGGAACCATATCCTAGCTGGTATGAAGCAAACACCTATTGTCAATAGTAAATACCATTGAGTTAACGGACATGATACCGAACGTTGCATGCGCCTGTGTCATGAGCTACAGGATCGCATCAAAGACGGTACTATTCGTCTCGATGGAAGCAAACAAAATACAAACAAATTAGTGGCGAAAGCTAATAGTGAATTGCAAATATACACGAACACGTTTCCGTCGCATTCTACTAACATGTATTAATCCCTCTAATTTTTTTTCTCAACTTGAAGCCTACGTTAACATGGTTACTATTACTCCTCGTCATGCGACCGATTCTCCAGATATAACATTCACTTCCCAAGATGTACCAGCAAACGACAAACCCTCTCCACTATACATTCCCACTCGCCTCAATGGCAACATTGTGATAGGGGTCTTAGTCGACCCCGCGAGTAGAGTGAATGTCATCACGGAGGAGACTCTATTCTTAAACTCCCTACAAAGGGAGGAACATGAAAAAACAAAGTCCATCATCTGTATGCATGATGGTCTTGCTCTTAAACCATATGGATCGATAACGTTGTCCATCCTGGTTGGACCTACGATCGTAGACACGGTTTTTGATGTTATTCCTAAATCGAACCTATTTAGGGTGAAGCTAGGTATACCTTACTTGGCTTCCATGAATGGGATCGCCTTTGTAATTCATAAGTGTTTAAAGTTTTCCCATGAAGGTGTCATGCACGTGGTGCATGACACTGGATACCAGCCTATGGTGTCCTGTGGGGGATATTTGTTGGATCACTTTTGGCCCGCTCCAGTCGATCCGCTCCCTCCGAGAACAGACCTGCTTTCTAAGAACTATGTGAAGTATAAGATTGGAGGCAAGGGACAACCAAAGTTGGCCCTTCCTGTAGCACAGTAGCCAGATGCCTCCTCCCAAAAGGGAAAGGAGAAGCTTGCTCCTTCTCGAGCTGCCTCGTCCACTCCCCTTTTCTAGGAGT
The DNA here is from genome assembly GCA_007115665.2 of Sequoiadendron giganteum. Classification (NCBI taxonomy): domain Eukaryota; kingdom Viridiplantae; phylum Streptophyta; class Pinopsida; order Cupressales; family Cupressaceae; genus Sequoiadendron; species Sequoiadendron giganteum. Next base: position 497,372,879 of record CM021107.1, on the reverse strand, counting down.
ATTGGATGAGTAAGCCCGGTCTCTATCCATTGAGTCCAATTGTGCTTGCTTGGCGTAGACCCAAGATCAGGATATTGGATCTCACTTGCTCCTAAAGTAGTGAATGAGAAGAGGCCCGCCGCCGAGGCACTGGAGCCAATTCCTCCTGCTGTTTCTAAGCTTGTTCCTCCTACTCCCATTCAAGAGTCTGTCCCTCTGCTGGAAACAGCTATGGAGGACACTCCCATGACTAAGCAGGAGCCTTCAGCTCCTTCACAACCTTCGCCCTCTAGTTTGAAGAGTCGCAAAAAGCACCTTGCGCGTGAGCGCAAATGCTGGCAAAAGACTCTCCTAGCTGAGCAGGCCGCCTCTCAAAAGAAGGAAGAGGAGAAGACTGCTCTAGTATCAGGACCTCCCGCCCTGTCCTCCTCTCTCCCTTCTATTCAAACTAGCTTTGTATTGCTCTCGGCTTCCACTACAAGTGCACATCCATTTGGAAAGGTGCAGGTGTTCATCGCTCTTTCAGTGAAGCCGCCTCTGTTGACATCTATTCCAGATGTCCCACCTTTCCCAAAGCCCGTAGATATGATTAACACTTCGGTTGTATCTACTGTAGTTCTTTCCTCCTCTCCCTCTTCCTTTCTTGCTTCGTTTGTAGGGACCTCGCCTCCTCCGACGAAGAAGGTAGACAATGGTCCCTCCAACAACAAAGGACATAAGAGGAGCCCACCTTCTCCGAAAGGTGGTCCCGCCCTGACTTGTTTTGTCTTAGTGACGAAACCAGTCCCAACCTCTCCTGAGTTCGTCACCGCTCCCAAATTTCTCAGTGATCTTAGCAATGAACCTCGGGTGCAAACTCCTTTGTTCGTTGAGGTGAAACATGGCACTCCCGTTAAGTGCATGTTTAATTCAATCGATGAAGTCCCGACCATGTCAAGGATCTTTGCGAAGTTTTTGACTTTAGACCCACAAGAGCTAAGCGACGGAAGCCTCACAGGCCCTTCTTCCTTGGCCCTTGTTGCGGGAGGGTTGGAAGCTCCTCCCCTTAACATTATGCCACTGTAGGCTCGTCCCCCTTCCCCTTATGATGATCTAGAGTGGGCAGCTGACGACCTCTTGGTTGACCAGTGTTAGGGGGAGACCCCTTCTTGATCTTTATATTAGATGTGTGTGTGGTGATGCATTCCCTCGTAATCGTGCTATGTGTGCCTGGATGACCCTCGTCACCCCTGTCAGTGCTTGGATACAGGCATGGTGTTTGTGTTGTAAAATTCTTCTATTTGTATCATCATTCTTCCATGTTTGTGATTGACTTTCAACAAATTGGGGAGGATGCAAAGTGTTGGGAGCATTTAGGCTTCCTTCCATGTTGACCCAATTTTTTATTTTTACTTTGTCTTTCGTGCATTCTTCCTGATCTGGTTGGGGATTGATGATCTTTCGCCCTTGCACCGCAATACCCTACTATTTATAAAAGCAAGCGCAGATCTGACCCCGCAAAACCAGATCCCCCTATGCCCTTTGTTCGTATTCTCTCTCATTTTTGCTTTCCCTTTATCTTTCTCTCTTCTTTGCTTGAGTTGTCTCTCTCATGTGTGACAACGCCACTTCGACATTACTTAGATCTCTAGAAAATGCATTCATTGCCAACGAATCTTTTCTCAAGATCCTCATCACCCCTGTCAGTGCTTGGATACAACCATGGTGTTTTTGTTGTAAACTTCCTCTATTTGTATCATCATTCTTCCATGTTTGTGATTGACTTTCAACAAATTGGGGACGATGTAAAGTGTTGGGAGCATTTAGGCTTCCTTCCATGTTGACCCAATTTTTTATTTTTACTTTGTCTTTCATGCATTCTTCATGATCTGGTTAAGGATTGATGATCTTTCGCCCTTGCACCAGTACCCTACTATTTATAAAAACAAGCGCAGATCTAACTCCGCAAAATCAGATCCCCCTATGCCCTTTGTTCGTATCCTCTCTCATTTTTGCTTTGCCATTATCTTTCTCTCTTCTTTGCTTGAGTTGTCTCTCATGTGTGACAACGCCACTTCTACATTACTCAGATCTCTAGAAAATGCATTCATTGCCAACGAATCTTTTCTCAAGACCCTCCACACACTTCTTTGCTAGAATTGCATTCTCGACATGCAACCCTAATGGAACATGTTTCCTTCATCACAGGTTCGTAAAGAAAGGACTTGGAAACCTTCCTCCGGAGCGGGAACAACCTTGATCTTCCCCTCACATGTGGGCATATCCTTCCTTTCGAATTCCTTGATGAAGTGAACATCTTTCAAAAGGATTCCTTGATGATGAATCGATTTGAGAAAGAAGGCATCAACTTCCGAACAATGTGTCCCTTGAGTGGACCCTTTCTTTTCACATCGGGTTCCCTTGGGACCACTTCAAAAGCCGTTACATCTTCACATCTAGCTTGGGGGCAACCTGACTAGACCTCGCTTCACATCTTAACGTCTAGCTCAGGGGTAGCCTGACTAGATCTATCGCACATCCTCGCATCTAGCTTGGGGGCAGCCCGACTAGACCTCACTTTCAAACACTGCGTCCCTTGAGTGGACCCATCCTCCTTTTGAAGGGTTCCCGAGGGACCCCTTTAAAAGTCTTCCAACTTGACAGTCTGCGTGACTGTCCACTTACTGGCTTGCGCGGCTGCTTCATGATGTGTTCTATCTACAGGTAAACATGTCGCCACTTTCTAACTCTGCGGAGTCCGTTTTTCTCGGTCTCCCTCCTGTGAGAGTTCTTGGGGGATACCTTCCTTGCAGGTCTATGGGTCTGTAAGGCGCTTTCCTTGGTTTACTTCATGTGAGAGTTCTTGGAGGATATCTCCCATGCAGGTTTGCGGGCCTGTAAGGCGCTTTCTTTCTTCAGCTTCATAGTTTTACGAGGCTATAAAGTCCTTTTCCTGTCCTGCACTTTCAGGTTCACTAGACCGTGATCTGCTTCCTCGATAGTTCAAGTATACTTTTCTAACCCTATTACTTCTTCGATCTACTTTACCGAAGCACTCATTAGTACTCATGCTCACTAAAGTGGGGGCAAAATGTATAGGAGCGAATTTGCACCCCTAATGCAAATTCCCCTTTTACCCTTCTCCACTTTAGAAAACCAAATTTGGAGGCTTAATTCCACACAAGCCCGCTGCCTTAGGGTTCTACTTGGCACCTGTTTTGAGCATCGGTAGGGGAGTTACTGTCGGGGACACCCGCGCGGCGCACAGCATCCGTGCGGCACGCTTATGTCCCTCGCAGATTCTTGTGGCTGGAGTCTGCAAAGCCGTTACACTTCTGATTGGAAGTCGAATTATAACGCCTCCCTTCAGCTGGCCGACCCGAATATGGCTATTTCTTCATCTCTCTTCTTCATATTAACCTCCAATTCATTCATTTGGAGGTTGGTTGATCTCTACATACTCATCCATAAGCTCTTAACATTCATTTCAAGCATTGAAGCATCATTTTTACACTCCATAGCAGGAAGTCCATTCCTCCATCAGTCCAATAGAGCAAGCGTAGGACAACACCATTGCAAGAGAGGCTTGAGTTCCTCTCATTTTCTCCCCCACTAGCCTTGAGCACTTTGGGTGGAGGTGGTGAAGATATCTTGGAGCGAGCCAGCGAACAAGTTATTGTGTGAGATCATCTTCGTCACCCTTCTTGTAATATACTTGTTTTATCACGTGCGTTTGTATGTTAGGTATTTCATAGTGTTATTTTGCTCCCTTAAAAACTAGTAACTAGGTTGTTAGTTCATTTTTGAGAGGTCAGACCTCGTCTTCCTAGTTCTCTACCCGAATGGACGCCAGCGCACCTGAGAGACGCCAATGCGTCGCGCTGTCGTCCCAGAACCACGCTTTTGTCCTCTAACAAAGAGTTATTTGAGACATAGAGTTGACCCTAAAAACTGACTCGCCTAGTCTCCTTTAGAATCTTGGGTTTGTAGGGTGATCAAAGGACCTTATAGTCCTCATCATTCTCATCCCGCATTTCCTAATTCCTTCAGTATACCATAATTCCTTCACCTCCTTTGACCCTTCCTTGTCGGCTTTCAATTCCTTCATCATCCTCATCATGTCTCGTCGGAGATCTTGTACGGTCTTTGATTCGTCTTCGCTGCTTTCCTCCATACTTTCATCGTCATTTGTTTTCCTTTTCCCCCGAGAGGATGTCCTGTTCTCACTCTCGATATCCATTGCACAATTATATGCTTCAACGTACCATCCTCCTTCATTTTCTTTCGGAGAGAGGGAAGTAGTCCTTCAACAAACCACCGCTTCTTCAGGTCGTCTGCTAGCTGTCTCCAATTTTCCCAGCGACTCCTTGAGTCTACGATTGTAGGCTTGCATGTTCTCATGAGCCCCTTGCTTCATGTTGTAGATTTCTGCTACAATTTCGTTGTCATCTCTAAGGAGTTTAAATTCCTCCTTGAACATCATCTTCAATGTTCGCCATGATGTTAGGTGGGTTGCATCCAATTCGATGTACCAATCAATGGCTACACCCCTTAATGTCATTGGGAACGCTCTCAACCGATAGTCCACATCATCTTACCCATTGGATATCCAAATTGTCTCGCACGTCTTGCAGTGTCGTACTAGATCCTCTAACCCGTTCCCCGTGAACTTTGGCAGCTTTTGCCTCTCGTCTAGTAGAGTCACCATATTTCTTCCCTAATGCCCTCCCTGTGTGTAGGACCTGATTGGACTAGTTCTCCGGCATTGTTCTAGTGCCTCTCTTGCAGTCTCGGCCACGTACGGTTCTTCCCCACGTCCCCTCTGAACATCCTCTATATGTTGAGTCTCTTGGGGTTCATTCTAGTACTCCCTTTTCCCTAGGGTCTTTGGCTCAGATCCTCCAATTCTCCGCCCTTCATTGTCATCTGATATGGACAACTCCCGAATGCGTTGAATACTGTTCTCAAGCTCTTCAATTAGTTCATTTTCATTTTCATTCATTCTATATCTTTCTTTGCTTGCTACGGATGGTGTCTTGAAAGTTTCTTCATCAGTTTCTCCACGAGGGTTTTGATCTACTTCAGTGATATCTTGGTTTATTTCATTTAGGTCTTCGTTTATCCCTTCGACAATTTGTTTTAATCTCCTCCATCGGTTCTCTTGCTCTTTGAGTCCTAATTATCTTTGTACTCGTTCCTCGGGAATTTCTTTCCCACTTGGTACTTGGTTTTTGTCTCTATTGAGACGTACAGGCATTAATTGCCAATCGTACGAGCATTAGTTGCCAAGCATATGCCTTCAGCTTGTGTTACATTCCTCTTCCTCCCAGATGACGACTGAGGGATCTCTCGCGTGAGAGCCTCCCTCTATGCGTGATCCCTCAATGATATATCCCACAGGTTGACAAGGTCTTGTGTCAAGTGATCTTCTCGTTCCTTGTTTGCTTGTACAGGTTCCTCCGTCGACTGACCCATCACAACACCATTCTACCATCGAGTCATTTCCTTAGGTTCACTTAGGCAACGACACCAAATGTTTACTCACGGGAATGAATTCCAACGTACTATGAGAGTAAACGGAATTAACTCACAAAACATAAAGCACATACTAGAACACAATGAACAGAATAATCATATTGTCTTTATTGATAGAATGTATGCAAGTACAACCATCCATACTATAACAGTGTAGCACACGTACATAATAGAATAGTCTCCAGAATCATAACATTCATGAACATAATCAGCATAATCATAACCATTGTGTTTCCTGACTACATGACTCAAGTATAATAATACGCAGGCGATGGTTGAAAGATTGACCGTCGTGTCCCTTCATTACAACTAATTACTTCGTCAAGAACTTAATTCTCGAGACAATTAATATGACAAGTACATAGAAAATATTAACATTAACTAAAGTCTTATTTACTTATGACTCATAGCTGACCAAGTACACTCCCGGCCGACTACACATACCGTATGCCAAGTTCATATCGTACCATCAAAACAAGTTCATCCAATCACTCTTACTATATGACAACAAGGTAATTCTTTTATCGTATGAAGTCAAAGAGAAAGCATCAAGGGATCACTTTCACTGTACGACAAATCATTTCCACCGTACAACATCAAGGAAGTCATCAAAGAAATAGCCACACCATATGGTCAAAACTCCACATTGCACGAAGAGGACATTGGCAGATAGTACGAGGAGGGTTACAAACAATACGAAGAGTAATCAAAGTGAATGTATGATCCTCTTTAGCTACCTCTCAACCCCACTGGGGGCACTGCCCCCAAACCCCCACAAGGGGTGTTGCCCCTTGCCCCTTGACCCTACTGGGGGCGTTGCCCTTAAACACCATTACACTCCTTTGAATTGCCAAGTACACTCTAAGTGTGAGTTTCCAAAGTACACTTCCAAGTTTTCCTATAGGTCTTTCTTTACAATATCGTCATCTATTTGGAAAGTCTTCCCTGATGTTACTTGATGCTTACTTGTCATCTAAAAGACAATTTTTTTCTTTTGAGGGGGATGATGTAGTCAGTGTACAATGTCTATTATTATGCTTCTGTAATATTGGTTATCCGACTATGTATTAATCATTTGTATCAGTTGTTGTCGGCTTTGGGTAGTTATAAGCATCGGTTGGTTAATGGTTGTGTTTCTCTTGGCAACCGTCGACTCCTTTAAATACATTGTGTATCATCAAGGAGAGTAGTATGATCTAGTCAGATCGACTTTGATCCTTGGCTAACCATCTCTAGTCTTCTTCTGTAGTAAATTCATGTGCGAATAAAGATATATTTTACTCCTGTATCTGGTATGCCTTGTCATCTCTGTTATTAATTCATGTATTTAATTATCAAATAGAGCAGTAAATATTGACTTCTTTGAAACAAATGTTTGTGAGTCAACCATGGCTAGACTCATCATATTCAAAGAAGCCTGAAGGAAAGAGGGTTGCAAGCATAGTCTTTGACAACCGTTTTGCACAAAGAGCTATAGAGATCATGAAGGTAACCTCAAAACTTTGAACTTAAATTCAAATTGAACACTTTATTTTTATTTAATGTCTCTCATTATAAATTTGTAACTTAAATCTTTTTTTATTTGTAAGTTGTAGGTGTCGGAACCCTTGAATAGAGTTCTTTGTTTGGTACATGGGGATCAAAACCCAATGCGGTATATTTATGAAGCCATGGATAGGGCCAAAGAGTCCATATAAAATTATTACAAGGGGGACAGCCTCAGATTTTATCTCATTTGGGAAATTGTAAAGATTGTGAATAGCAAGTACATGTTGTGCAAAGTAGACAATGTAGGTTAGTTTTTGTGTTACAAGGAGATTCTCCTTCTAATTTGAAGGGCAGTTCTTCTGCACATCAATTCCATTTTTTGTCACACCAAAAGGTGTGTCTTAAAATGCTAATAGGAGAGAAAAACTAAAAAAGGAAGTGCATGCCATAGCAAAGACAATCTAAATTAGAAATTTCAGATATAAATACACCAAGAACTATGACTCGAAAACTGCATGAGGCTGTCCCCCTTGTAATAATTTTAACTCAGACTCTCATGCCACATAGTCATCTAAATAATATACATCTGACTCGAAAATAAGAATACAAGAACTATGACTTGAAAACTCAGGCAACTCATGCCACAGTCATCTAAATAATATACATTATACAAGAATACAACTCAGGCTCTCATGCCACATAGTCATCCACATAACTATGACTCGAAAACTACATCTGAAATTATTACAAGGGGGACAGCCTCAGATTTTATAAGCTGAGGTCAAGCAATTTCATAAATAACAGTGAGATTACAATTAGTAGTTAATTTTGACAATATTAAGCCAATGTCCATCTGGGTACCCAAACAGTTTCTGTGCCTATTTGAGGAGGTCACAAAGCTAAAAATTTCCAAGACTCTCGAGCTTCTTGAAGTTGTAATATTTGGAGCCACACAAGCTATTGATCATGACTTAGGCATCAGCAGATGAAGAGTACTACACCAGCTTGCAGTGGTTCCCTAAACCTTAAAAATAACCTGAGTATAGGGAATATTGCATGTACAATATCACATGCCTGTTTTGGATTTTGCTTTTTATGAACTAAAACTATTGTCAAATTGATAGTATTTGATGTGCAAAACAAAAGGAAAAGTACAGGATCTTCTAATGTTCTTATTCAAGCATAAGAAACATTTATTTTAGTTCTTGATTTAGAACAATTAAGAAATTAAGAAATTGTCTCAAGTCTTCAACATAGATTTACATCAAAAATAATTCTTCAAACTTACCTCTGGAGATAGCAAGTCCACAGATGAAAGAGTTACAACTTCTTTCACTGCACCTGCTACAACTTGAAAACAATCATTTCGACCAAGAAGAGAAAACTCAATGACAGGGTTCTTCCGGGAAGCTACCCTGCCAACTTCATTCCCCTCCACACCTCTCCTATTATAACCAACTGCAAACTGGCAACAACATAAAACAAAGATATCAGAAATTGAAAGTATGGTAACTGAATATCATGCAACAGTCAATGAAGTAAAAAAGAGGAAAACTAAATTCTGCAAAATGTGAAATAGATGATAATCAACCACAACTGATGCTCATTATCTGTGTAAGGATCGAGACCCAAAACAATCTCACGAGAAAAAAAAAATAACTCATTAGCTCATAATATGAAAATTAAAATGGAACAACTTCATTAGATAATTAAATGTCTTAACACATCCTCATATGTGTAGTGTGTTTTCCAAGTAAAAGCACATAATATACACTATACAAGAATACAACTCAGGCTCTCATGCCACATAGTCATCTAAATATACAATTTGGAAATACAAAACAAAATAATGATAAAAGAATAATGTGAAAAATATACAAATACAATCTTCGACCGCCACCAACCCTCACAGTCATCCGCAAGTCCAGAGATAAGAACATGGCTCAGGCACTTTTCCACCCAACCACAAAGCTTACACTTCCCCAAAATTCTTCCTAACATGAAGAATACCAGACTCTGCACAAAGTACCTAGCAACTTGGAAATAAAAAGCAGGAGGGAATCCCGGTGCAAGCTTGATGTATATACATGCATTTCTAACATGAACATGCAATGTACCATTATAAGGATATGGAAAAGAAACATATAAATAATTTTGTTAGGTAAATTTCATCTATTTCAATGAATACATGGCTTTGGCCAAAGCACTAGACTAATCCGGAAAATCCCAAAAAGAGGATCATCTTTCTACTTTTTTCCATATTCAGCACCCTATCCCGGAAGGTAAACCCAATACACTATAGAAAACAATAACATGTATAATGTTCATAAAAATAAATATTTACTCTTTCCTTTCATGCAAATGTTCAGTTGTACATCTTTCATTGTTTCAACTTTTCATGCCTATTAACAGTAAAATAATCATTCACATGCAATTCATTTCTTTACATGCAACTAGCTTTAACATGCATTGATCTTTTAATGTCTTCTGTCTACTTCATTCATGAATTATTGTTTTTACGTCATGCATTACTAAATGTAATTGTAAATGTGAAACTATTTCCATTTTATGCAATAATTGACTAACTTCTATGTCTTGCAGGTTAATTCATGAAAGATCAGTTTGATAATCTATGCACACCAGCTCTGTTACATCTATATAAACATATGATTTGTATATATATATATAACCATAGTTTTTATACTAGAAATGCAAATTTGTTATCAGAGATTCAAAACAGAACATAACAGAACAGATTCCTATATATTTTCATTATTATAATTTTCCTGTAGAATCTTTCTTGTAGATAAAAACACTTTCCAGTACACTTCAGATTTCATTTTTGCAAAAAATAAGGAATAAAACTAGGTGTTCTCAGCTGCAAATAAGGTTTATATTTATATGCATTCTCGATTTGTTCGAAGTTCTGGTATAAAACTTGGAATAAAAACAGCAGCTGGGAATTTTATGTTCACTATCTCACAATTTACTCATATTTTCTGATTTAGTAATCCAATATGCAATATGTATTTATACATACATATTTTTATATTAGATATGTATATCTATATATCTATGTGTGTGTGTGTGTGTATAAACATATTTTTATTGGCAGTTAGAACTGTCATCGTTGTTCCTATTCTTTGTTCTAATAGTAAGAGATATTCTTGCTGATTTATAATACAGTTTTCTATCTGGTGCTTTCCTATTTGCACTGTTATTTTTGCTACCTCTTTGTAGAACATGAAACTTCTAAAAATAATGTTTAATTGTTTTTCAATGTTGAATACATTCATCAAACAGGGATGTATGTCATTGCAGTTTCTAAGGTATTCAGTTTCCCATATCGTTTTCACCTAAATCTTCTCAGCACATGCAACTCAACGTAACAATAGAAACTATGGAAAAGGCTCCTAAATTTTTCCACAACCAACCCTAAGAAATTTGATATAAACCACCTCTACCAGCTCATAGCCACACGCACAATTCAGGTAATGTACAGGGAAGACAGATTATAAGTAGCACGTTAATATAGTGAATAGAAATGGGGATGAGAACTGCAAAACACGTCAAAGAAAGAAAGAAAACATTAGGGAGATGACAGAAATATAAGAAATATGGGCAGAGAAAGACTGAAGCTGCAAAAATAAAAACTGGATATATGTGCTTCATTATTTTTCATTCGATAAAAATTACATATATATAGGATTCCATATCCTATATTATAGGAAACCTCCTATAACAACTCTCCTAAATATATGAGTTGACTTAACTACTCAAATCCCTATAAACACTCACACAACAATAATATATTTACCTACACATGAAATTCTAACAAACACACTATAATATTAAGCTGTTTCTCAACAACTTAATATTAATGTACAAACCTTATTTTTCTATGCATCATTATTATATGCATCCTACGACGCAATATTCCTAACACCTATGTGAAAACTAATTCCCAACACCCCCCCTTAGTGTGAACATGGGGAGAAAGCACATCACAATACTTGATGACCACACTTAATACCTCACCAAAATAATAAGGTAAGAGTAGAGACATACACATCTACTCATGAGAAGCAGTAGTGGAATTGACCTCACTATGCTTAGTGTACTTTAATCCAAGGATAGGGACAAACATATCTACCCATGGAACCAAGGATAGGAACTAACACATCTACCCAAGGTATTACATCAAGTCTGGATAGGGACAAACACATCTATTGGACATCAAGGTTATGAACAGGGAAACACACATTTGCTCACAACAATTACAATTGGGGATACACATCCAATCATAATCACCAACTTATGTGACTGGGGACAAACACTTCCAATCACTTACACCATCTTGTGAATGGGGACAAACACATCCATTCACACAACCAAGAGTTGTGATTGCGGACATACACATCCAGCCACAAATACAAAGTTTGAGAACACAAAGCCCTCATTGTCGTGTGTGCAGCCACTATTATAGATCATTGCCACTCTGATCACAAATGATATGAGACGGCTGCCACTACTACTTGGAAACCGATCTTGGCTTTAGTCATGTTGGCACAAATAATTTTGTCACTAAAGTAATTTTGCGGCCTCGTTGCTAGTGATTAACGAGAGGTCGTTGAGTATCCTCCAACCTCCTGTGCCTCCATCCTCCATTTGATTTGCTACTTACTTCGCAAATTTGGTTTTAAAGCTCAATTTTAGAATCCCCCCCACAAGATGGATGTCATGTACAAGCGATAGTGCGTCCAATTGCAATTGAGACCATTTTTATTTTTTACAATATTTTGACACTTTTGCATCTTGACACAACTGATGACTTGTGAAAAAGGACCCTTTTCTGAACAAAATGATTTTGAATTTTAAACTAACATAAAATATCACTATAAGAACAATAAAAATAATAATAATAATAACAATCTACCACTATAAAATTTACTTCACTAAAAGCTATCTTAGACATTCAATCTATGTATGATGAACTCATTATTGAGCATTGACAAGTTGCTATTGAATTCCACAAGACCTATGGTAATCATCGATACCTCCACGACTATTACTTGTTGAAGTGCATTCGCAATGCTCACATCTGTGTTATGCAGTTCAAATCTCAAGTACTCGTGTTTTATTTGTTGGACTTTCACGCTTGGTAAGAACTAATAATTACATCTCCATCTTTCCTGCAAATGCATCATGAACCATGAAAGTTGAATGAGTACCAAGGCATTGTAACGATAGTACGACCTTAGCACCATCCCTATCGAGCATGTCCTATGAAAATCATGAATACTTCTTTTTTATCACTGTTTGCTGCAATCCAATTCCTAGTAATCTAATGACTTTGAGAATGAATACCGCTCCCCTGCTCCACGTCCTCTTTGGTGCTTATGAGGAATCTGCAACAGATACTGCCACACTTGTACTTTCGAAGAGGATGCAATCATGGTGCAGCCTGCTAAAATTTATGCTACCTCCCAGATACTTTATGTGCTTACCAATACTCCCGTCTCACATCACCTAATCAAACGCATCTCATTGCCAATTGCAGGATTTATATATCCTATATTGAAAATGTCTATTTTGCTACTGTAATAACTCCTATCATGGACCACATTGAGAGAAATGCAATCTGAAATAATAAACACCTATATCTATGCCATTAGAAACTGGTAGTTTGATTGATAAAATGGTTGGATCTCATTTGTTGACTAAATGTCCAGTGCAAGCGTGGTGGGTGTTTCCTCTTTTAAATGAATCAGAGAATTATAATGCAAAATACAATGTGAATGAATGCAGTGCAATACTGTGGTGTAGAAAAATGCAACGCTGAGGAGCATCCAACTCTAGCACTACTATCAGCTCTTGCAGCCACTCCTCCAATAACAAATATCCTTTGATTTCCACATAGAAGAATAGTGAAGATGACTTTAACAATGCTCTTCAAGATTTTAAATAGGTTGCAATCTTTGTTCTCAACTCCTTCAACAACATTGCTACGCATCTCCACAGAAGATCACCTCAATTGCGGCCTCTAAGAATGGACATAACACAATTCCAAATGGTTAGGTCTTCTCACTAGATAGATTGTGTGTTGATGATGAATTGCAGCCTATCAAATTCTACTAGAGCCTCAACAAAGACACACACTATAAATGCATGGAGTTCTTCTACGCTATTCGGCATGCATGCACAAGAGCCTCAAATATTCTACAACGCATTCTTCTATTCTACCTCCTTATCGCCAAGCTCTGATGCCATATAAGAAATATGGGTAGAAAAAGACTTAAGCTGCAATAATAAAAACTGGATATACATGCTTCATTATTTTTCATTCAATACAAATTACATATATATAGGATTCCATATCCTATATAATAGGAAACCTCCTATAACAACTCTCCTAAATATATGAGTTGATTTAACAACTCGAATCCCTATAAACACTCATACAACAATAATATATTTACCTACACATGAAATTCTAACAAACACACTATAATATTGAGTTGTTTCTCAACAACTTAATATTAACGTACAAACCTTATTATTTTATGCATTATTATTATATGCATCCTATGATGCAATATTCCTAACACCTATGTGAACACTAATTCCCAACAAGAAAGGGGTAAAAATAGTGTACAGAAATTGAGTGCAATAATAAATATTGTTCATCAAGAAATGTGAGCCAAGATTCATGTAGAGGCTACCATACAGATTTCTTCAAAATATTTATAAATTCACCATGACTACACATCTAATGTTATTATTAAAATAATGGTAAACAATAAAGTTCTAAGAATGTGGTACTTATCTGAATCCATATCATCCTATGCACCCTTCTTCCTCTTCACCTGGAAGCAATGTTTCATGGCTGTACTAAAGAATGGCCATCCTCCTTTTTATCCATATCATCCTATGCCCCCTTCTTCCTCTTCGCCTGGCAGCAATGTTTCATGGCTGTACAAAAGAATGGCCATCCTCCTTTTTATCCTTTTAGTTTTCTATCATGCAATAGTTAAAAATATAACCTGTCATTTATTTAGTTTAGAACTTAGAATGCATGATTTTCTTTCCATGCATTTTATGTTATTTTAATATATTTTTAATTTTTATTTAAAGCTTATAAATAAATTTTATTTTCTTCTCATCATGCAATTTAATTTAAAAACTATTTATATATTTAATATTTAGTAACAAACTTAAATTAGTTTAATAATCATGCAATTTCTCATGCAAAATAAAAAAACTCTACTCCAGTTTCTATTTTTAGAATTGGACTTTTGACTTATTGCATGATATAACATGCAATTATTTTTATTTAAAACTTATTTAATTTACTTTTTATTTTTAGTTTAAACTTATTTAATTAAATTTATTTCTTCTTTTAATAAATTCCATGGAGTTTAACTATTTATATATTTTATTAATAAGTTTTTATATATTTATTTAGTTATTTATATATAAAAATAATAATATATTTATTATATTATTATTAATATATATAAATATAATTCATGCAATTTAAAAAAAATATAAAATCTTTTATATTTCTCATCTTTTAATTTAATTTATGAAAACAAAGTAAAAATATGGCATATTTTTAATTTCCTTAAATAATTTAATTTTCACAACATAATAACCCTAAAGCATTATCATTAGTCAAATCATAACATTCAAACAACAGCATATCCATAATAACACTATGCAATTATGAATGCAACTACGTGCATGTGTGCATGCATCGGGTTTCCATCATACTATTCATTTATCAAGCAGCTAGGATACCTCTACCTCAGCCATGTTCTGACCTTCAACAAATACTTGCACGTATTCTTGCACTCAGTCGCACTCAAATTTCCATCAGTAGATTAGTCCTTAATACCATAGCCGAAGCACATATGAGAAATTAAACTCATAATCATAACATGATAATTGTTTCGATTTCATTTCTATGCATCCAGATTTACCATCGATTTCAATTTCAAGCATATAAAAATATCATCTAATTAAAACATGTTTATCCACATTCATAAGATGTTCGACCAATATTCACAACCAGTTCAATTTATTTATCAATTAAGTTTATGCAAGAAGAACGAGATGTGACAATCTGTGAGGTATAAACTAACCATGTATGGAGCAGACATTTTGCATGCATAAATGGAGCAGACATTTGGATGCATAAAATCATGTTCTAAGACTAATGATGTGGAAGATATGATTACTTGACAAGCAGATGAAAAAAATCCTCATAAAAATGAAAAAGATATATGCTTACCCATTGTCAGTGCAAGAGTAAAAGTACGAATTTAAGGCTACAGCCTTCATGTTCTATCTTTGTTTGAAACCTGGATGGAAATTCCTGTCATAATTGCTATCCTCATAGATTGCGCTGGCCTGTAGCTTTCCTCATTACTGAAAGATTCCTTACTAAGGTAATCTCCTACACATCACAATGTCTAATTCACTACTTCAGACACTATATTGACTTGTTTTATCTTGCCATATGCCTAGTCTCTGCTCCAGTCTTAAGCAATAATCCTTGTTCTTTATTGTTGAAGAGAGTTCCTATGCCAAGTCCTAGACCATGTCAAGAGGATAAATTTTCTATTTGCAATAGCTCTCTCCTAACAAGACCAGTTGTTTGTATTCAAAATCTTCCACACAAGAACACGTAACAAAACTAGGTCATGTTAGTGTTTGAATTTGTCACTTCAAGACAACACAAAACTGAACAGGGTGTAAGAATTTACCTTTCTTCAAATTATAAGGGGAAGCTCCCTTGTAAATAAAAATGAAAACCCTAGAACTCTTAAATAATGGAAATAACCTGTCTTTTTGGTTCTCGAGCAAGGGCTTATCAAGAAATAACATGGCTTATCAGCAATTCTACACAAAATGAGAGAGACTTATATTTTTTATCTTGAAAGGAAACACCTACAACAGCTAACACACACACACACTTTCTGGCTAAACACAAAGACAAAAAAACATAAGTACAACACAAAGCTTGAATTGGATTAAGTTTAAACACACAAAAGATTCACACAAGAACACGTGACCTACGTGTAGGGGATCATTTGGTTTACCAAGGCCACAAAAACGAAGGTTTAATGCCTTGGTTTAAGACACCATTTCTTTTGCAGGCTTTGTCTAGACTCTAGACAGTCATTTCCACAATTGGAGGTGATTTCTTCCCCTTAACCACTTGTACCCACTCATTTTGTTAGTCAACCTGTTTATGAAGAAGCATGGTTTCTTATAAGTGTTCTTGTTGATTGGCAATCTCTAATTGATTCTTTTTAATTCTTGAAACCACTTCATTAAGTTGTTGAAGACATGGGAAATCAGTTGGAGTGGATAGGGTCAATTCAAGTGTAGAAACCCATGCTATCAAATCAGCAATAATATTATCTTTCTCCTACAAATGTGCCTGGAACAGCAATAAGAGATCATGGATTTCAGAAGCTAAAGCTTCAATTCTTGATACCCAGCTAGATATGCTAATATATTTCAGTTTGGGAGTCAACACCTTGTGATGAGAAGTAATTAAACATTCCCGCATTAGGGGTAGCTCCATCTTGTAGCTTTGAAGCTGAAATGAATGATGTGTGCCCTAACTGCCTTGGACACAAAATATCCCATGCTACTAAAATCACTAGAATTCCCTAAGCGGTGGACTTATTGGTTATTGTGTGAAAAAGACCTAGCTACGGTTTTCTCTTGTAAACCCCCACATGATGTGGCAATCTTTGAGTTCAATAATTTTTGCACCCTCGTACATGCCCTAGCAGCTACAAAAAGGGAAGCAACCTAAGACCCCCACAAACCACAAATTTATTTGGAAATTTACCCTTGACTTTTATATACGTCAGCTAGCAAAAACCCTCATGCAATAGGGAAATCCTTCCCTAAAATGTAGCATGCAAGAAAGAGACCCACACATGGCACAAAAATTCGCAAAAGAAATTGTGAAAATAAGTTCCCCAGTTACTCCACTCCATGCAAAAAACTAAAAAACCTCCCATGAAAAGAAAATCTTCTTGCAAAGAGCAAAAAATCCTCACACGCAAATCAAAAAATGCACCAATTAAAATTAGAAATATGCAGAAAACAAAACAAAGGCCTCCTAAAGCAGCATCACCTAGTTAATAGCCAAAATATTGTCATTAGAGTGCTCTAAAAAAGGAGCAATGATATTGAGCAATAGAGTAGTCAATGCAACAGATTCATTTAAACGAAGAACTATACTTGAACAAAAGATGAACTAAAATTATCATTAATGTTAATGCAAAAAGAAGCTCAATACCGATGTCAATGATGGTAGAACTATTTTCTTCTACCACCAAAAGAGTCAACAATAAAATAGATAAAGGTAAAATGTCACAGCCAATTCAGATCAGACAACGTGACAACATTCACACATGTTTACCATGAAGAGTGTAATGTCCCATGTTTGACTTGACCATCAAGATCAGTAGATTAGCCTATGATAGGAGCTCCCGTAGGCTAATGAAGTGATTTGGGAGCTCAGTTGATAGTATTTTCAGGACTTACTATTTATAGTTAAGTCAATCAGGATGGTTTCTGGAGTTGGTTGTCATGGCTTCTATCTTACTTCAAGGTATTGGTCTTCTTTGTGGTTTTTTAGGACTTCATTTATGGCGTTATTTGGGGCCTTTGGCCAAACTTACTATATTTAGTAGGTCAGTGGGATCAAGTGATGTGGAAATTCTCAGTGTTGGACTTGGAGCATTTGGTCGAGAGCTTTCCAACGAGCTATCATATGTGGTATTCCGAGTTCGACTGATATATTATTTTAATGCCTGAAGTTAATATACTTTATTATAAAGTGATAATTAAATAAAAGACATATTAATAAAGTCACATTATTATAAAGTTGTTTTTAAAAAGTGTCTTCTCTAGGCTGGGACGCCTAATGTGTTATCATGGACCTTTTTTAAGTGAAGGATTTAATATTAATGAAAAGGTTGTTTCTCCATTTATCCCACATTGCATATGCAAGTGAAGTTGACTTCTTGGAAGGCCTTATAATCTCTTGGCTAGGACATGTTGAGGAGGCTTCGATGAGATAGAAGTTATGTTATTGGTTTTCTCAGAAATCTGATTATTGGGCTTGGAGGACGAAATCCCTCTTTGTCAACATTCTTCTCGCTGTTGCAAGATACAGTTAGGAGAATTAATGGTGTTTTCATTCAGGAAACACAATGGGCTTATTAGAGTTTCTAATAGAGAAGGGCAGATTTGAAGAAGATATTTGGAGCAGATTCAAGTGTGATAGTGGCATCAAAAATAAGGGAAAGGAAGATTTGTGATTTGCTACAGTGCCATGAATAGTGCATATTTGTGATTTGCTACAGTGTAGTGAATAGTGCATGAACAGTGCCGTGAACAGTTCTGCTACAGTGTCGCGCTACAGTATTCGGCAGCCATTTGGAGGTTACATTTGCATTCATATCTAGCCAAGGGTTCATTGTTCCATTCCTACCCTAGGCGGCTACACCTGGTGGAGATTTGGCACTTGTTTTCGGACTCATTATTATTGTTACCATTTTGCATTAAGGGTGTTAACAGTCCATTTCCAGCTCTATTCTCTTTCGTGTATGCCATTTCATGTCTATGGTAACAAGAAAGGTAAACGGGTATGTAAAGAATTGATTTTACTCTTGTATGGTTGATGAAAAAACACTCGTTGGTATGAAGTTTCAGTCTGAGACAAGCTTGTAACTGTCATAAATAAATTATTTATCAGTTCTGATTTATGCTCTTAAAGTTGTTATTCCTTGGATCTCTATTGTCAAAAGTTATATGCATATTGTTAGCCTTTCATTTCCTTGCAATATTATGTGAATTCGCATCAATTACAATCCCTTAAGCTCACAATGCAATAAGCTCACAAAACAAACAAGAACTCAGAAATCGGACTGTGTATACAAAGTGTTTGACGAATTGTCAAGCATACAAAACTGAAAAAATAAAAGGCAGATTAGCAGGGGTCCATTACAAAGAGTGACAAGCTTCTTGGAGGCAAGTGGAATCATGTATGGTTGAACATCCTCTATAGCTCTAACAAAGAACTAGTGTGGAGATATACCATGATGCCCTTGAACTAATTGCCATTTGTGTTTCTTGAGTTCATGATGTCATCAGCTTCAACTACTTTAAGACATCTTAAAAGGATAGCATTGGTGTTTGTTTCCTTCATCAAGCCTTGTTAGTCATTTCTACTTGAGGACTTTACAATGTCTTCCCAATTTCAAGTGGTTGTCATCGGTTTCAACACTCTTTTTTGTTGAGTTTTATGGTGTCTCCTAAATTTTACATGGTGGCTTCAGAATTGTTGTCTTGAGATATACATTAGTTCTTCTTACCCAATGCAGCATTAGAAGGTATATGTTGCATTGCTTCTTGGATGTAATCCTTCTTGGATTACTGTTGCTAAGCAATTACATTGATTGTACACAGACACCTAGCATGACCTGCTTGCCAAGAACCATATCTGAAGTTCAGCCTCCTTTTCACAATTCCCTAAGTTGCACTTAGATCTCTTTTAACTTAGTTTTCTAGTTTATGGCATGGGCATTGAATAAACAGGTACATTTACCATCTAGAAAGGTAACCTAACATGTCTTAAATGTATTTGGTAGGTTTCAACATGATGTTGCATCTCCACAACCCCTTTGCAGCCAACTTCAGTTAATGATCACATCCCCAATTGATATATAAACAAGATGCTTATAACCATTTGGTAAGAGAGAGAAAGCAGGTTAGCTAAGATGTAGCCCTAGAAGGAAGCTTGTTCTTCCTGTATTGTATTTCTACTATTATTTTGCTTCTTAAATATCTCTACTATTTATGTAGGTTTGAAGAGTTTATGTGTGAGCTAGCTCTCAACAGTTTTAAATCCTATGTTTGTCCAAAGAATTCTAAACCCTTAACATCTTGGATCAGTCAAACAAAAAAAAACACTTAGCATGTGTTGTGCTCTAACACTGCGTCTACACAAATATCTTCTGCACAAGCACAAAGAAATTTGAAACCTAACAAACATAGCTCACAAAAAGAGAACTCGTTATTTGGCACAATATCCTACGGGCAGAATAATTGCATTGTCACTTTTAGAATGATTTCCAAATTCAAATCTCTATCACAAACCAAGAAGCCTTGATGGCTTTTTCATATAGAAGTGCACATGTTGGTTAAGTGAGAGAGAACACCAAAACTAGTAGTCTGGAGTTGGACTTCCACTTCACTTTGACTGAAGTCTAATGGATGGCCTTGTGTGATAATAATAAATATAAGATGATAGCAAGTCTAGATGAGATCATTGAGTGTTTAAAATTTATCTAGGCTGCACCAAAGGTGTTCTAAAATATTATTATTTGCATCTTCCATAACAAAAATTTAACTGTACAATCAAAATGCACTGACATACTCATAAATCTAAAGGATTCATTGTCCAAAATTATGGGTGATTACATAAAGAATATGTTTCTGCTACTACAATTTTCCATCCAATTGTGTTAATCCGATTGAGGATATAATGATTGGTTCTTTCTCCTACATTATAGCAGAAACCAAAATTGTTTTCCTAATGTACAGAAAAATTATATTGTCCATCAACAATGCTCCCCTGTATCTTCTCCTACCTAACTATAGCATCTGATGCTTATATTGTAATCAAGCAAAAGTATAGAAAAAGTACTTCTGAGATCACGTTAGGGAATATTTTTCTGTCTAGGATTATTCCCCATGTAAAACAGGGCAGACTGTTCACTACCATATGTCCCACCCATATGATCAAGACTGCACAAATAACTGTTCATGCTCCCAGCATAAGCTACTGTTCAATGAGTAAGATATCAGTAAGGTGGATATAACTTTCATATACATATTTTTTTTGTCAGCAAATAGATTGACTGAGCTACTAACATAGACTGCAAATTAAAGCATCCATCCCAATTCAGTTCTGAATAAAGCCTTAGAATACGCCATCGAAGAAAGTTGCTGACAATGAACTCTATGCATGTGTAATTTAGTTATAGTGGCATTCACAACTCACCTGACAGAGATATACATGAACATGATAAAAAGATATGTGCACAGACCAGCTTATGCCACTTCTTTTGTTTCCTAGAACATCAAATTTCACAGTGAAAGGACTCATTGGCTAGGGGCTACCAAGATAGCCTCTTCTATTTTTTCTTGATTGATGTATTCAAGGTAAATACTCTATGTAAGCAGATCACTACGTAACAGATAGAATCAAGATAATATGGTTTCGCATCATGCACAGTGATTATGTATATAATATTTTACGTAAGTGTCCAATTATGAAAAACGATTGCTAACCACTTCAAACCCTAGAAGGCATGCTGAATCTATTCTATCTTCCTACTAAAATTGGGTAGGCTTTTCTTAATTTCAATCACAAACAACAGAAATGCTTCTTTGTTAACATGCTCGTCTCTTTAGAACCAACTGCTGCATTGTGAGGTTTATATTTTACCTTCTAAATCTATTAACTAAAAAGGATTTCTCCTTTTCTAGGAAACTCCCAAAGGAATGCAATGAGTAAAGCAATCCTTGTCAACCAAGAGCACTATCATCTAATTTAATGCAATTCATTGTTCTATGAAGTTTCAAAATGATGGGACGAGTGTACACAAGGATGGGTTTTGGCAACGGCAAATATTTTTCCAAAATTTTGAATGGTGAATATAATATAATCATGAATACATAATTATGAAAAATAAAAAATTTAATGTAAAGAAATTGAAATATATATATATATATATATATATAATGTAAACTTAAATTGTAAACACAATGAATCAACTAAACCAACAATGCATTAAAGATTATGAACATCAATATATTATTATATTCAATATCATGATTACATGAATTTTCAACTTTCAAGTGCAATGGACCAATGCCGAGAGATCTAATCATCCTACACAAATGTCATAGCAAACTCCTAATCGCTAGAATTGTTGGATCCATCTACCTGAAGCTCCTCTAAATTGACACCAACCAACACAATTTGTTACATCCCACTGTGTTGTTGGATTCCCCTTGTATGCAAACATTTTGCAGTCTATGAAACACAAAACACTATATACAACCACAAGCTTCTCTACTTTCCTAGAGGTAAGCCTATTCTTCTCGATAGAGAGGATGAAGTTGTATGTAGAACAATTCCTCTCAACAACAAAGGAACTACAAACTTGTAAGAAGAGATGAATGGTTAGTGTGATTATCAATAATTGAGGGCCATGCAAATGTCGCCATAGTATTGGGTACTCCTGCACCATAGTCTCCTTCTCTGCATAGCCCTTAAGTGTGGTCCATTCATAAGGTATGATGGCATCTTCCTTTAAACTATATATCTTTTGAGGGAGGACTGTAATGTCCCCTTCTCAACAGTAGTCTCATCAATTGACCATTAGCCTATCTCATAGGCCCATAGGCTAGTTGGAAGTGGAAATTAGGGTTTCCTATTTTCTAGGAGGTTTCCTCTGAAGTTTTAGCGGTCTGCATGCAGGAGCTTTGCAGAGTGGTTTTTGGGTCTTTCTGGGTTTTCAGAGAGCTTCAAAGTGGTGTGACATGCATCTACATCGGGTGATTTTTTCGGACTTGCTATTTTCAGTAAGTTGCGATGGCTACCCGATTTGTGCTTAAAATGAGTTTGAAGTCACTTACTATTTTAAGCAATATGCTATTTATAGTAAATACTATTTTGGTAGTGCTACTTTTAGCAACAATTCAGCAGTTCAATGCAATGGCTATTTCTGGCAAGGCAGTACGAGCAGTTTGGTCTCCAACTTTCTTAGAGCTCATTTTGGCGAGTTCAATGCTAAGTATTTTCATGTTGGATGCCTCTTTTGGTAAGTGTAATGTTTTAAGTGAAATATTAGCTAAGGCAAATTTGGACGCCTAGCTTGGGAAGATAATTGAATATTATAAAGTATTTCACTTGAGTTTTTGGATGCCTATACATGTGATATTTGCATTTTGATAAAGTTATATGTCTTATATGCTTTTGGACGCCTTGGTCAAGTAGTCAAAGATGAGACTCAAATGCAAATTAGAAGCTGAATGTGAATCTCATTTGGGCGCCCTATTTGGAGGGAAAAGGTTTTGAATTTGAGGAGAAAGCTATAAATAAGAGGTCTTGCCTTCATTTTTGGGTAATCCATTGCTCAAATAACAAAGTGTTGCTGAAATTTCTTCAAACCCTTGCTTTGAGGAATGCATTCCTCCTAGCCTCTTCTCAATTTCGTACTTGCAAGATAGTACCTAGCTGATTCAGTGGTTGTTCTTCACTCAAAAGTGCAGATTGAGCTTATTGATGATGGATTACTTCGATGCTTTCTGATTTTGGAGAGGTTTTATCAGTTTTTGGAGTTGCTGGTTTGGTGCTAGCTAAAGCACGTTTCTGCTTGTTGCTCACAAAGCGATTTTTGTTTGGTTTTGGGTATCGTATCTACATTTGCACCTACCTTGGGCACCCCTTTTCTCCAAGTTGCAGATTTTATTGTTGAGTATTGAATTTTCTAGAGCTAATAGTCCTACTCCTGGAGGTCATACCATTTCCAGATTTGCCTTCGGAAGCATGCAAAATAATTTGAGGTTGTTTGGAGCTGTTTCTTGGTTTGTACTCGGTTACCCCTCTTCTTTGCTTCATTTGCATTTCGTTTGACATCATTCAAAAGTGTTGGGAGCAAGATGCGAGCATTTAGGTGAAATCTGTACTTGCTGGTCTGATTTTCAGTTTGCAGCATTTTTACCTGATATTTCTGTCTTTTTTGCTATATTTCATATGTTAGATATCATGTACTTGTTTGGAGATTATGCTCTAACATTTTGTTGATCATAGGATACCTATATCTTGTTGTATTTGCAGATTATATTTCATATTGTAATGCTAAATCAGTAGTATTGATCAGCCCTTTATATTTATGTAATTTACTTTTTTGTATTGCCTACTGAAAAGTGGAAGGGGTCGGCTAGCCGCCCAGACATTTAATTTCCGTACTTGTATTTCCACATAAGTGGTCGAGTTGTTTTCATTTCAACATTTACTTTCATTGCAGCCCGCTGAAAAGTGGAAGAGGTTGCCTTGCCGCCTAAGTACTTTCAATTCCTAATTGGTCGGCTGAGTCGTCAACACTTTGTAATTCCAGTTTCAGCTAACAATCCCCTTTCCACCGTATGCTCTCACCTTACCCACGCAGCGATCTGGGTGATCTGAAAGTGAAGGGTTGATTTCAATATTGTACTTTCAGTTCATTTTTCATCTAACAATCCCCTTGCACCGTATGCTCTCACCTTGCCCTCACTGCGAATGGGTGATCAAAAGGTGAAGGGTTGCATTCCTGTTAGATTATCTTTCTTTATCTAACGTTAACGGGTGAAAACGATTATGTAAAACTGAATATTAAGGGAATATTTCAGTGGTACCAGCACTGGTTTTCCTGCCAACCTGTGTGATTTCAGAGTTTCAGTTGTTAGATGAGTGATAGAGAAATCAGATATTATAACAAAGAGTTGAAGAGACAACAATATCAATCCCCACCAGTTCCAGACAAAGATAGTTTTTCAGAGGTTCTAAGGAACCGTGGGATTACAGTTGAGACCATGGTAGATAGAGAGAAGGGCCTAGCCCGTGAAGAGGAAGATAGATATACTAAAACTGAGAGGAAGTTCGACATTATGTTGGACATGATGTCTCGGTTACTTGTTAAGATGGATTAGCAAGTTACTCCTACTCAAACAAGGCAAGAAATTGATTCTAGTGATTCTAACATTGAACCAAGAGGGAGAACTATTTGTCAACATGTTGCAAATACTAGAGGATCAGCCTCTAGACCTCTTATTCCTACCTTTATTCAAAGGGAGGAACCACATGTTGAAGCCGAAATACCATTGGCGGATGAACTGAAGAAAAGTTACATGGAGTATGCTTCCCTTCTAGCTGAGATTCGTGAGATTTTGACCTTAGATCAGTATTTGAACCAGAAGAAGAGAAGAGGAGGTGGAAGAGTTGAGAATCATTCTCCTATGCCTCCAAGAGATTACCAACAAGCTCTTGGGAAGGTTACCTTGGTTCACTTCAATGGGAGTGATAAGTGTTTTGCAAGATTGTGGGTCTAGAAGTTGGACAACTACCTCTCACTTAGACTGATGATTGAAGAAGATGCCA
The DNA here is from genome assembly GCA_007115665.2 of Sequoiadendron giganteum. Classification (NCBI taxonomy): domain Eukaryota; kingdom Viridiplantae; phylum Streptophyta; class Pinopsida; order Cupressales; family Cupressaceae; genus Sequoiadendron; species Sequoiadendron giganteum. The sequence goes on along the minus strand of CM021107.1, from coordinate 497,347,654 downwards.
TCAAGTTCGCTACATTGCACTTAGATGGGGCAGCCCATGAGTGGTGGTATCATGGTCTGGTCACTCTTGGCCATTACTTTATTCACACATATAAGGAGTTCACCAACAAGCTGATTGAAAGGTTTGATACTAAGGATCCTGAAGTAAAGTTTTGTAAGCTTGCACAGCTGAAGCAACATGGCTCACTGGACTCCTATATTGCAGATTTTTAGAGGTTTTCTGTAATGGTGCCCAACATCACTGAAAGGAGGCTTGTTGTTTTGTTTTCAGAAGGTTTAATGGAACCCTTGAAGGGGTGGGTTAAAGCATTTGATCCACCAAGTCTTGATGAAGCTACCAATAAAGCGAGAAGTATGGAGTTGGCTGCACCAAAGCCTAAATTTCAGTCCAAACCCTTTGCAAATAAGAAAGAAAAGAAGCATCCGTCTCATCCTTCCAAAAAGTTTGACTCTAAGTTAGATGACGAACTTCGTGAGATGTTTGTGAGAAGCTTAGAAAGGATCGTTTATGTTACACATGCAGAAAACCATGGACTAAAGACCATAGATGCTATGGAAAGGGTCATTCTCACCATATGGAGGACTATTCTGATCATGGATCAGAATCTGATTATTCAGAACAGCGATCTGAATTTGTAGACAGTGATGAAGAAAGAGGCCCAAAAGAGTCCAATAAAGAGCAAGGAGGTGACGGTGCATTCACCAAACCCTCTGGTTTCCAAAAGAATGAATCTTTCAAGGTTCGTGAAGTGCTTGGAGGGCAGCGTATTGTTGCTCTAATTGACACGGCAGCAACTCATAATTTCATAGACAAGGGTTTGGTTGCAAAGAGAGGGCTCAAAACGGAAGAGTTTCAAAGTTTCAAAGTAATGGTAGCTAATGGTTTTGCTATATCTTGCAACCGAAAAATCTCTAATATATCTATGCTATTGGGCAATTTTGAAGTCAAACATGACTTCTATGTTGTTGGCATTGGAGATATTGATGTAGTGCTTGGTATTCAGTGGCTGCGATCTCTTGGAAAGATCACTCTAAATTTGCAAACCATGGAGTTGAAGTTTCAATCAGATGGGAAGAAGGTAATGCTAAGAGGGATGTCTAATGGAGGCCCTCGCATTGTGTCATTTAAGAGGATGGAGAGGTTGATTCATTATGACCAAGTCGAGAGAGCACTAGAGTGTTTGATCATGCCATCCAATCCAGTGGAAGATAAGAGACACTACAATCTTGATATTCAGTCATTGATCACCAAGAAGAGTAAAGTATTTGGTAGCATACCCCCTGGGAGACCTCCTAAGAGAGGGACCGAGCATGTCATAGAGCTCGAAGAAGGAGCTAAGCCAGTCATTACGACTCCTTACCGGTATTCAAAGAAGCAAAAAGATGAGATTGAGATGGCCATAAAAGAACTCTTGGATATGGGTCACATTCACCCAAGCAAGAGGCCCTTTGCCTTTGTAGTGGTTCTAATCAAGAAGAAGGATGGCACCATGCGCATGTGTGTAGATTACCATGCCTTGAATCAAAAGACTATCAAAAACCGGTATCCCATTCACAGGATAGATGAGCTCATTGATGAGTTGCATGGACGTATGTTCTTTTCTAAGATTGATCTTAGATCGAGCTACCATCAGATTCGGATGAGAGAATCAGATATTGAGAAAACAACATTTTGATGTCATTTTTGGCATTTTGAGTTCCTAGTCATGCCCTTTGGGTTGACTAACACACCAGCTACCTTTCAGTCTTGCATGAACAGAATCTTCTAGAAGCAGTTGAGGAAATTCATGCTTATCTTCTTTGATGACATTCTCATATTCAGCAAGTCATGGGATGAGCACCTTAAGCATTTGGAGGAAGTGCTTACTATTTTGGAATTTGAATGTTTGTTTTCTAAGGAGTACAAGTGTGAATTTGGAATGATGGAGCTGCTTTACCTTGGGCACATAATCAGCTCTAAGGGAGTTATAGTTGACCCTGAGAAGATCAAAGCTATCTTGGATTGGCCTCCTCCAGAAAACATGTCACATTTGAAGGAGTTCTTGGATCTATGTGGCTTCTACAGAAGGTTTGTGAAGGGCTACTCTCAAATGGTTGCCCCTCTTACACATCTCACCAAAGAGGGGCCATTTGTGTGGTCGGAAAAGCCACGAGTTGTTTTTGCCAAGTTCAAGCAGCTCATGAGTTTGTGTCCAGTGTTGGCGAGACCAGATTTAACCAAACCCTTTGAGTTGCCATGTGATGCTTTAGGAGGAGTCGGGGTTGTTCTAATCCAGAGAAACATCCCATTGTTTTTTAGAGCAAAAAGTTCAAGGGTGTTGAAAGAACATATTCAATCTATGACAAGGAAATACTTGCAATCATGCATGCATTGGCCAAGTTTAGACAATACTTGGTTGGGAGCAAATTTGTAGTTAAGAATGATCATAACAATCTTAAGAACTTCATGCATCAAAAGGATTTGAACAAAAGGCAACAAAAGTGGGCGAGTAAGCATCAAGCTTACGATTTTGACATTGAATATGTCAAAAGTAAAAATAACATTGTGGTTGATGCACTATTCAGAAGACCCCATTTGAGCTCTTTATGTGAGATTTCTACTGATTGGAAAGAGCAAATTATTGTTGATTATGCTAAAAATTAGTTTGCAACCAGCATTGTTGAGGGCAATTTGCATGATGAGAGGTATCAATTGATTGATGGTTTGATATAGTATAAGGGTAGAATCTTCTTGGTGCCTAAATCTAAGCTTAAAAAGAAGATTTTGCAATCATTTCATGACATTTCACTTACTGGTCATCAAGGTTATTTTAAGACTTATAGGCAGATTCGTGAAAGATTTTTATGGAAAGGGTTGAAAGATGAAGTCTTACGCTACATTAAGGAGTGTCATACTTGCCAAATAAACAAAAATGAGCACACATTTCCAGTTGGTTTGTTGCAGCTCCTACCTATTCCCGATCAAAAATGGGAAAGTATCTCAATGGATTTCATTATAGGGTTGCCAAAGGTGCAAGGGAAATATTGCATCGATGTTGTTGTGGACAGATTGACTAAGTTTGAGCATTTCTTTACCATAACCAGCTCATTTACAGCAGCTCGGGTTGCTGATTTGTTCTTCCATGAGGTGTTTAGATTGCATGGGTTAAAGAACATTATAAGTGATAGGGACAGCAAGTTCCTAAGCACTTTTTGGCAAGAGATTTTCAGATTGAGTGGTACAGTGCTCACTCCAAGCACTAGTTATCACCCACAAACTGATAGACAGATGGAGATTGTGAACAAGAGATTGGATGGCTATCTCAAAAATTATGTTTCAGGGCAGCAGAAGGCTTGTGTGAAATGGCTTCATTTGGGAGAGTATTGTTACAACTCTTCCTACCACATGTCTATCAAGATGTCTCCATTCATGGCTCTATATGGTTATGAGGCTCCTAACTTCATTAATTTGTTGTTTGGTGATAGTAGAGACCCTCAAGCGAGGGATATGATGCAGCAGAGTCAGGACATCTTGAGATCATTGAAGGACAATCTTCATCATGCACAGAATCAACAGAAGTTGTATGTTGATCAAAAACGTATTGAGCGCACATTTGAGATTGGTGACATGGTTTATTTGAGATTACAGCCATACAGATAGTTTACTCTCAAGAAGAGAGGAGTGGAGAAACACAAACCATGTTTCTATGAACCTTTCAGGATCATCAAGCATGTTGGAAAAGTGGCTTATGAGTTAGAGCTACCAGCAAGTAGCAAAGTGCATAATGTTTTCCATGTGTCACTTCTCAAGAAGGGGCTTGGGCATAATGTTGTGACTTCATCAGATTTGCCTCCTTTGGATGAGGAATGACAGTTGGTTTTAGTTCCTGAGGAGATCATTGATTTCAGAAGGCGCTCTTTGAGCAAGAGGACAATCAAAGAGTATTTGGTGAAGTGGAAGAATTTGCCTATTGAGGATGCTACTTGGGAGGATAAGCAGATTTTGCAACATCCAGACTTGCGATTACTTAAGGGAAAACAATCTTGAGGAGGACGAAATGCAATGTCCCCTTCTAAGCAGTAGTCTCATCACTTGACCGTTAGCCTATCCCGAAGGCCTGTAGGCTAGTCGGAAGTGGAAATTAGGGTTTCCTATTTTCTAGGAGGTTTCTTCTGAAGTTTTAGGGGTTTGCATGCAAGAGTTTTGCAGAGTGGTTTATGGGTTTTTGGGTTTTTAGAGAGCTTCAGATTGGTGTGCCATGCATCTCCATCAGGTGACTCTTTCAGACTTGTTATCTTTAGTAAGTTGCGACAGCTGCGCAGTTTGTGCTTAGAATGAATTTGAAGTCACTTACTATTTTTAGCAATATGCTATTTAGAGTAAGTGTTATTTTTGGCAGTGCTATTTTTAAAAGCAGTTCAATGCAATGGCTATTTCTGGCAGGGCAATATGAGCAGTTTGGTCTCCAACTTTTTGGAGCTTGTTTTAGTGAGTTCAGTGCTAAGTATTTTTGTAATGGGTAGCTCTGTTTAACTGATTTTCTTTTGGTTTGTTTTATGGTAATTGCTTTTCGTATTTTTGCAATATTTCATCCAACGAGTAATGCATATACTTATAAGGACAAAGAGTAAACTATGCAACAGAAAATGTAGAAATTACAAGGAAATGACTGCTGAAAATTCCAGAATTTTATATTGATTCAAATATTCAGATTTTTTTACAATCAAAAGATAACCCAAATCATGAAATATGGTCTATTATCTAAATCAGACATACCCATAAAATGCACCAATGAATCTATGTTTGTTGTAGTACAAAATGGCCTCCAAATGCCTGAGAAAATACACCCATCAACACACAAACTCGTTGCAATACCAGAATAACACTTGCAGCCTGTTTCCTTCTCCAAATGCCTCCAATAAACCTCCAACCAGCAACCACAATGATCAAAACTTTCATTAACCCCTGTCAAATCTGCAAATGAGACTCCAGAATACAAGGAATCTTCAACTACAATGAGTCTCCAGCATATAATAAATCTCCAACAATAATGAAATCTCTAGCCACCAATAGAAATCTGATTTTTATATTAAAATCTTCCTGACTATATGTTTCAACAGCGAAGAAGATGCTAGCAATGGGGGATTTCATCCCCAAAGCCCCAAAAAATCCAATCTCCAACAAAGACTGAAAGGCAATATCAATTTCTCTCCAACCAAGCATATCAAATGAGCTCTCAACTCCCCTTTATATAGAACTCTTTGATCTTCTAGAAAGACCCAAGAAGAGTGTTCAACAAGCTTTTAGAAGAATATTTAATATTCCTTGATGTAAGCCTTGATGTGACCTCTTGATGTGTCCCCTTGATGTGAGTCCTTGATGTGACCTCTTGATGTGACCCCTTGATGTAAGTCTTTGATGTGACCCCTTAATGTGACCCCTTGATGTAACTCCTTGATTTGACCTCTTGATGTGACCCCTTGATGTGACATCTTGAGGTGACTCCTTGATGTGACCTCTTGATGTGATTCCTTGATGTGACCCCTTGATATGACATCTTGATGTGACTCCTAATACTTAAGTCACTTTTTGAAAATATATTAATAAAGTGACTATTAATTTATCATTAAAGTATGTCACTTTATAACCTTTTAATATAATTATTTAATATTACCCTTTTGACTTTTCACTTTTTTGCCTAGTAACATTAAATAATTAAAATAATGATTATTCCTCAAAAGGGCCGGAAAACGGGGACATTACAATTTTCATGTTAGATGCCTCTTTTGGTAAGTGTAATGTTTTGAGTGAAATATTAGCTAAGGCAAATTTGGACACCTAGCTTGGGAAGATAATTGAAAATTATAAAGTATTTCAATTAAATTTTTGTATGCCTATACTTGTGATATTTGCATTTTGATAAAGTTATATGTCTTATATGCTTTTGGACGCCTTGGTCAAGGAGTCAAAGATGAGACTCAAATGCAAATTAGAGGGTGAATGTAAATCTCATTTGGGCACCCTATTTGGAGGGAAAGGTTTTGAATTTGAGGAGAAAGTTATAGATAAGAGGTCTTGCCTTCATTTTTGGGTTATCCATTGCTAATATAACGAAGTGTTGCTGAAATTTCTTCAAATCCTTGCTTCGAAGAATGCATACCTCCTAGCCTCTTCTCAACTTCGTACTTACAAGATAGTACCTAGCTGATTCAATGGTTGTTCTTCACTCAAAAGTGCAGATTGAGCTTATTGATGATGGATTACTTCAATGTTTTCTGATTTTGGAGTGGTTTTATGACTTTATCAATTTTTGGAGTTGTTGGTTTGGTGCTAACTGAAGCGCATTTTTGCTTGTTGCTCACAGAGCGATTTTTGTTTGGTTTTGCGTATCGTATCTATATGTTTGCACCTACCTTGGGCACCGCCTTTCTCCAAGTTGTAGATTTTATTGTTGAGTATGGAATTTTCTAGAGCTGGTTGCCCTAGTCCTGGAGACCGTACCATTTCTAGATTTGCCTTAGGAAGAGTGCAAAATAATTTGGGGTTGTTTGGTGTTGTTTCTTGGTTTGCACTTGGTTGCCCCTCTTCTATGCTTCATTTTCATTTTGTTTGACATCATTTGGAGGTGTTGGGAGCAAGATGCGAGCATTTAGGTGAAATTTGTACTTGCTAGTCTGATTTTCAGTTTGCTGCATTTTTTTTGCTATATTTCATATTCTAGATATCATGTACTTGTTTGGAAATTATGCTTTAACATTTTGGTGATCATAGGATACCTATATGTAAGCGACCTGCCTGTCTCTAACCTCTGATTTTGATGCTGAATGATGAGGGTTTGTAATTTTTTTTTGTTTTTGCTATATTTTGCCTTTTTGTGTTTTCTCAAATAAGATGCTAGGCATGAAATAAAATGCTAGAAAATGTAAATATAAAACCCTATTGCACCAAAGAGATAATTTTATTGATTCACTTTGAAAAGATTTTACAATAGAGCACACTCGTAATACAATCTTCTGATATTGAAAGATGATGAAACCCTTATGCTGAAATTCTCCTATACATCCGATGAAGCGCAAACTTGACCTTTGGATGAAGCCAACAGGTAAGCACCTTCAACTGATAATTTCACAACCTCAAGATGTTGTTGCAATGAAGTAGCTACGCTCTCCAATGCCAATACACTGGCAGAAACCCTAGGGCTCCCTTCTCCAAACGCCAAAGAGAAATCATAAGACAATTATCAAATTTTGGATGATGAGAATGAGCTCTTAAGTCCCTTTTTATAGAACTCTCCGATCTTCTAGAAAGACCCAAGAAGAGTGTTCAACAAGCTTTTAGAAAAAAAAAAAATTAATATTCCTTGATGTGACTCTTTGATGTGACCCTTGAGGTGTCCCCTTGATGTGACCCCTTGATGTGACTCCTTGATGTGATGTGACCCCTTGATGTGACTCCTTGATTTGATCTCTTGATGTGACTATTTGATGTGACCCCTTGATGTGACTGCTTGATGTGACCCCTTGATGTGACCCCTTGATGTGACTCCTAATACTTAAGTCACTTTTGAAGATATATTAATAAAGTCACTTTATTAATTAATCATTAAAGTATGTCACTTTTAACCTTTTAATATAATTATTTAATATTACCCTTTTGACTTTGCACTTTTTGCCTAGTAACATTAAATAATTAAAATAATGATTATTCTTTAAGAGGGCTGAAAAATGGGGACATTACACTATATCTCATTGTATTTGCAGATTATATTTCATATTGTAATGCTGAATCAGTAGTACTAATCAGCTCTTTATATTTCTTCTATTTTCTTTTTTGTACTGCTCACTGAAAAGTGGAAGGGGTCGGCCAGCCGCCCAGACATTTCATTTCAGTACTTGTATTTCCACTCCCACTGAATAAGTGATCGAGTTGTTTTCATTCATCATTTACTCTCATTGCAGCCCGTTGAAAAGTGCAAGAGGTCGTCTTGCCACCTAAGTACTTCTATTTCCTAGTTGGTCGGCTAAGTCGTCAACACCATAGTTTGCGGACTGACTCACCAGACTACGGGAACTCCTGAGGAGTCCTTTGGCCGCGAGTCCGACTCACCAGTTTCAACTAACGATCCCCTTTCCACCGTATGCTCTCACCTTGCCCACACTGGGATGTGGGTGATCAGAAAATGAAGAGTTGATTTCAATATTGTCCTTTTAGTTCATTTTTCATCTAATGATCCCCTTGCACCGTATGCTCTCACCTTGCCCTCGCTGGGATTGGATGATCAGAAAGTGAAGGGTTGCATTCTTGTTGGATTATCTTTCTATATCTCACGTTAAAGGGTGAAAATGATTGTGTAAAACTGAAAAAAGTTAAGGGGATATTTCATGCCTTCATACAACCTCTCTTCATCTCACTATTTGCCATAGTGACAACTCTATTAGGCCTTTGCAACATACGACTGCAAGTTCAATGCATGGGCAGCTATGTGCAAGGGAGTGTTGAGTTTCTCCCACCTCCATTGGATGATAAGTTGAATGTGCTCATTATAGAACAGCAAGGTGGGGTTTTTCATTTGTGTAGAGACCTTCATTTGGCCAAGCATGCAATCAATACACTCAAACACCTCCTCAAGGCTTAATCTTAGACTCCCCATATCTTGATCATTGTGAAAACTAGAGATATGTATTTGGCATCAACCCAAAAGTGTTTTCTAAAAGATTTCTTTTTAATAAATGTTTTTTTTTCCAAGCAGGGGCTCCCTATTGTCCCTAGGATGGTTGAGGGACGCCAAGGCATCCCCTAGTGTTCATAGGGAGGATTGGGAATCCCCAACCATCCCCTACTAGGGAGAACATCCCCTAGGACATCCATAGCATCCCCTACTAGGGGAAATTTTCCCTGCACTGCAGGGCCATCCTGAAAATGTTTCACTCAATAGACAGCAATTACAAAACAATGGTGGGATATCTTTCGCCCCCATTCCACCATCTCAGTGATGTCCCCATCTTAGATTCATGGGGTCTTTAGAGAGTATGCACCTCCATGTAAATAATGTTATGATTTCACTTATTTTAAATTTTAGCATGTAATCACATTATCCCATGGATATTCCTTGTCCTTCGTTCATCTTAAATGATTAAGCATTCACTTTTGGAAAAGCATATATTTTTGTTGTGCTCCATAACATTCATTGATAGATGCACAATGACACAAAATCCTTCCTCCAGAAGTAGAAATTTCAAAAGACTACAAGCGCATATACACAAAAAGATCATCTTTAATACCCAAAAAGGGGATTGAAAAGAAAATTGATAAAACAAAAAAATGAAAGATGGGTACCTCCTGAAAAGGAACCTTTAATATCATTTTTTATTGAATTGCAAAAGGCAGCTCAAGCTTCGCTGGTGTAAGTGGTCTAGTAAGAAATGAGAAGGGAGAAATCATCCTTAGCTATTTACTAAAGGTTTTAGGGATCACCACTAATAAGCTTGCAGAGGCAAATGCGCTATGGAGACAACTCCTGATTGCAAAAGAGAGGCTGGAAGGGTCGAGTGTCAGAGGGTGACTTATAGCTCATAAGTAAAGCCCTAAGAAATCAAAAAATGAAAATTGCAATTAAAGAATATTATTACTGACTATAAGAAGGCAATACCTGAGATGAATGTAACTTTAATCACTCTTCCAATGTGAATTAGGAATAAGGAAGTGGACCATCTGGAGAACCTTGGTGTTGAACTAAATAACAGAGGCAGTAATTGCACAATTAAAGTCCCACCTTGGTAAACCGCACATCATAAATCTAGCCAATAAACATTGGGATTGAGGACCCCCTTCTCCTAAAGATTGAGGGTCCTTTTTCATTATTTATTGATTGCCTGTGCTTGCTCCTCATTTGAAAATCCATGACAAGGAAGCAACTGCTTGCTGGCGTGCAAAGATGGTATGTTAAGGTATGGTTTGTTGCTTGTTCTTTTCCTCTTTCTTTTCTGGTTTCTCTGCTAGGCTTTTGTTTGCAATTGCATTGCTGCCTACTCTGGGATGTATTGACCCCAGCATTTCCCTTTTGCTCCACTCTACAGCTCTGTCTTTCCGTACTTGTAAAGTAAATAAAAACCAAGATATACAAAAGAAAGGAAGGATTTTTATTTAGTTGTTTCACTAGTAGCTTTTGTTGTTAAAATAGAATTATAGGGCTGTGACATTTGTGGGTAGCTCCACACACAGGTCACACCACTATAAAGATACTTGGAAGAGCCTTATACATTTTGGAAGATGCAGATTGGTTCTCAAATGTGATGGAAGTTAAGACACTTTCTCTCCCTGTTCCTTTTTACTCAGAAGTTTCAGTATAACAAGCCCTTTTGGCTTGGAGATTGCCAGCTTTTTCAAAACGTGTTGCCAGTGGCAAGTATGCCTACTTTTTGCTAGAATTTGGTTGAGTATGAAGAGTATTGTTCTGCTTTAAACTTTACAGTAGCCTTGACCCTGCATCCTTTGGTTTCCCAGTGTCTGGGAAGGGATGGTGATTGCAAAGAACAGGAAGATGGTTTTTCAAAATGCTGTCCAGTGAGAAAGTAAGTTGGATACTTTCTCATTTCTGTCAAAATGAATTTTGGATTTACACCTGAGAAGCCTTCATCTTTGGCTGCTTTCTAAAGCTTGGAAACTGATGTTCTTATGTATGGATTTGATCAGATGTAGTGTTCTTAATCTGAACAGTACTCTGTAAAGTGCTTAAGTGTGATGGGCACCTGACAGGGAAACAGAGCAATGTTGGAGGAAGGCTCATCCTCCAAGAGATCTTCCAAAAGGACAAAAACTGAGCAATCTTCAAAGAGCATTCTGAGAAGGCAGAAAGAAGAAATGATCAATTAGTATGGATTGGAAGATGTCCATTACTCTTATGTTGGACTTGTAGATGACTATAGTCTATAAACTATGGCAACTCATCAACGGAAATCTAGAAAGCAGCTTTAATGAAAGGAACCAAAGATGAATAGGTACTGAAATGGTTGAATGTAAACGTCTTCAAGGCCAGCTTGTCAGCAAGGATAAGGGAGAATAGTGCAGTGGATGAAATCCTTCAAGCTATCAAAGATCCAGGTCACTCTACAGCTCACCTGAATGTTCTCAGGGTTGACATGTTATTGACATCCACACAGTTATCCTCAGTTCCAGCAATACTCTGAGTGACTGAAATTGCAGCCCAAGGCTTATATAATGTCTACTGATGCTTATAACAGCATGGAAAAAGTTGTAGTAAAAGTAGCAATGGATAAACAAGACCCTTCAACGGAAATATCAAGTGAGGAGATCATGGAGAATGCAGCAAGCTGAAGAAGTAGATGATGGATATAGTCCCTCTTTTGTATGATTTTGGTTTATGCTAGCAATTTTTGATTTGGCAAGGAAGGGTTTTGCTTCTGGACAAGCAACCTATATTTATAATAAATGAAATCCACCACTATCTTTGTCTTATGTTTTCGTCAATGGAAGGCTTTCCTTTGTGTAGATATTTGTGGGGTTCAAATAACCCTTCTTATTTATCTAATTTACAAAATCATCTTTATCAAACTTTTTGCAGAGTTACAAATCAACAAGTTGTCAGGATTTCTTTTTGAAGAGTAACAAATCCACAGTTTTTTTAGCACACCACAATCCAACTAAGAAAAAAAAACTGCAAAGAATAATAAGTCAATGCCACTACAGAAAGCTCAGTGCTCTGGCTGTAAATATGCACCTTTCAATTTGTTAATGAAAAATAAATAGAAAATTATAAATTTGCAAAGGAGAGAAATAAAACCTTGAGTGGTGTTTCAACCTTGGATTCTGTATCACCGATGTGCTCCTTTACAAGTTTGACTACTACATTGTGTAGATCCTCCTTCTTCAGGAGACATGTTGCTTGAACAGGAAGAATACGATGACACCACCTGAGATAGAAAGAATGAGAATACAGCAATATAATTATTAATTACAGAAAATCCCAATGCCAAAAAGTAACATGCATAGTTTAGCATATGTTAAAGTGCTAATTTTATCAGGAGAGGCAGCTTATCAATGCACATATATACAAACAATAACCATCACGTAATCGGGTTCAAACAAGTAAATTCTACTGGTATAGGAATTCTGCTAGTTTTATCAGGAGAGACAATTTATAAATGTAGATCCAAACAAACAATAACCAACATGAAATTAGGCTGAAGAAACTAAACTTTACAAACAAGTGACAACAGCTTTCCTGCAGTAATAACTACCATTACACAATGTCACCCAAGATCTCATGGATATATGAATGCATCTTGATTGACTTGTGCGACCTTTCATTTCTCAAGCGTCCGATTACATTTGAAGAGACTTATCACATTTTAAGCCTATGACTCAACACTGTTATTTTGATCACTTTCAAATAAATTAAACTACTGAAAGCACACTCCCTAAAGCTGTGGTCGCTGCAATGCCCTCTAGTTGCTTCCAATAATCTTTGAAAGATCCATGTCCACTACTGTCATGTCTCCGAAATAGAACATGGAAATAACCAAATATTGAAATACAAATAAATAAATAAATATATATATGTTGTTTAGTAGCAAATTTATTATAATATTATGATTATAAATATAATCACCATTTAACCATTATTCTCGTCATAGAATAACATATATTATAATCCATATCATAAATATGATATAATACAAATGTAAAATCATAAATATAATAACTAAATAAACAAACATAAAATATAAAATATAATAAATAAATAAAAAATAAAATAAGCAAGTATAAAAGATACCAATTCCTAAGCAACCTCTTAAAAAACAACGAACCATTCACAAGGATATAATTATAATACAAATTAATATTATTAAGTTATAAATATCATAGTAATAAAACTAATGTTCACAAGAAACTAGGTATCGGTTCCTAAGGTGACTAGGCCTTAGTAAATAAATAAATAAATCTAAAAAGGGCAAGCATCGATTAGAAGGCATAGTAACTATGTCTTTAAACACAACAGCAATCACTATATTATAAGCAACGATTAATGAATAGCCACCAAACTAAATAGTGCGTAGAGGCCAAAGGGCATACCCCTTGGCAAATGAAAGGTTGCGACTGTTGGTAAAACAAGTATAAAAGAGAAGACAGATCCAAAACAAAGACATAGAAGAGGGAAGGGAAGAATCTAGGAAAGAAAATAGAATGGGAAAAATATATAGATCTGAAATATATGTGAGTAAAAGGAGATATACAAGCAGAAACATGAATAGAAGATGAGGACAGAAATAAAGTAAATATTTCTGAGTATAGCAGCAAATATTTTAATATATTATTATCACAGAAATAAGTACAAATATATATATAGTATATATGAATAAGTAAATATATTATATATGGAAAATATGTATATGTAAAGGTAATTATATATATATATATATATAGGGACATATAGATAATATGAGTATACAATAATGATACTTGCAACAATTATTAAGCCGTATAAGTAATGATGACTCTTTAACATAGACATAAGTAGATTATGTATCTTTATGAATTGTCCTCATCCTATGATCAATCTAGTGTAAGATTTAAGGAAGGCAATTAGGGAATAAAGAGTCATGGGAAGACACAGCCGATCAGGTGATGTATTCACTTAGCAATAATATTTAGCATATTTTGAATATAAGAAATAGATATGGCTAATCTGATTATTGGTGTAATGCATTCTTTAGTTTTATGATGATAATGATGTTGATATTAACTTAAGAGAATCAATGATAAATGCAAATGTATTTAAGAGATTGTCTTCTCCATGCTTGTACTCTATTAGGGAGGGCGAACCATGGGTGAGTGGTGCCTAAAAACCCCACTTAAGGATTCTGCTGTGGCCATGGAGGGGTGGGGGTCCCACCTATGATTCTGATACAGCCATGGAGGGGTGGTAGGCCTTGAGGCCACTATGGACCTTATGGTTCCTTTCTCCTAATAGGGTGAGTGTCTTCCAAGGTGTTGCCGTGAGTGGAGAATGCTGGTACTAAGCCGTTGGGAAAGGAGGATTGTGGTAGAAAACCTCCCATGCCTAACATGAGGGCTTCAGGGCGGATCCACCCATGACACTCCTCTTACTTGTTAAATTGCAATTATGATTACGCTTATATTTTGGATATCTAGATATTAATGCTAACAGATAAATGTGTATGCGGAAATGTTGTTAATATAGTGAATGCAGATTTCAAACCAAGATTACTTCATTAAAAAGAACATTTATTTGGAAAGAAGAAACCCTAAACCTAATTAACAAGTGAATTCTAGGGCAAACCAAGTAAGGGACATTACAACTACTAATAGAAATATTTTAACCTGTAAAAAGGTTAATTCAGTTCACAGGCATATGACTATTTGCGGGTATGGCTACAAAATAACCCATTTTGATATCCAAAACTTGGGCATGAGGTGTAAGGGCATTTATGTATGATATATAGAAATAATAATAAAAAATTAAAAATATAATACACTCGTCGACAAAGGATCCAAAAAAGGATTATCCATCCATGCAAAAAAATGAAATAACAAACAACGTAACTCAACTGCAATAGCAAAACAGCAATCTAGCCTTAGGAGTAATCTGAATCAGCTACAAGGAGATGCAAAGCTCAAGCCAACAATAACATGTAGTTGGCCAAACGTATGAAAGAATTGTAGCCAGCCAAAATGTACTTAGTCGGCAGTCACTAGTAAATAAGATTTAATTAGTTTAATATTTTATGTATTTGTCTTGTCATGTTGTCGTAGTAGTTAGTGCTTCGGGAATTAGTTCCAGATAGAATAATTAATGTTATGAAGGGGCACAACAGTTGGTCCTTCAACCACCGTAGACGCACTATTTGTATTCGGAGTCTTGTAATCAATGAGTACTGTTGCTATGATTGTTCATATTATACTCGTACTGGCATATGTTCGATGAATAAAGACAAATGTGATGATTTTATGCATTATATTCTAGTACGGTGTTATGTTCTGTAAGTTACTCTCGTTTACTCCTTGTGTATGTTAGAATTCATTCTGTGAGTAAACATTTGGCGTCGTTGCCTAAGTATACTTAGGGAAGTCACCCAACATTAAGATGGCGTCATAATGGATCGACTGATGGAAGAGCCTGTGCAAACAAAAGAAGAACGGGAAGATGATTTGACATGGGATTTGGTGAACCTATGGGACATATCCTTAAGGGACCCACATATGAGGGGAATCTCTCAGGTGAGAGATCCCTCAGGCAGTCATTTGGGACAAATTGCAAATGAATGACGAGGTTAACCATCTCAACCTTCCGCCAAGACTGCTGGCCCACCACTTCATCATCTTGCGGGATCTCCGGGCAGAGAGCGACCAAGAACGTCGAAGGCAACAAATACTGCAACAGTTCAAGGAGAGAACCAAGCAAGAAGAGGAAGAACAGGAACCAGCCAAAGACATACTTCCGACAACCAATGATCACGTGACCAACCTTTAATGCTCGTACAGCCTAACAAAGACAAGAACCGAGTACCAATCAAGCAAGAAACTCAGGAAGAGAAGGTTTGGCGATCACTCAGGATATAGGAGCAAGAAAATATACAACGAAGGCTAAAGCAAATTGACAAAGAAATCCATGAAGATATAACTAAAATAAACAAATCCATTACAAGAGCACACCAAAACCTGGATGGAATAGACCGATCTATCATAAGCGCACACCAAAGTCTGGTCGAGGAAAGGGACGAAGGACCCTTTTGTACATTGTACGAAGAGAGATACAGAATTTATGACAATGAAAATGAATTAAGTGAAGAGCTCGAAAGTAGTATCCGATGCATTCGACAATTGTCCATATCGGACAATAATGAAGGGCTGAGGACTAGAAGATTTGAGCCTAAGATCCCAAGGCAAAGGGAGTACTGGAACGAACCCCAGGAGACTCGAGGTGTCGAGGATACTGACAAAAGATGTGGGAGAGACTTGTACATGGCCAAGAGTGCAAGTAATGCACTAGAAAGTAGCGAGAGAACCAGTCCAATCAGGTACAACACACAAGGAGGGCATCGGGAAAGGATGGTGACTTCGCCTTCCGGGAGGCAAAAGCTGTTGAAATTTATGAACGGGTCAAAAGATCTAGTACGGCATTGCAAAACGTGCGAAACGATTTGGGTAACCAACGGACAGGATGATCCAGACTATTGGCTGAAAGCATTTCCTACAAATCTGAGAGACAACGCCATCCATTGGTACATAGAATTGGACTAAGTACATAGGGCATCATGGAGATTAGTCAAGCAAGCATTCCAAGATGAGTTCAAACTCCTGAGAGATGACAGTGAAATTGTAGCAGAGATCTACAATACCAAGCAAGGGAAGCATGAGAGCATGCGTACCTATAACTGAAGACTGAAAGACTTGCTAGGGAAATTGGAGGCACAACCGGTCGACAGTCTAAACAAGAGGTGGTTCATTGAAGGACTACTTCCCTCACTCAGAGGAAGATAATGAAGGTAGTACCTCCATCCTCGTACACGGAAGCATATAACCGTGTGATGGACATTGAGAGTGAAAACAAGACATCTTCACGAGGGAATAAGAAAGATGACGATGAAAGTACAGGGGAGAGCGAAGACGAGTCAAAAACCATACAAAACTCTCTGGCAAGATATGCTGAGAATGATGAAGGAACTAAAAGCCAACAAAGAAGTGTCGAAAGAGGCGAACAAACTGTGGTGTACCGAATGCAAAACAAAAGGTCACACAAAGGTGAACTATTCGAAGAAAATGTTTTGTGACATCTGCCAAGTTATGGGACACTCCGTCAAGGAGTGCTCAAACAACCTAAAAACACAGAATTCGCAAGTGTTTTTCGCACAAGGGGAACAATCAACCCCTCCAACCACACCGCCGAAACCGCAAAACAACAATGCATCCTTTGTTGACTACCGCAATAATCAAAATTACTAATAATAGTATGCCAAGAAGTAAAATCCAGTATGACAACAAAGGTAGACCTATGATATAGTGTTGAAAGTGCAACGAATGGGGTTACATTGCCAGGGACTGCCAGAGCGATAAAGTTGCGAGTGGAAGTTTGTGTAAATGTTGTGGTCCTGGCGATCACAAAGACAACAACTGCTCGAAGCATAAAGGCATCAACATGTTGGAGGTAGCCAACGAGGAGGTCCTGGAGATTACAAGGGCACAGGCAAAGAAGGCCACTTATCCAAACCCTCGTACGGAGAAAGAAAGACTCCAAAAGGCCTAGGCAAAAGTGGAAGAGGCAATGACAAAAGAACGAAGAACCTCCAAGGCAGCTAGTAAGTCATTGCAGTTGGAGTCCAAGAAAAACATTGTATGGTAGGTGCTTCACACAACCATACCAATTAAGGTAACAAAACGATGCCCCAACTAAGAGTAGCACTTAAGAAAGTCATCGATGACAACCTGCAAAAGGGTCCGACCGAGAATACAACAAAACTAGCAGGAGAGGCCACGAACCCGATGCTACTCGCAGTAAATGTCGGGAGGAAGCCGATTGTGGTAGAGATGGAAATCATGGGGAGGATACTCTCCAACACCATAGTCGAGGAAGGCTCTGGGGTGAACGTACTACCAAAGGAGACATGGAAGTGCTTGGGGAAGCCAACTCTCTGGCCCCCGACATTCCACCTAGTAGCTGCAAACCAGCATGGAATCAAACCTCTCGGTACTTTAATCGCACAGAAAGTTCTAATCGGCACGCAACAATTCCTATTAAACTTCGTCATCATCCTACTGGAGAAGAAGGCGTACAACGCATTGTTGGGATGAGGATGGTTGATTGCCGCCAAGGCGGACCATAATTGGAAAAGGAACACTCTCGATTAAGAGCCATGGGAAGAAGTACATTATTGATTTGAAGAACCAGGTTGTGAGTGAAGAATTGGCTTCCTCTAGATCCGAATCAGAAGAAGGGTTGGATGTCAATGAAGAAAGGAAGGTGAAGGAACCGAACACCAAAGGTGTACTTGAAATTGGAAGTTGCTCAAAGGACGAGACCAATTCACTGAATGGGCTATTTCACTAGCAAATGGAGCATTATGAAGTCTTTCATCCAGAATGCAACTTGTTACAAATCAGAGAGGGGAGAGAGGAAGAAGACAAGGGCTCCACCAGTCAGACGTTTTCGCCAAAATGCAGTGGGTATAATTAGGCGTGGCAGAACTAGATGAGATGCTAGCCCATAAATTTGAAAGAGACAAACTCATTAAGTACGAGGAGCCGACACTAAAGAAAGTAAACCTCGATGAACAAGAAAAGCCTAAGGTGAACCTCATCGATGATGACAGGGACCCCGTACTAAAGGCGGCGGCATTTAAAATCTTCATGGAATATAAAGATGCCTTCACCTGGACGTACAAGGATCTGAAGGGCATACTACCAGAGTTGTGCGTAAATAGGATCCCTCTCATACCGGGAGCCCAACCCGTATGGAAGAGACCCTAGAGGATGAACAAAAATTACATCGCCAAAGTACAGGATGAATTGAGAAGATGTTGGAAGCGGGCATTATTTTTAAAGTAGAAGTCAACAATTAGGTGTCACTGATTGTCATTTCTTTGAAGAAGGAATCCGAGCAAATCCGAATATGTGTCGGCTTTCAGTGTTTGAACACAGTGACTCTTAAAGACCCGTTTCCAATCCCCTTCATCATCACAATTCTGGAAGAGGTCGTCAAGCACGAGATGTACTCCTTCATGGACGAGTTCTCTAGATACAACCAAATTAGCATTGTCGAGGAAGACAAGTTGAAGACAACCTTCATGGTCGAGGACAAGGTGTACGCGTACAACCGGATGCCATTCGGATTGTGTAACGCGCCAGACACATTCCGAGAATAATATTACATATATTCGACAAAATGTCAGTGGGAAACTTCAAAGCCTTCCTCGATGATTGATCGATCTATACTGATAAGGAGAAACATTTGAAGGCTCTCAAAGAATGCATAAAGACATGCAGAGCAGCCCAACTTGCACTGAGTCCCAAGAAGTACAGATTCATGGTATCACAAGGGAAACTACTGGGACACATTGTGTGCGAAGCCGAACTAAAAACATATCCAAACAAAATAAGAGTAATCGTACAGATGGAGGCCCCGGAGAACGTCACTGGCGTAAAGTCCTTCCTCGTGCATGTAGGGTACTACTAGAGGTTCATCAAGAACTTCGCAGAAGTTTCCTACCCTCTCAACCTACTGACGAGGAAGGGGCAACCTTTCATATGCGCAGAGGAACAAGAAAAGGCATTCAATGAATTGAAGGATCAGTTGATTAGCTCACCCATATTGGCATACCCCAACTGGAACAAGGAGTTCCTCGTACATGTGGATGCCTCCAACTTCGCCAATGGAGCAACACTGGCCCAAGTGGCAGTACACAGGTTGGACTACCCAATGTTTTTCACGAGTCAATTACTTTCAAAAGCAGAGAAGAACTATAGTGCAACTGAACATGAAGCACTTGGGATTGTGTACTTAGTACAAAAATCCAAGCATTACCTACGAGCGACACCGTTCACATTCTATGTGGACCACCAAGCCCTAATGTACCCGATAAACAAGCAAATAATACCAAGGAGAGTAAGCAGGCGATTGTTACTGCTTCAAGAATTCACATTCACCATTATCGTACATCCAGGGAAGAGTCATGTGATCACCAACCAGTTGTCAAGGATCTCGTTGCATGAACCTGTTGAAGGTGGAGTGAACGAAGATTTCCTGGAGGCACACCTATTTCAAATCGCAGTACTTCCTTCATGGAACAAGAAGATTGGAGAGTACATGTCGACATCGACATTTTCGAAGGAGATACCACCAGCAGAACGAAGGAAACTCGTACTAAAGAGCAAAACATTCAAGTTGATTAATCAATTCTTGTATAAGATGGGGTCCGACCAGATTCTCAAGAAATGTGTAATAGAGGAGATACCGAGTGTACTTAAAGAAGTGCACGAGGGTTTAGCCGAAGGTCACATGGGTCTGTATGCTACGACCAGAAAAATTCTTTTGGCAAGCCTATGGTGCCCAACAATGCATACAAACACCCGAGACTGGGTGTTAGGCTACGACACTTGCCAAAGGGTAGGGAAACCCTTGAAACGAGACTTCATGCCTTTGTACCCATCCCAACCTCAAAAGTTACTCGAACGTTGGGGGCTGGACTTTATCGGGCCATTGAAAGTAAGTCAATTACACAGGTGCTGATATATAGCGGTTGCCACAGAATATTTGACAAAGTGGCTAGAGGCTCGACCATTGTCGGATAACACAGCACAGAGTACAACAAGATACATTTATGAGCAAATAGTAACACGATACAGGATTCCAATACAAATTACCAGTGACCGTAGGGGACACTTTGTCAACCACATCATTCGGTTGATGACGACAGAGTTTCGAATCCTCCATAACTTGTCAAGCCCATAACACCTGCAAGCCAATGGCCAAGCGGAGTCCACGAACAAGGTGTTGGTGTCCATTATTCTTCATAAATCACATAGCCTAGAGGAAGCAAATTAGCAAGAAAGACTACCGGTTGTCCTATGGGCATACCGTACGACATACAAGGTGACAATTGGGCACACGCCCTTTCAGTTGATGTACGATCAGGAAGCGATGGTGCCAATGGAGTACATGGTGCCAAGCCTAAGGATAGTTGTAGACAACCGATTGGGTGACACAAAGAGTCTAAAGGAACGATTGTACCGACTCAACAAATTGGACGAACAGAGAGTAATGGCACAATGGGCGATGGAAACCATGCAGAGGAGAAGAAATTTTTGGCTCGACAAACATCTTCGACAAATGAATTTCCAACTAGGGCAGTTGGTTTTAAAATATAATGGTCGTAACGAAAAACAAATCAGGGAAGTTTAAGGTTCGGTGGCTTAGACCATATAAAATCCAAGAGATCTATGGCAAGGGTTCCATAAGGTTGGAAAATTTGGATAGGTCATTGCTGCCAAAAGCCATCAACGGATCGCAATTTAAGTTATACTAGGAGAGAAAGGACAAGAAAGATACAATAGCCATCAATATGCTAGGTTACACCACCAAGGAGGACTGGCCTGTGCAAAAGGAGGAAGCCACTAGAGAATAGGACTGGGGCTTAGGCGGCCACGAGTATGTCCCAGAAGACTACCCTGAATCAGGCAAGGATAGGATCATTGAAGAAAGTTTGGCCAACAAGAAAGTGGAAGGTATTGCAATACCCTGGGTGCATAAGCATCTCACGAATGTAATGTTTAGAACTCCAGCCCTATGATGACAAATAGGGGGACACTGGAATTACCAGGCCCCATACGAAGGCATATGGAGGGGATACCTCGCCAAGGAACTTGACGAAGAAGCTCAAAAAGAGAAAGAAGAGCAAGCGGCGAAGGAGCGGAGGGAGCACCAACCGAGTGACACCTACGAGGAAGACGAAGAATGGTGGGACGATGAGCGATGGAATGCGTATGCCGATAAGATTGATCCATCCTTGAAGATAGTGATAATGACTGAAGATATGTTCGTGTCACATGTGGATGGGTATACGAAATACTTATTGAAGCAAATGAGAACCGACAGGCAAAAGACACCAAGGGTAGCGAAGGTCGTGACGAAGGATGGGTTATGGAGACTTATACCAAATCTAGCCTAGCCACCAAAAATAGAAGGGGAGAATGTAACATTGTACCAATAGTACGACGGACGATATGTGGATAGCAGTTTTAAACGTATAGCTCCAAACCCTCTATTAGATAAATGATTTGATGTTAAATACATGGGTACTTGGTGTAATGAAGATTGTTTCAAAAGACCTTCATACACCTATAAATAGCACTATGCCTCAGAGTTGAAGGTTCAAAAAGGCGGGGAAAGTAGAGGTGTGAAAAGAAAAAACAATCAGGAGGAGAGATAATAGAAAAAACAAAAAACTATGAAAGAAAAAAGAAACGAGCAAGAGAGAAAATAAAAGTAAAGACAAGGAAGAAAAAAGAGACAAAGGAGAGAAAAAAGGAGACAAAGGAGAAAAAAGGAGATAGAGGAGAGAGAAAAAAGAGACGGAGGATAGAGAAAGAAAAAAAGGAGACAAAGAAGAGAAGAATAAAAAATTAAAGGAGATTAAAAAACTTGAGGGAAGAAAAAAAATCAAAGGTATTATCAAAATAAAAGTCGTATCCAGCTATTATATAAAAGCAAAAGTCAACAAGCCAAGGAGACCTTGTACGATCAGAAGATTTCGCCCAAAGACGCTGAATAGTGGAGCAAACTAGATACCGCACAAGTAAAACTTCAAAAGGTCGTATGAAGAAAAAAGGATGTCGTGTGAAGAAAAAAGGATGTCGTACGAAAATTTATATTGAATGTCGTTCGAAAATCTATATTGAGGAGTGTCGTATGAGTCCAAGTGAAAGAGAAATCCATACGAACTTGGGAGATAATCGAAACAGAGAGATTTGTACGAGCAACTTGGATAGAGGAATCTGTGCGAGGTTTTGGTGAAGAAGAAACCATATGAAATTTTGGAGGAGAAAAGGTCGTACAGAATTTTACATCAAAGCAAGTTGTACGAAATTTTAATTTGAAGAAGTCTGAAATCACAAAGGTCATATGATCTAGAAGGAGGAACAAGCCTGTACGAACTTAGGAGGTCACACAAGTCCCATGAAATTCAAGAAAAGAGGTCATATGATTGGACAAAACCCACGCTGTACAAAGTAAGGAGGAAAGCAACATACGATTTGCACAAGGAAAGTTTGGCGTACGGATTTTTTGAGGCAACATAAGAGAAGTTCACAGAGATTAACGGCAAGATACGACCAGGAACGGTCAATAGATAGATTTTGTAACCGTCAGCATTCAATATTTAAAACAAGCATTTCAAATTTGGAGGATAAGTGTTGTGAAACTGAAGCACACTGGTGTTATCATGAAAATTAAATATCATCGAGAAAGGAAGATGGCAGCGAGTACCAACAAAGGAAAGAAGTTGAATATCATTCGGCCAAAGATTGCAAGGAGCACACCAATGGCGAGAGGAAACAACGATGTCGTCACACCTATGACAATCACATGGGTGGGTCTTAGCGCCATAAAGTGTCACTCATGGTGGCTTTCAACGCTAGACTCACATATACTCAAGAAGGCATTGGAAAAGGCAGAAGTAGACAAGGTAGCACAGCTGCCATTCTTTAATACCAAGGAGTTTGAGCCTTATTTCCACCAATTGGTAACTGGCTATGATAGGCACGACCATCGGTCAATAATCAAGTACAGGGGTTATGAAGTTATGGCGTGGTATGGCGCTCCTGAGTTCACAAGAGTATTTGGAATTCCATCCCAAGGGTTGGCGCCTACAAAGCCGCTGAGCAAGATGACAACGCAAAAATAGGAGGCCCTCGTAGCAAGAGTATGCAGGTCTAACCTCACTCGGTAGGAGAGAGACAACATCTAGGGTGCCGACAACTAGGGACTATGGAAGAACTTCCTTGACAACCCCAAGTGGAAGTGTGTGCTCGACTTGATCAAGAGAAAACTCACAGGTGTCGATATGGCATCAGACATTGCAATCTAGATGATAGTGTTGATGATTGGATTGGCTACAGGTGTGGTGTATAATTGGGTGACCGAGCTTTTAGAGCACATGAGAGACTTTATGTGTCTTTGGCACAAAGCCTGCTGCATGACACAGCATACCATAGGGTTGTTGCTTGATGCAATTCGTTGGTTGGTACCCACCAACCACTAGAGCGGACTACAACCGTTGGCAAAGATTGAAGATGGACAGCCCGCTATCTTCTGTTGGACCAACCTTGGCATGCAGAACACAAGAGAGGAGATGCAGCAGTCGACACCGTCGGCGACAGGTAGACAGCTCACGATCGAGATCGAGTGGAGAGGAGCAGGATGACGAGGATGAGGAACAGAGAGGAGAGGGCGACACACCAAGCAGAGATGGTGTGGCCATTGACATGTTGTCGAATGAGGATGAGGAGATGAGCGTGGACGAAGTCTCGGTAGCTAGAGAGGTCGAGTTACAGGAGGTGGAGCCACTTATTGCCAACACACCAAATGTGCCCGAGCAAGCGATACCTATAGTTCCTCCACCACCAGCACAAGAGACCTCGACAGCTTCCACATCGACAATAGGGGCCACGGGCGAAGGAGAAGAGGAGGATGAAGAGGCCTTGGATGCCAGGCCTGGCGGGATGGGCGCATAAGCACATACCCCTCCGCCATCACCAAGAATGGCCAAGGAGCCAACTCATATCTCCATCCAGGATACTACATAGTCGAGCACTCAGGAGAGTGCCCAGCTAGAGTCGAGTGTGCGGCCAACCAACCAGTCGGCGAGTGCACAGGACCACTCCATCGAGTACACAGCCAGGTGGGCAACGTGAGGGCACTTCATTTGGTCAAATTGTACTTGCCACACAATCACCACCAGAGCACTACCATGTGGTGACACGGCCAATTGCTCGAACGACTCCATCAAGTCATACAGTTAATTCATCCTCATGGCCAAGGCGACGAAGACAAGGGTAGCCTAGAGAGGCAACATCCAATGGGAATGAGTCGGCGGGACGGGTACGGATGACACCGTCGGATCCTCACGACCCTCTCGGCACCCTTCATAGGTACATTACAAAGTCGAGTGCCATGGGTAGACATATGTAGGAGACGGGGGAAGTGAGCAAGCAGCTCATCACTAGACTAGATCCCCTGGTAGTGCAGGAGGTCGAACGCATTTTGGTGTTTATGTAGCAAAGGTATGAAATAGAATTCTTCCAATGCTTCACATCAAAGGGTTGGTCGAATGTGCCGACAACTGAGATGCTAGATGAGATGACGGTTGCTTGGCAACCAAGCCAACCAGTCGTAGCAAGAAGGCACGGCAGGGTTCTGACAGCGCTTCATGGTATGGAGTGATGCTACCGAGATGCCTATTTATGGTTGCGCCAACTGATACTCCTCATAGATGCGACCAAAGGTGAACAAGACAAGGCTCTAGCGCAGGCAGCCCAGAGTTGAACGAAGCTCGTGGAGTAGATCCGCAAGTCACAAGAGCAACTGGCTCAGGTGACGGCAAAACAAGCACGGGTGTTGGCAGCAAAGGAGGAAGTGTTGAGAGAGAAGGACAAGCAGTTGGCGAGGAATATCCAACTAAAGGAGGTATGGCAATTGGTAGGGGAGAGGGAGATTCAGTTGGTTGAGAAGGACAAGGATTGGCAAGTATGAAAGAGGAATTGGCAGTTGCACAAGCCAAACTCGTCGAGGCAATGAAGATGGTGAAGTTAGCTTGAGAGCGGCAAAAGGCGGCCACCCAAAAACTTCGGCACCTTCAACAGCACTCGACGACGACTCCATCTCCGTTTGTACATCCAGGGGAGCACTCTCACCCTCCCTCCTCTTCATTCCCTTTTAGTACCCCAGCTTTTCATTTTCAGTCATCTAGAAGACAACTACTTTATGGGGGGCATGATTTAGCCAGCCAAAACGTACTTAGTCAGTTGTGAGTAGTAAATAAGATTTAATTAGTTTAATATTTTATGTATGTCTTGTCATGTTGTTAAAGTAGTTAGTGCTTCGGGAATTAGTTCCCAATAGAATAATTAATGTTATGAAGGGATGCAACGGTTGGTCCTTCAACCACCATCAACGCACTATTTGTATTTGAAGTCTTGTAATCAATGGGTATTGTTCCTATGATTGTTCATATTGTACTTGTATTGGCATATGTTTGATGAATAAAGACAAATATGGTGATTTTATCCACTATATTCTAGTACGGTGTTATGTTCTGTAAGTTACTTTCGTTTACTCCTTGCGTATGTTGGAATTCATTCTGTGAGTAAACAAGAATCTTTTGGGATGAGTGCAATAATGATGAATAAACAGATCTCGAGACAATCCATACTATAAGCTCTCCTAGTTTCAATGTATCATGAAATTGGCTCTTTTATTGTTGTACACTTGGAAAGTTGTCACAAACTAAGACTAGTAAAACTCGATATCTACCTGTTATGCATGGTAATGAGTTTGGAAGTGAATTATGCCTTTGCAATGATCAAAATCTTCTAAAAGTTGAATATAACATTGTAAGCTTAGTGCAAAACATATATTTACAACCGTGAAGTGAAATGTGCTAGTACAGTGAAATGCAATAGGATCTGCAGCAATAGGAATGTTGTTGAAAACCTACAAACAAACAAAATAAAATAAAATAATTTTGGTTGATGCAAGATTGCTCTTACACCATGAGATGCTCCTACATCAAACACCCAAGATGAGTTGAAAAGGGAGTCCCTCACTTTCTAGTGGTTAGAGGGAAACCAAGAGAGTTTACCTTAGTCTTTGAAATCCAAGATGAACCTTCCCTAGGCCTACCTCTCCACTTCACTAAATATTCTTCATATTCTCCATTCCTTATGCTCCTACCATTTCTACTATCCAAAATCTCTTCAATCTCCACTTTTTTATGTTTTGGTATTTCATTCTTCCATTGTACTTGTAAATTCTTATCCCCTAACTCTCCATGATATTAATATAATTTTGCAACATCAAATACTGTTGATATGCCCAAACCTTTCAATAACTCTACTTAATATGCATTTCCTAAATCAAACCTTTTGACAATTCTACAAGCGCCAAACTTCATCTTCAACATATTGTATGTCCCAAATCGAAATCTTTCTTTTATGAGACAGGTCATTACTTCATCTCCCAACACAAACTCCTTTTGCCTTCTTTTTTCATCAACCTTTTCCTTATATCTACCATTCATCATCTCCAAATGACTCCTTACTTCTACATACACTTTCTTCAAGTGTTTTGGAAATTATTTTGCTTCTACTCTCCTCTTGTCCTCATCACTGATGTCCCTCATCTCTGATATATTTTGTGGACTACTAGCATATGCAACCACAAGCAATGTTTTCCCTATGCTCCTATTTATTAAATTGTTATATGTAAATTATGCATGTACTAGTACCATTTCCAATTTCCTACCTTCTCTCCAACTAAACATCTCAACAAATTGCCTAAACTCCTGTTCACCAATCTATGGTGATATGCTAAACTAAATTTCATATCTATTTTCATCTTCTTCCACAAGTTCTTCCAAAAGTAACCAACAAACTTAATATCTCTATCTAAAACAATAATCTTTGGCAATCCATGAAATCTCACAACTTCTCAAAAAAATAGATTAGCTACATGTACTACATCATTATTCTTCTTAAATGGAATGAAATATGTCATCTTAGAGAACCTATCAAGTTATCAACTACAACAAATATAAAACAATGTCATCTCTATGTTCTAGGTATTGCAAGTTGAGCTGTTCGTTTTCCCAAAAGGCGCACCTATTCAAGAAACCACTACCTTTTGAGATAAGGACCAATGGGAGGCTATTAATCCATGTCACAAATCCTGAGGGGAGACGTTGAACACATTCCAACAATCTGTGAGAGGTTGAATTTGTTGTTTCTTCTTACTTCGAACTCATCTTCGCAGTTGACCCAAAAATCCTCTATGGAAGATTCATGTGATAATCTTTGCTTGAGGTGTGCTGCGAAGAGTCCTCTTGGATCATATGATGATCTCCTGTCAATGAGGTACCTGAGATTAAATCGCACTGTTTCCTGGCTTATCAACCTAGCATCGGCTGCAATCTTACATCTGTAGAGTCCCATCTGAATAGGAAAGTTTGCAACCGACTTCTTCTTTTGGCATAGGTAAGAGTGAACCTCGGCCAACTGTCTCAGAAATTCCATGAACACTACCTTGTCTGAAGGGTAGCGTGGCATCATGGTGGGGTGGCCATTATAGCCATACCACGTATGTAGGTGAAAGTGGGGAACTGGATGAACCAATCCACCTAGTCCACCATTGTTGCCTTAGCTACTGGTGAAATACGGACGTGCATCTCATGGTCTAGCTCACGCACGGTGTGCATAGTGAAAAGGTCGTTCATCTTCTTGAAGTGTCTTTCCGCTAGAGTAAACTCAAGGCGAGGAAAGTATTCTTGGAACTTTTGCACACCCAATGTTCCCACAGTGTTTAGTGTTCTGAATTCGCCTTGGAAGGCTATCAGGTATACCAGGTAGGAACAAATGTGGAAACAGTGCTCTTCAAGAAACCTCGTAAATTGTTGGTGGAGCGTGTCACTGATCAGAGAGGCCCAGTCGTAATGTTCTTTCTTGCTGATTATTTTGCGAATAATATAGAACATCCACGGCTGGAAGGATTTTCCCTCTTCTTATCCAGTGACTCTGCTGAGTACAGTGATTAACACTGCGTACTCATCTTTGAATTCTCCTCGCCCAACCAATTTGGGCAAGCTAGTTTTCTTCACTTTTAACCAATGTTTAGCCACTTTTAGTGAACACTTGTCCTTTGAAGCCTTGAATGCCTTTCCGCATTTTGTCACAGATAAAACCTTCCTGGTAGGGCATGGTGGAATTGCAAAACACGTCTCTATGTCCTTCGTCTTTAAGCTGCAAATCACCTTTCCGTCCACTGACAGGATTTCTCTTGTAGTAGGGTTGTAATGCTTTGTGCAAGCAGTTACAAGCTCAATGCTCTGTAAAGTGATAGGAATGGATGCAGCTTGGAATAAGCCGGACTCTTCAATGTTTTGCAATGTAATCTGGTTCATGCCCTCCAGGTTCAAAAAACTGACTTCTGGATTTTTCTGCCATAAGTACGTGTCAATTGTTTTCAAATAATCATGGTACAAAACCGTCTTGGTCTTGTATTGTACCTGGGAGTACTGTATTTTGCAAGACTTAAAGATTGACTGGGCACTTGACCTTGTTCTAACACTTTTCTGAAACCCTTAAATATAGCGCCTCCTGAAAAGTATTTTTCGAGAAAAATCTGGCACGTGGGTTTTGTTTGTGCTTGGAAGCTGAACAGACCCAGTTCCTTGGATTTTTGATTTCGAGACTTTTTCGAAAAGATCCTTAAAAATAGGGGCAGCAACTTTGGCGATTCTAGTAAATCTGAGAAGATGGGTTTTGATGGAAAAAATGCGTTGATCATACCCAGTTGATCAGATCTGAGGTAATATGTTGTTTCTTATGACATGCAAAGAAATATAAACAGAAATAGAGGAAGTAGACAAAAGGTGGATTGGAAGTTATAAACTGCCACTTTGCTATAATCTGCTTCTGGAAACAATCATCGGGTTAGAATACTTTTACTACCACTGATCTTCAAAAATATCGAAGGTCCGTCCAAAACCTCTGCCAGATCTTGAAAATGTGTTCTTGAGATCTATTTGTTGTTTTATCCTTCAACCTGCAAAAGAATAATGAAGAATGGGATGCCTAGCAAGAATATATGGTGATTTGAGTTGAGATCCACCAATTATGGATGCCAACTCATGATTTAGGTCTGATTTGGAGTTCAAAAAGGTGATTTCCATTGATTATGGAATGTTTGGCCTCTTTTTGCCTCCAAATTTGCTAACTCAAGTCAACATTATTGCTTTGACTTTCTTTAGGCGTCCATCCTTCAAGTTGATCTTTTTTGTTCATTTTGCAAGTTGAGGTGCCTCCGTTTGATCTTTGATTTTGGCTATTCAGCTAATTTCTGGCAGTGGCTGGCAGTTTCGTTGTTGAGGTGGGATTGATCTGATGAAATATGTCAGGGAGAGATCAACTCAGAAAACTGAGTTTAGGCTTCTAGAAAGTAGGGCACTTTTGACAATGCCTTAGTCAATTTTCATTGATTGTTCTTCGTTTTGACCTTTTTAGACCCTCTTTGCTTTGATCTGACGTTCTCGATGCTAGATGAAGTAGATGACTCTGTTTGACGATGCATCGGGTAGCCAGCTCGGTCTTGCTCAGGATGACTGACTTCTTAGTTGAAGATGACAAGTTCAGGTCTTTCAAACTTAAGGGCTCCCCTGGCCAGCAAGGGCACTTTTAGCATTTTTGACTGGTTTTGTTTGCTATGAAATGACTGTCTTTGATCTCCTCCATCAGATGAGTGATTTGTCAGAAGTTCTTGCTGATAGTTTCACAAACGAGACTGGTAATAGCTGAGAAGATCATCTTGGGAGGCAGTAAAGATTCTGGCTGAATCTGAATGCCTTGAAGAAAGGGCGCCTTTCTTCAAAAGGGGCGCTTTTGGCAATGCCTTAGCCAATTTTTGACTTGTCTTTCTAGTTCTTCAATTCTGGCTCTTTCAACTTGATCTCAGCGTGTGATCATTTGGCGTGTCCTGTGAACTTGCTATCAGATTGATCACATAGCTGGGAGGAAGCTAGAAAGATATCATGTATAGAGAAATTGTTGATGGATTCATCTAGTACCTTGAACTGAGGGGCGCCCCTGGCCAGTAGGGGCGCTTTTGGCTTGAAGCTCTCAGTTCTGACATCTTCATTGTTGTTAGATCATCCATACTTCGCTGATGATTGGCCTTTGATCTCTGAATCGGATGATATTGTTGATGATCGCATTGTCGAGACAGTACGAACACGAAGGAGATGAATGATTTGAAGAAGTAAAGTGATTTGATTTGCCCTCTGAGATCCAAGGGCACCTTTCTTCAAGAGGGGCACCTTTTTCACCTTTAGATTGTGTTTTGCCTTGGCAGCAAAACATGCTCCTTCCAGAGTTAGCCAAATTTTGGCCTTTTTCATTTTGAGAAACTCCCTCACTATAACAGCATTTTTTACCTTTTCCGCCATGGCTTTTTCATTGGAGCTTTTGAGGTTTAGCTTTCAACACCTGGTACTGGCCAATTTGCCATTAATGTCTGCGGAGCTCCTAACTTTGTTCCTGAAAAACGGGAATAGACCCACCAGAGTAAAACATGTCTTTTGATAATTCTGACTTAATCAGTTTGATCGTGAAGTCAGTTAGCCCTATCAGAATCATTTTCAATTATTTCCGAGAAGGTCCTATTTTTAAGGGTTTCCCTAAAAATAGGGGCATAAAACCCTAATTTTCATATTTTCAGAATTTTAACCATAGGTTCCTTGACAGAAACCCACAAAGACTTCATGTTTGTTTTGACCTAAAACATACTTTTGACAACATTTTTACATTGTTTTAGCTTAATTTAAGCAAAATGCCAAAAATTTCATTTTGGGTGTAACACAAGCTTCTTGCAAGCTGCCTCAATTTGGCACTTTGTTTACAAGTAGAACCTTCACTTTACCAAGGATTGAAAACCATGTTGTGATAATAATTGATCCAATCATAGACAAAGGATCCAATGAAAGATGATCTAACCATGCAACAAAATGAAACAACACACAATGGAACTCGATTGAAACAGTGAAACAACAATATGATCTTTATTAACTCTCAATCATGAATAAATTACAATCTGCCTCAAGGGGCTTCTAACATGCTAAACCTCATCTGTTTGATTACAAATATGCAAATTATAGAATTCGATAGATATTCCAATAAAATGCAAATGTTGACCTTCAAAACTAGACTATCTTCTCTCCATTAATCTTAACTACTTCTTAATGATCATGAACAATGCTTAAATAGTAGTTTCTAGCTTTAGGAGTGATCTCAATTAACCACAAGCAGGTGCAAAGCTTAATGCCTACTAAAACATGCAATCAACCAAATGTGTGAAAGAATCTTCCAAGATGAGTGCGGTGATGATGGATCAATAGGTCTCGATGAGGTTCATACCATAAGCTCTCCTATATCTAGTATACCTTTAAATGGGTTCCTTTGTTCTCATAAACTTTGGAAAGTTGCCACAAACTAAGAATGGTAAAATTGGATGTCTACTTGTTATGCCTAGTAATGAGTCTAGACATGAATGATGTGTTTGTGATGATCAAAATCTCCTAAATAATTGAATGCAACATTGTGAGCTCAATGTAGAACATATGTTCCCAATCATGACCTTAAATGTGTGAGTGCAGTGAAATGTCGTAATATCTATGATGACTACAATGTTGTTAAAAACCTACAAACAAACAAACGAAGTACAAGAAAATATTTTTGGTTGATACAAGATGGCTTTTACACGCTCAAATGCTCTTGCATCAAAATATACACATTCACAAATTAAAAATAATAGCAGGATATTAATATCCTAAATAATGCAGTAGAGATCATAATGATTATTGAACAATTAAAACATCAACATCTCAAATACCAAATGATAAAATAAATTCAAATTAGATTTAAACTCCATAGAAGTTACAAAGTCTAGGAAATATCTGCAATTCAAACCTAAATGTAGAAGAAACAAGAAGCCTAGGTATCTGATGTATCTTTGTTGTGCAAAGACGTGAGACTTCATCAACATAATCTCCTCAAGCTTGGCACTCTCAAGTCTGAATATATCTTTGTTATCAATAAACTTGAGAGTCCATATATGGTCATCTCATTTGACAACTATCCCCTGTGTCCCACTATATAGTAGGCCCCTCGTTGAAGACAAGATCCTTATATGACATAAGCCAAACATAACTAGTTGATAAAAACCAAGTTCTAGAATGAAACCATATATGCTCAAATTCTTCTAACAACCAAAAGAACCTAGCAAGCAAAACCCACTCTTCCCTTCTCAAAAGGCAAACTACTCTTTGAAGTCGACTGAACTTGCTTATCTCTTCAATTTGTTTTATCTTCAACTTCGGCCTAGGCTTTCACTTCAACTCATGTTCCTTTGGCTTTGAAATTGTTTTATGGATTTTTAGAATTGGTTTCCTTTCATAGCCTTCTTCATTCTTGTTCCACCAACCTAGTTGATCATTTGATTTTCTAGTCCACCCCCTAACCAAGTTATCTTCTTTTCCTACCTTTATTCAAGCTTGACAAAATCAATTTGTTGAATTTCAATGCTGGTCTTCACTTTGTTCTTCTTCGTCCCAACAACCTTTTCATGATGTTATCTGATTTGTTGTTTACGTGCTTCACAATCACATTCGACAAAAAAAAATTGAAAAATTATGTAGTGCCTTGAAAATTTTGCTGTCCAACAATCGATCAACCTCTTTAGTTATGGCCAAAAGGCCCTAGATGGAATCCACTGATACTTTTTTCTTGCTAACTCTTCTCTATTGTGTTCTTGTATTGAGAGTTCCCATGGAAATGTAAAATCTTGAGTGAGTAGATCTTTCTATCTTCATGTCTCAATTGGTTTTTGAATTAGTTGGTTCATTTCCTGCTATGTGTCCATCTTGTTGTGTCCTTGTCAATAATAATTATCGACAAACTTTTATTCTAGTTCGAGCCTAACCCAACTTTACAAAGGCAATGACACTAGATGTTAACTATAAAGTCTACATTGCTAAACCACAAGTTGTAGGTAGGAAAAGCATACAATTGCATAAGAACCTAAAAAATATGCTTTCATTGCATAGGTAGTATTCAATACAATACTTAGCATTACAATGAGGACCTACCATAAAATCAGAGCCTTTATCCAAAGAGGGTGAGAAGTGTTTTAAAGGACCAAGAATTATTGATTAAGTCATAACCATTGGTCTAAGTGTTTACAACAACTATTTACTTACACTAACTAAGCTGACAATGATAAAAACATAACTAAGTCAACACATAACATGTATTAAAAATAATATATTAATGTCTACACTCGCAATAGTGTGAAATGATATCTTTATCTCGTTAGTGACAATGTTGAATCATTATGGTGATCAATTTGTGATCAAATGTAATCATAAAATAAGGTGGAAACAAATATATTTCACAATGTTTGAACTTTGTACAAGACATTGCAATTTGAAGTTCTAGTCTAGTAATACTAGCTTTAGGACAATGAATAGGTGGAAGGATGAATTTAGGTAAGATATTTGGTAGCCTATGGACAAAAAGAAAATGTCACAACAAAAGCATTTGGATCTTAAGTACAAACACTTAATTACTTACATCATAGTTCAAAAACTTGTGACTCAGCAAAATCAAATTTGACTTAGACTCGGCAACTCAGCCGAAACTCAACAAATTTTCTAACCATTAAAATACACTAAATTTGTAAAATAATCTTTTAGAACATGCATAAATTTGAATATTATAAAAACAATAAGTAGTTTTTCCTTCATTTATAGAATATTAGAATATCATATGATTATAAATTACAAATCCATATTATTACTTTTATAAGTTCCATTCGTGGAAAACATGGACCCAAAACTAATTTCATTTTTTTTCTTTTTAAAACCACCACAAGGGCCTAGGGGTGGTGTTGCCGATGGGGTCTAGGTGTAAATGCCCCAATGGGGTCAAAGGTGTTAGTTTTAGGATAAGAAATGAAAGCAATCATAAAATGCAACACATAAGACAATGAACACCACAAATACCCTAGGAAAACCCTCCTCGAGAGGGGAAAAACCCAGCAAATATATCGCTTATATATTTAGGAGTAAGAGCAGAAATCTGCTTACTACTCAGGCCCAACACAAGCCCGAATTTGATACAATGAATGATGGCACCTCTCCTAGATGCAAAGATATAGAATATGTTTCTCCTTGAGATTGATATGCTGCTACAGAATTATGATCTACTACTACAGAATGATCTGCTGATCAAGATCATGATCTGCTGCTCAAGTGCGAACT
Organism: Sequoiadendron giganteum; assembly: GCA_007115665.2. NCBI lineage: Eukaryota > Viridiplantae > Streptophyta > Pinopsida > Cupressales > Cupressaceae > Sequoiadendron > Sequoiadendron giganteum. The sequence continues at coordinate 497,313,062 of CM021107.1, read as the reverse complement.
TCTCGACCTGCTGCTCAAGTGCGAACTTCTTCAAGGAGCGAATATGGTGAATGAACTTGATTGTCAAATGGTGGATCATCACCTTGTATTTATACAAAACAATATGTCTCTTCATGTAGGTCGGCCTCCTTATTGAATAATAATAACAATTAAATGAGTCGGCCACATCAAGGAAGTCGGCCATAATAATAACAATATTAAATGTCTTTTAATGAAAGACATGTCTCCAAGATGAAGTCGCATCTCCTCATGTCGGCCTCAATAAATGTGAGTTAATGAAGCGCCTCTTCATTTCATTATAATGTTTACAATTCAAATAGTCGTTAGGCTATAATTTGAATTGCCTTCAACAAGACGTGCTGGTCTGGAAGTAGCAGCGCGACGCTGCAATATACTCAACCTCTGCTGTACTCAATGCCACTGAAGACTGCTTCCTGCTGCACCAAGATATCATCGCAGACGCCAAACTAAAGCAACATCCAGAGGTACACTTCCGATCAATAACACACCCTGCCCAATCATAATCAATAAAACCATGCAGCTTCAAATCCACACCTGAAGAATATCTCAACCCATATCCAACTGTGCCACGCAAGTATCTTAGGATATGTTTTGTTGCAACAAGATGTATCTACCTTGGTTCATACATGAATTGACGAAGTGCACTCACTGCATAGAAGATATATGGTCTAGTGTTGACTAGATACATCAATGAACCAATCAACCGCCTGTACATCGTGGGATCTACCAGATCTGAACTAGCTGCAGCCTCCTTCAACTTATGTAAGTTGGTCTCCATAGGTGTAGACATGGATTTGCAATCCATCATACCAAACCTCTTCAAAATGTCAATGGTATACTTCCCTTGACTTAGAATCATCTCATCTGGCTTTTGCCAAACTTCTAAGCAAAGAAAGTAATGCATGAGACCAAGATTCTTCATTTCAAATTCAGAAGCTAACTCCTTGCACTTGAGAATGAGGTGATCTTCTCCAATAATAATCAGATCATCAACATACAAAACCAAAATCAATGCTTCACCATTAATTACCTTGAAGTAGAGGTTTGAATTTGCATCATTCTTTGAGAGACCCCAGCTTAACAGGTACCAATCAATCCTTTCGTACCAAGCACGAGGAGCCTGCTTAAGACCATACAAGGCCTTCTTCAGCCTGCAAACATGAGACTCCTTCCCATGTACCTCAAATCCATCAAGTTGCTCAATATAAACCTCTTCCTCTATTACACCATTCAGAAATGTTGTCTTCACATCCATTTGGTGAATCCTCCATCCTTTAGATGTAGCAATAGCAATGATGGTCCTGACAGAAGTATAACAAGCCACTGGAGCAAAGGTTTCTTCATAGTCAACTCCCTCTTTTTGTGAAAACCCTCTAGCCACGAATCTAACCTTGTACTTCTCAATGCTCCCATCAGCAGCACGCTTGATCTTGAAGAACCATTTCGAAGATACCACAGATTTGCCTTTGGGTCTAGGAACGATATCCCAAACATCATTCTTAAGAAAGGATTGATACTCTTCAGACATAGCATCTTTCCAAACCTGTTGACTAGAAGCTTCCTCAACATTGGAAGGCTCTGACTCATCAGAGCTACATAACTAGAGAACTTATTAGGTCTCTTACTTTCTCTGAAAGTTCCTCTTGGGGCTGCAAAACTTTATGCCTCCTACATTGTTTTCCTAGCCCAAACAGGTCTTTTCCTTCCAATCACAATATCAGTAGGCCCATCAGTAGGTTCCAAGGGCTCGACTGGATCATCATCTTCTTTAGGTTCTGGAACCTCCCTATGACTTTCAGGAACATGGTCATCTTCCATATCTTGAGGAGGCTCTTCATCATCAATCTCCATATAGGTTCCCTTGGATCTTCTAAATGCCACATCCTCCTCAAATGTGACATCTCTTCTGATCTCAATTGTCTTCTAACCCGGAATGTAGATTTTGTAGGCTTTTGATGTCTCACTATAGCCTACCAAAATTCCCATCTTGCCAGAAGGTTCCAACTTTGTCCTCTTTTCCTTTGGAACATGAACATACACACATCCAAAGATCCTCAAATGACTTACTTCAGGATTCACACCTGAGAATGCTTCTTCAGGCATTATATTCTCCAAGATCCTATAAGGACTTCTATTCTGAACATAAACAGTTGTCCTGGATGCTTCAGCCCAAAGGGAGGTTTGCAGGTTTTGGTCATGAATCATTGCTTTGACTGCTTCCACAATAGATCCGTTCTTTCTTTCAGCAACACCATTTTGTTGAGGATTATAAGGAATGTTGAACTCCCTCTTAATCCCTGCTTCAATACAAAAGTTACGGAAGCTAACAGAAGTTACTCTCCTCCGTTATCGGATCTCAAGACTTTGATCCTCTTTCCGGACAAATTCTTCACCTAAGCTTTGAATTCTTTGAATCTCTCTGATACCTCCTCAGATTCTTTAGATTTCAAGAAATAAATCCAAGTCTTTCTAGAGTAGTCATCAATAAAAATAATGTAATACAAGAAACCACTCGAAGACGCAACAAACATTGGACCAGATAAATCAAAATGAATGAGATCAAGAATACATTTGGATCTACTTTCACTACTATGAAATGGACCTTTTGTATTCTTACCTAAGGCGTAGCCTTTGCAAGTACCTTCATGCTCCTTGTTGAATTTTGGAAGGCCGGTGACCATCTTGTCCATGATAGGTAGGGCTCGAAAGTGAAGGTGAGCTAATCTTCGATGCCAAAGATCACACAAACTTGAAGAATCAAGCACTAGAGCATGAAGAGGACGAGTGCATAGATTGTAGAGACACCCATGTCTAACTCCAATCACTCAAGCAGTCTTGATGTTTGAGTTCTTAGCCCATATAAGAACTTTACCTTCTGAAAATGCAACTTGGTAACCCTTGTCTTCCAAGGTTGAGATGGAAAAAAGGTTTCTCTTGATGCCTGGAACAAATAGCACATCATCCAATTGCAAGGAAACGTCGGAATCCAAGTGAAGAGAGGAGGTCCCAACTCCTTTCACAGAGTAGCTAGCATCATCTCCGATAATGACTTGTTCACTAGAATCGTTTTCCACCAAATTAGATAGATGCTCCCTAAATCCAGTGATGTGGCAAGAGGCACCACTATCAATCAGCCAAGTGTTGGTGTCGATAGTTACATTGCTTGACAAGGCTAAATAGTATAGGTATTCACTTGAATCCTTCTGCAAAGAGACTTCATCAACATTTGCAATGGCGGCCTATTGCCTAGGCCTGGTAGGACATTCCTTTGCAAAGTGACCATACTTGTCACATCGAAAACATTGGACTTTGGAGAGGTCCCTCTTCTTCTTAAACGCAGGAACACTGTCAATTTCTTTATCTCTATTCCTCTTGAAATATCCTTTCTTTCCTCCTTTCCCTTTCTTCTTGAAGGATTGAGTGGCAAGAACATGAATGTCTTCATTAGAGGAAATTTGACCAATACTTCTCGTAGACAATGTAGACTCTTCTTGAATGCAGTCCGCCCTCAAGCAATCAAACTTGGGAAGTTTCGATCTTGCACTGATTCCTTGAATGTAGAACTCCCAAGATGCAGGAAGACCATTAAGAGCCAACATGGTCAAATCCTTGTTGTCAACAACATGCCCGATAGAAGAGAGTTGATCTCTCAACTTAGTTATTCTCATGAAGTAAGCAATAACAGATTCTCCTTTCGCCATCTTCAAATGATGGAGTTCTTGCTTCAGTGCAAGTGCTTGGCTTGTGTTATTGATTTTGTACATCTCCTCCAAGGTTTTGAACATCTCTCTTGCCATCTTTAACTTGGAGACAATAGGAACAATATGATCCTTTACAGAATCAACTAACATCTTCTTCGCCTTAATATCTTTCTTCTTCCATTGAACTTTTTCTTCCTCTTTCGTAGGCTCGGGAGTTGTGCTCTCCACGAATTTTGCCAACTCACTTTCCTCCAAGGTGAGCATAATTCTAAATCTCCATGAAGTGAAATTTGATGCTCCCTCAAGCCTATCCTCAATCTTAAGACCGTTCACCATCTTTGACAAGGAGATAGAGGTAAACAAAGATGAGAAGGAAAATAGAGAGTATTGTTGTAACTCACGAATCTGATCAAGATCTCCTTCAAACCCGCTTTGATACCATGTTAATTTTTAATGATCAGATATAATGCACAGATTTTTATTCAAAAATAGACTCAGAAACACAGCAAATACCTTGGGAAAACCCTTCAACCTGAGGGAGAAAAACCCAGCCAATATATCTCTTATATATTAAATGAATAAAGGGCAGAAATCTGCTCACAACTCAGGCACAACACAATGCCTATTAGATACAATGAATAGCACCTCTCCTAGATGCAAAGATACAAATGATATGTTTCTCCTTGAATCGACCTGCTGCTACAAAATATGATCTGCTGCTAGAGGAATGCGAAGTATACTGAATGAACTTGATTGTCAAATGGTAGATCATCACCTTGTATTTATACAAAACAATATGTCTCTTCATGTAGGTCGGCCTCCTTATTGAATAATAATAACAATTAAATGAGTCGGCCACATCAAGGAAGTCGGCCATAATAATAACAATATTAAATGTCTTTTAATGAAAGACATGTCTCCAAGATGAAGTCGCATCTCCTCATGTCGGCCTCAATAAATGTGAGTTAATGAAGCGCCTCTTCATTTGATTATAATGTTTACAATTCAAATAGTCGTTAGGCTATAATTTGAATTGCCTTCAACAAGACATGCTGGTCTGGAAGTAGCAGACCGACGCTGGTTAATAACATCAACAAAAGGTCAATACCCCTTGCAGAGGGGTCTTGGGGCAAAACCCCCAAAGGGATCATGAGGTTTTGGGGCAGCGCCCCAAGCATTTTCCCTATCATGATATTGGGTGGTATGGAAGGGATGAAAACCCCATTGCCAAGTCCAAATTAAGGCTTTCAAGACTGCGTGGACCTTCAAACTCTTGAGTTTTTGACAATTTTGTCAATGTGTTGAAGGAGTGAGTTGAAAGAAGAAAAGTGAAAAATGAATGTCATTATGCACCTAGGGGCAGGTTTTTCCTACTAACTCATGAATTTTTGGGTGATTAACTTGCTAAGAAATTGTCCAAAACTTGCCAGTGAGTTTACTCACAAGAACTCATCCAGGGGTTTCACCTCATGAATCAACACTTGTCTCGCGAGTTTTTAAACTGTGGTTAATATAATATACTTTTACTAGTATTTGCAAAGCCAAAAAAAAAGATAAATCCATTTTTAACTAATTCAAAGTTACTGATTCTTATATCTCTCTAAAGGGACCCCCTTAGGAAGAAAAATATGAGAGGGGCTTTTCATATGACTAGCTAAATAGCCCCTTAAATACTTATGGTTATCAATTTACAATCATACATATAAAAACGGACAAACAAAAATAGTTCACAATGTTTGAACTATGTTCAAGGAAGATATCGCAATTTGCAGCTCTAGTCTAATAACAATTTTTTTAAAGTAGCATGCATTTGTGGAATATATTTTGTAGCCTATAGGGTATAAGGAAAATGTCACGACAATGGCTCTTGAATCTTACACACAATTTCAATTGCTAGCGTGACAAACTTGAAGAGCACACAAAAAATACTGAGAGGGAGGGGGGATGAATCAGTATTTTAAATCTTTTAAACATAAACCATGAGAATCAGAAATAAAACAGTAAGAGCAACCATCAAATATGAAGAACACCAAATTTCACATGGAAAACCCTTTCAGGTAAAAAACCACAACACAACTATGCTTTCATTGACAACAATGGGCACCAATCCAGGTTACATAAGTGAGCGCCAACTCACTTAGAGCACCAACCTTTCTTGAAGCACTAACTCCATGATGCTGAATCACCAACTCCAGTCTATGGCTCAAAGGAGCTTGCATTACTCATCCCAACATCAAGACAAGTCATGTGCTAGCGTCTAAGATAGGTCCTATATGATGATGTAGCCATGATATTTGCTTGTCTTAGTGACCGGTGTGTATATTCAAGTGAGGAATTTATTATTACAGTTTTCTTGAAGCCTTCAAGACTACATCTTTTGTTGTCAAGCTCATTAACAAAGAAGAACAGTTAAGTAAAAAGATAAATGGTTATGTTCTAGTTTGACCTTAGCTAGGATATTAATAGATGGGATTGTTTTATGAGTTGTCTGTGTAGGGCATGATTGATACATTTTTGCATTATGAAGATAGCATTTCTTGTCAACTATGATTTAACCTGTATTTAGCAATACAATGACTGTAGCATGCCAACTTTGCCTATGGGCATCCTTTATAATAAACAAGTTGTCCAATGTATGAAACAAGATAATCCTTGATTGTGGCTTTGACTGTAAAGATTCAGAGATTTGCAACAAGGGATATGTATTTTGTAGGTTTTATGACCATGTTTCATCATTGGCCTATTACTTGCTTAGACTTATAGGTTGATGGGGGTTTGAACTTTGGGGGCAACATACCAACGGGGTTGAGGGGCAGCGCCCCTTGCGGGTGTTTGGGAGCAGTGCCCCTAACGGGGTCAAGGGGCACACCATTTTCTTTTCTTTTTTGTAAATCCTAGACGGGCATATCATAAACCAAACAAGCATTGAAAGATTGGAAAAGAAAATTAAAAATTAATTAAATTGGTCGATTCCCAGGCTCGAGACTTGCCCAAACCCGACGAGTCCGGAGAGTACTCGAGGTCTGAGTCTCCCAAACTCGTTGAGCCTAGTTTGCCTCGGGAATCACTGAGTCTAGGTGAGTCCAGGCGAGTCTTGTAACACTAGACTAATAATCCCATGGACTATGGTTTGGTTGATCTTTTAGGATTATTGGTGGACAATCTTCCTAATGGTGCGACTCTAAGAATTTCTAAAGACAGTGCTGAGAGGAGGATTACTCAGATTTATCAGCTGTGCTGTGTTTTTTTTTTCCTATCTGGTTTTCCTGGATATAGGTTATCCCCCTTTTTGTCTTTGTTTTGTTGTATTGGCTTGGTGTCATATGTATGCCCTTTCTTGTTTTTCTTTTCAGTCAGTATGGCTCATGTTTAGATTCTCTGTTGAAACGTATTTTTGTATCCGGTAAATCGTATCAGGCAGTTTGTTTAATCCCCTGCTTTTTCATGTTTCATATTTTGTTTTCTCTGTAAATGGTTGAGGGCTTCTTCCCTCATTTATAATTTCAACAAAAACATATTAAATAGTTTTATTTACAATTGATACTTAAATCTTTATGAATGGGCCCCTCACAAACATAAATACAAAAACAGAATTTCATAGGACCAAGCCAATAGCCACACAACCTCATCACTGCGACTGCCAAATACCAAATGCACAAAAGTGCTTTCTTCTTGAATTGCCGTTACCCCATTGTGGCAAAACAATACACACCTGCTGGAATTGCCAACTTGCCATAAATTTGAGGAAGTATTTAATTAAAATTAAATTTTTACATTTAAATGTTTTGAAACAATTATTGTGTCCTTATCATGCACGTCACTTCCAGTTGAATCAGTTCTCCTGCATTTAATCTTGCAAAAACCAATTTAGTTCAAGTATTGCTACCATTCGTTCGTAACACTTGACACACCTTCTATGGCACCTTCACCAAGTCAGTAGCCATACAACCCCATCACCTCCAACCCCAGGCACCAACAGCACAAAAAAGTGCCATCTTACAATCTTCCTACCCCTTGTTGCATCCAACAACCACCTATCCCTAGGAAGGAGCATAATCCATGACTTGGAAATCCTCCAAGCAAACAAGGTCAACAATTACCATAGAAACACACAGTTAGATGAGGTGATTGACTTTCTAGGCTAAAGAACAGCTGACCTACTATGTCTGTGATGAGAAAAGGAAGGAGTACCTCTACCCTGCCCTCCTCCCTGCTGTTGATCTGCGGATATCCTAACTTGTTGAACAATCTGAGATAGTAAGATCCTTAGGATATGCAAAGAACTGCCAGCAAAATTCTGACTGAGATCCATAGTTGAAAAGTGATCCTATTTTTCTGCTTTATAGTTCAATCCTCAAAGCTATGGCATCAAATATACTAACCCTAGAATACATTGACAGACATCATAGAATTATGTCATATATATTATATAATCACTAAACTGAATTGCAATCTAAGAATTAAACTTAGAACGTCTTTGGGGAAATCCAATTGCACAGAAGTCACCTCCAATGATAATTACCTCCGCCAAAACTGCTAAGTTGCTAATGCTTGCCTAGTAATGAGATCCTATGTAGCTATCCTTAGGAGGAAAAGTGGGATGAATATAAACGCAAACAACACAGACATTCATTTAAACTTTTGAGAAAGAAAATAAACAACAGTACCCAAAGATTACAGAGAACAGTTCTTCAAAAGGATTTTGATTGGCTTCCATAAGACTATTGTACCACCCTACCTACAAATGGAAGAACTAATAAAAGCATTTGTTGACAATATCTGTGTCCCAAATCATGAGAATAAGACTGTTGTACCACCCTACGTACAAATGAAAGAACTAATAAAAGCATTTGCTGACAATATCTGTGTCCCAAATCATGAGAAAGTTATCGACAGAGAACTTGTCTTCTAGAATAAGCACAAGATCACATTTATCTTCTTTACTCTCAGATTTTTCCTCCTGTATGTGTTCCAGCATAAGAGTTCCATTGTTCTTAATGTGCTTGGTAATGGTCAAGAGCTTGTTTCATGTTATAGTCAACAACCATCCCCTCAGAGGTCCACCTTCACATGTGAATTTACCAGCATCAAGTAAAACTAAGAAAAGCTTTAAATCCTCATGTGGACATTTCTCTTTTTATCAATTTTACTCGACTTGGACAAAGATGAATAAGGAGGGCATCTGATAAACCAGCTTTTGGACATGGACCGTTGCTCTATACATCAGAAAACTGATATATCTTAGTGGACAGACAAAGACAGAGAAAAAGAGATTCCTGTGGTAGCAGCGAGTGAAATATCTTAAAAATGGGGTTGCAAGAGAGCAATTTAATTGTCATGCATCTAGATGAAGCAGTGCAGTACTACTCCTTTGTCTCCTCCCTAGTCAATTAAGGAAAGACATAAGAAAGTAATAGGACTAGAATTTCACTGAATTCCAATTGATAAATACATTCCTAAAATAAATAATCACAAAGTGGGAAAGGTGACACCTGAGGATAAGGACAAATATTTTTCACTTGGTAAGGGATACTCTTGGTGAAAAAGCTCAAAAAGATTGTACCAGACTATTAAAGGAGATGAAGAAACAGGAAAAGTCTTAGGTGGAGAAACCAAAAGTTTTGCCAGAGGAGGAATGGAAATGATTCGGACAGCTACCATGGGCTGCAAACCTGGGCAAGCCTCTAGAAGATGGTTATACTGGTGAGAATAGATTACATTCAAAAGGAATGTTCACATAACCAACAAGTTCTCCCCTTTAAAAGCCAGCCAATATATGCTCAGTCTTGTCGGACAAGATAGCTTCAAGGTTTACACAGAAACAAAAAGCATGCAATTTACAAGAGACTGTTAAAATATAAGCCCAACACTGGTCCAACAAAATTTTCCTTTGATAGTAAAAAGGCAGACCCCAACCAAAACCATTGTAGGAAGATCCTCAATAGGATTGAAAGCATACTTCCATTGTTTCATGAAAAGACTTCCATGTTTCATGCATCAAGTGGCTACTTAGAAAATAGATTCATCATCAGATCTATAAGGGGAACCCACTGTGGATAAACCAATCTACAATAGAACAACTTCATCTAACATGAGGAACTCCTAATCCTTCAATATTTTGGAGTTTGATATAAAGACCCACAAAACAACAAATTAATGTCCTCACTTGAATATATAAATTCTATGTTTAACCTCTTCAATGATGATTTCTACCTTATAATGTAAAACCCATCTATAGCACCTACTACACAGTTCAGAAATCAGCTGAATAAGCATCTTATGAATATGCTCCAGTAAAAACTGTAGCAATTATTTTCTTGATGGCTGGAGACATTTGGCCAAGATAGCTGAAAAATAGGAACAAAACAGACCGAGGCAGAATGCCATGGCCACATCCAAAAACATAAAAACTAAATAATATTATAATACCTTGAGAATTATACACAAAAATAAGAGAAGAAAAAGGGAAAAAAAGAATTTTCAGAAATCAGACCTGCATGGAAAACACCATTTCCATGCCTAGGAAATGCTAAAGACTTAAAACATTGTTATTGGGTCATCAAACACAATTTTTGTGAAACAAATATGTGTTCGAGATTTATTTTTGTTCTCTGTTCTCCTCTGTTTGTCTTTTCTTTTCTTGAGACATACTTGAAGCATGTGATTACATTTTATAGCAGATTTGTTCTACAAAAGCAAATGGAAGAATTAGTTATGTTTTTATTCAAAATTTGAAAATTTCTTCATTAGAAGATATTTGAACATGATTATATCTTAAAATCTATTAAAAAACAGATATGATCTACCAAAACTTTAATTGTTTAAACTTTAAAGCAAAAAAAAAAACTCCCCTAAAATAACGAATTCAAACCAACTACCTGCAAAATCTAAAGAGCCACTACAATGCAAGAACAATGAAGAAAAAGTCTGATAATATATGAGAGAACAGCAAAACATATGCTTACTAAAAATATTACACAAATAACTCAGGTCAGGTATTTGTGAGGAATTTCTTCTTACTAGTAACTTACACTGGGGCTTTTATTTCACCCGAATTTGTCGCTTGAAAAATTTCAGCCAAAACTCGAACAATATTTGGTGAACAATTTCCTGGTAACGAGAAGAATATAATTCCATTTCTAGCCAACTTCACAAGTGATGGCATGATAGATTTTCCTGTGAATGATTCTGTTATATGAGCACCTCCAGAATTCTTCTTTGCCTCTAGATTTTCCACTGGTTCTTGCACCAAGTTTGGATCATCAACAGAAGAAATTCCTGATTCCGGGCAATTAACTTCTGACACTGACCCGTGTATTGCATTAGATGCAAGCATAGTACGGCTTGGAAACTCTTCAGAATTGGAAGTCATTCTGGGTCTCTTTCTCTGTGCATTCTCAACCACATCAACAGCTTGCTCCTCTGCTATTACTTCATAATTATTTTCTGTTTTACTTTTCTCCAAACTTTTTAAGTTAGCAGTAGATTCCATAGCATCTCTTGATGTACATGTTGACAAGTTGAAAAACTGTGACATTTCCAAAAACATAAGAATAAGAAAACAATTGAACCAGGTAAAAACAAAAGAGCTGTTAAAGAATCAGCCATTGAAAATCAACTTGTGCTGTGACAGTCTAATATTCCTTATCAAGGCTCTCTTAAACTACACATGTATTATCATTACTAAATTCCAGTTATAATCCCGATTAGTATTTGGATTTTGGATAACATAATTATTAATATACCTTCAAATCTTGAAAATGAAATAATAATATATATATATATATCAAGAATATAACTGCAAAAATAAAGATGCTACAAAGGGACACAATGCAACTTAGAAATGCATGATGATGGAATTAAGTTGCTGGAGTTCAAGTAGCTTATCATAAAGAGAGTCGCCCAAATAAGACCTTCAAAAGCCACTCAACCAATCAACCATTACTTGATTGTTAATTTGTTTCTTATTCATTTGAATTTTGACCTATACCTAAACATTTCATGAATTAATTTACAGTGCATATCAACAAACTGATACCTTTCTTGAAATATTATTCTGCTTTCCAAAAAGTAACACAATTTTACCTTCCCCAATATTGTCCAGTTATTCTGTGACATTTAGAAGATGCTCCATTTTTATGTAGGATTTGATATTTGATGAATGATGATGACATGGTGTTTGTTTTGTTTTCCTGAAGACAATTATTTTCCATCCTGGTTGATGAAGTATTAAATCTGTTTAATGAGAACCATAGCAATATAAACGATTTTGTTTTCTTGCATGATTGCATTGGCTTTTAGCCACATCTTCTACATTTTTGTCATTAATTATCTTCATTTCTAACTCTTAGAGAATTATTTCTTCATGTGGAATTTATAGAGCATCTGATCCAAATTCAACTGTTATTACTCTGTCTCTTTACCTTAGCCATCAATAAAATTTCTTCAGTGATGTCCATTTCTACAAACCAAATAAGCTATGGTCCATGGGGTTTCAAAACTTAGGGACAGGCAAACTATGGGCCAAAATCTGGGGATGGCAAAGACAGGGGATGGCACTTCAGTGATGTCCATTGTCTACAAACCGAATTAACAATGTTCCACAAAATTTCAGAAGGAGGGGAACCGGAGGTCCATGGACCAAAATCTGAGGACAGCAGAAAGATCGTGGCTGGCAAACACACACACACAATACAGACATACATACACATACATAATACAGACATACATACAAACTATATCACAAGGTTCATGTTTGTATTCACGTTCAGCAAAGATAAAATTCGCCAAAAATAATCTTGATTAAATTTGAATAATATTATTTAAACATTATAAATATATTAAATTTTAGATATTAAATATATTCATAATTAAAAATATAAATCAAATATTTTATATTAATTTTAATATTAGAAAAAATTATTACAATTTTTTATTTATAAAACTAATAAATTTAAATTATAATAATAATAATAAACAAAACCTAAAGTTTTAAAAACAATAAGTGACACAGCAAAGCAAATAAATAAAGACAAAGAAAATCTCAAGATTACTCAGTTTTGCAGTTGCCTCCACACACACTCCTGAGCTCACACAAATCATGCTACACCAGTGCTGACCTTGTTCCACCTTCCACAAATCACACGAATCGAGGATAGTGCAGACATTTGCTCAACAAGGTAGTCCGACTCTGGACTCTGCAACAACAAGCGACCACCATGTCAGCCAGCAAATTCAACACAGGTGGTGCAGACTGTCAACACCCACAGACTGTCAACAGGACAAATGGCTCCCTTTTAAAAAATATATTTTAATGAAAAAACCTAAGCCCTTATCCATATGAATTTCAGGGCAAACTGCAATGATCTTTTAAAGTTTTCTTTACATTAATCAAAGTTTGATCTTCGTGGATTAAATTTGGTGAACCCTGTAACATAGCATACACACACATTGACAAACGTACACTCAGGCACATACAAAGACATACATAGATACACACACAAGCATACATACATACATACCATACTTCCATACACACACATACAAAATACATAAAATTTCTTTGCTGATGTCCATTTTCTACAAACCAAGTAAGCTATGTTCCACGGAGTTTCAGAAATAGAGAACAGAGAGACTATGAACCATGTTGGCGTTTCAATTCACACCTCTAGAATGCAGATTAGGAACGGACAGCTATGCACAGTTAGACTGCTCTTCAAATTAGGAGGGGAAGCTCCCTCTTCGTTGATGATGCTTAAAAAGAAATACTAAACTAATTGCCAATCTTTTTGTCTCAGCTGAGAGCACAAGGTTATAAAACTATTTGTGTCATAGCTGAGGTTTTCTCTGGTTTCTTAAACTTTCAACTACAACTAGGCCTAAACTAATGACGCTTCTAATAACTCAAGTAAATTTAGAGATTGAGAGTTAGAAGTAAACAAGGAATGATTGATAACACAAAACTTAAATAAACTCGCTCCCAGCTAACACCTGAAGACTCATTGTACTTATGAGGTGTAAGCTGAAATAAAGATTAAACAAGCAAATACATAAGACGAAAGTACTGAAAAATGATTGAGACGGTAGATCAAAGCAAGATAGGCATAATATTTGCTTTCTCAATATTCTCCAAGGACAATTACACTTCTAGGACAGCAAATTGTAGCAAAGTAGGCTTACAATATGCGATCAACCAAATTACATAGACAAAAGTTGAATAGACACTGAATAACAAAGCAAGCAAAATAAGCTCAGCAATTTGTTATAACAATAACAGTTAAAAATAAATGAGCAAGGCTGCCCTTATTTATACACAAACAAAGGAGTAAGGAACCCTAAAATCTCCTTGTTTTTAACAACTAGACTTGCGAACATGCAAGCTTTATTTCTAAAACTAAACAAAACTGATAATTAACCATCAATTAACTGAAAACTCCAACTATACATTAGATATTTCCAAATAATAGATATTCATGAAAAGAGAGCAGCCAGTTAACTTGAAAAAGGCATCAAGTCAATTGTTGCCTTTACTTAAGTTCTATATTTGGAAATGTTTGCATGCTCCAACTGGTAGTTCACTCATTGACAATTTGGGATATCATATCCTCCAAAAAGCCATTGACTACCTCTTCATCAGGAACACTAACACTATCCAGAACAACATACTACTTCTCCAACATCTCTTCACCACTTGCGATCAAACTTAGCAATTATTTCCTCTTTTCAGCTGCTTCATCAAACTTTGCTAACATTGCTGCAACATAATTCATCTTGCAGGCAACAGGATCACCATTAAAACTTCCACAGACAAGGTTCTAAAACTTTGTATGTACTTGACCGAGATCAAAGTAAGTGCCATCTTCATGTCGATATTGGCAAGGGATCTGTGACACAAACGTACTTACGAACTTGAGAGTACTGGCAACTTTCTGTCTATATCAAACCAATTCTACAGTTATTCCTTCATAGGTTTTTAATTTGAAGAGGTGTTGTTCTCTCCAAGCAAATAGCTTCTTCTTGTGTTCTTCTGTAGTGACTAAGTCATAAGCCGTCCTCAAGTCAAAAATGACGATCTTGTCTCTTGGTTTCCTTTCTGACATATTTTGCTCAAACTCCTGAATTCCTGAGCGAAGATCATGGCCGTTGTACCTCAATTGGTACATCTCTACAAGTATAGATCTGACCCTAGTGATGAATTCTCATATACAATCTCTTAGATGCTTTTCGTAGATAACCAACTGACTCAACTAATGTCGATCTGCAGGTGACTCCAAAATCTATGGAAGCAACAAGGGGGCCTGTGAAGTACCATGAAGGAGGTTTCAAACATACTAACACAACTGCCGAATCTCAGCCTTAAGGGCTGCCTTATCTTCTCCATCTTTGAGCACTCGTTCCTTCAGATTGTCTGCTGCAACCTTCAAGGAATTTACATCAATATGTCGGGGACTTCTTTCGTGATTGGCCTTGACAACTTTCAAGTCATCAATTTCAACCTCATCAATGTTCTTGTCTTTTGAAGGTGTGGCAAACTCAAGGATGATCTCACAGATTTCTTCTCCATATGAACTTGTTTCTTAAGTTTCTTCTCTAATGTGTCTTGGTAGATGTTGTTAAGCTTTGCAAAGTTCAATTGATAAAAAGGCTTCCTCCTCTTCTTGCCTAGGATGTTCTCAAGCCAAGACGAGGAGTCTCTAATAACTTATCTGGGAGGATCGGTTCCAGTTCCAGGAACTCCTGATGGATCACTCAGTGTTGAAACATTGTGAACTGGTGAATCACCTTCTAAATCTATATGAATAGGAGAAGGCCTTGGTGATGATTGAAGAATGGAGATGAAGGCACGGCTTCGACTTGTGGTGCTGATTCAACTAGAACTTGTGGTGCATCTGCTGATTGTTCTTGCTAATTTACCTTTTCCTTCAAGCTCTTTGTCATTCTACTAATCTTGGTATCTTTTGGAGGATCGCTCATAGCTTTCACTCTTGGTTTTTATTTAGAAGAAGGTAGAGATGTATACACTATTGGCGGCTCTGCAACTACCTTTCATGTCCTTTTACTACTAAAGAATATCCTACTGTTCTTGACAATTCGGCTTGTTCTTTCCTCAATGGAGGTACTCTCTTTGGTGAACCAATCAACTTGTGGAAGTTGTCGTTGCTCAACCTAATCTCGGGCATACATGGGAAGTAGAACTTCCCCATCATCATCAAGATTTTTCTGTAGTGTTTCCTACGCCTTCCAAAGCATGCAAATCAAACACTGGATGCACATGATGTAAGTCAGTTTCGAATGTTCTCAAGAAAACATGGAGTAACACAAATTTGGTTCTGATTTCGATTGGAGAATACTACATGTTTGAAAACTTGAAGTTTGACTGTGAACATGCCTATGTTTGGAAAAGTTTTGCACAAAAGCTAAAAATAGCTCACAATTTTTTCTTCAGAAAAAGGCAAATTTTCGAAAAAACCTAAGGTATGGGTTTTGTAGATAATCTTGTTGTGAAGAGACCCAGATTGTCAAATTTTGACAAAGCTGATTTTTTCCAACAACATGCAAGATTTCCTAAAAAGTAGGGCCGAAAAATTGAGGTCTGGGTTTTGTAAACAATCTTGTTGTGAAGAGACCCAGATCGTCTGAGTTTTTCCCAAAAAAGAAAGATCTTAAAAATAGGGGCCGACATGCAAATTTACAAAAAAAAGTTGAAGTTTGGGTTTTGTAGACAATTTCTTATGAAGAGCCCCAAATCATCATATTTTCAAAAATCTAAGGATTTCTTGGACAAGCATGAAAAACTAGACTCTCTTGAAAATTATAATTTTTTACAATCTTCAAGAGGAGCGAAGAACAAGTAGACCCAGATCAATGAAAGTAGAAAATTTTGACCACCTGTTTCTGAAAAGTGGTGCCCTAGAAAAATAGACCATGAAAAAGTGAGCTTTTGTGCTTGGCAATCTTGAATCCACGAAGAATGCTGAAAAATCATTTCATTTGAGCCTCCAAATCTTAATGAGATGAAAAATTTATGTTTCTTCCTCTGAAAGCTAACCTACAAATTATGAAAAATGAATGCATGCAAAAATATCTTACTTCGTTTGCATCAACTCAAAGAACTCCTAAAAAATAGGGGGTCAAAATCATGCATGAAGAAGATATTTTCGAAAAATTTACTAAGTTGACTTGGGTGCCTTCCTTGAAATAACGCACCCACCTACTCCAGACTTGGTTTATTTTTCGAGATTTTCAAATTTTGCTCACTTCTGCCTTCATTGAAACCTGATTCTGACTTTGATGATCCGTCAAATTGGCATTGTTGACTGATAGTCATTGTTTTATCATGGAAATTTCATCATTGAACATTGTTGAAGTGATCCCCAACTTCATTTCAGCATCCGACGTCATCTGATTGTGTTTGCAAACCTCGAAGTTGCTAACAAAGGTCGAAACGGAAGAAAACATGGACGAAATGAAAGAGTTACTAAGGCATGAAAAGAAAGGCGCCCTCCTTGAAAAAAAGTGCTTGGCTTTGCCAATGTTAGAAACTTTTTTGAGATTTTCAACTTTTTTCGCTTTTCGTGCTTCTGAAAGCTGGTACCTCCTATTCAAGCATCATTTTCCGCCAATCTATGAACAAATGAGACTGAAAGTCAGTCAATCTGGCAAGCTTGATCATAACTGAGTTGAATGGTACCCAGTTGAATGGTACCCCATACTAGCCTTTGTTACTACATTCAACTGATTTGCCAAGATCCTGAACTGGGCCAATGGAGAGATTTTAATGTTTTCCGAAAAATGAGAAAAATAAACTGTGTTGAGGACTTGGGCGCCCTCCTTGAAATAAGGCGCCCATCCTCTCCAGACAGTTTATTTTTGAGGATTTTTAATTTTTTCTTTGCTCCACTCCTTTTTGCATGAAATGCCTCCATTCGATCTGCAATTCCCGTTGACTAACAGGTCCTCTGAGTTGTATGATGGATTCATTGAAGAGCCTGAACATATCTAATGATGACCTCCAGCTTTCCAAACCCTAAACTGCCTTTGACTACATTTGATTGAATCTAAACTGGGCTAACGAAGGGGATTTCAAGTTTTCTGAAAAACGCAAAAAAAAATTCTAAGGCATGAGCTCATGGGTGCCTTCCTTGAAATAAGGCGTCCAACTTCTCCATACTTAACCATTTTTTGAAGATTTTCAACTTTCCTCGTCAACCGTTCACCACCTTCGTTCACTGCATCGACTATCGTTGCTAACACGTTGACCATGTTCACTGTTGCACATGCATGATCTGCGAGAACTGAAAAATTGCTTAAGGCATTAACTACCAGGTGCCTCCCTTGAAATAAGGCGCCTTTATTTTCCAAACTTTTTTGAAATTTTTTTACAATTTTCTCTATTTTTAGATTCCCCTCCTTCGTTGACCATTTTTCGAGCATCTTTCGCTATAGATTGATTTGTGCAACGTTTGAGACTTTGATTCTAACACTTGGCACTTGGCCATCCTCAATTGATGACTTCGGAGGTCCTGATTTTTCTTCTGAAAAAGCGAAATAGACCCACTAGAGAAAAACTAACTTTTTTGACAATTTTGCCTAGACCAACGTGATCATGACATTTTCAACCAATCAAAAATCAGTTTGAGCCATTTATGCAAAGATTATATTTTTAGACATTTTCCTAAAAATAGGGCCGAAAAACTGAAGTTTGGGTTTTCTAGAGAATTTCATTTAGAAGAGACCAAGATCGTCAGATTTTGAAAAATCTGAGTTTCTCACCAACATGCATGAATCCCTAAAAAATAGGGACCGACATGCAAATTTCTATTTTTAGAAAAAAATTGCGAGCATCCTTTTGACAATAAACCCAAAAAAACCCTATGATTCATTTAGTTTTTAGAAATTTCTAAAAACAGAAAAATTCTATTTTTAGAAATTTTGACCCTTTTTTTACTTTTGACGACAATTTTACAAGATTTTGACCACTTTTACAAAATGCCTTAATGAAGCAAAAAATTTAATTTTGTGTACAACAACCACTACTCATGAAATATGGGCCAATGAGTTTGACTAAAAAACTACCAAGTTGAATCCTAATATAAATATCATAATTTAACAAACTGCACAAAGTACCTCTCACATATCAATGGATGAGCTAAAATGGCTCAATAATGAATGGTTCATAAGGCACAACACTTGTTAAATGTTTTGCAAGTAGAGTAGCAAGCTAAGTGGACTTGATCTTGGGGGAAACTTCATGGTTAAGCGTGCTTGAGTCAAAATAGAACTAAGATGGGTGACCTCTCGAGAAGTCTCAATGCTTCACTCTTGTGAGTATCACCTAGATGCAATTAGTGCTAAGCGGACCATTCATTCTCATGAGAGATGGTTCGTATGAACCATTGCTCATGAAATATGGATCAATGAGTTTCACTAAAAATCTATGCAATTGAATCCTAATATAAATATCATAGTTTTGACACACCACAAAAAAGTAGTGTTCAATGCCTCTTGGCACCTTCACAAATCATCTCAAAACAATTGTGTGTGATGTGAATCAAGTCGCAATAACCTAATGTAATGTGAAAAATAACAAAATAACAATTTAAAAAGTAAATGTCCTAAATTTATATTTTATAATTTATAATTAAAATTTTATTGCAAACTTAAGGAAATTTAAAATTTAAAATTAAATATATAATTAAATTTCATGAACTTATCTTCAACAACTACAAATTGGACAAGGTCCTAAAGATGCCTTGTGTCATATAATGGTTTGTCATGAACATCTAAATGTTCTCACCTTTAGTGTATATTTCTTTCACCCACTTTATCTATGTGCCAATCTTTTGCATCACCAAGTTGAGGGAGTGGATGATAAACGGAGTCCAAAAAATGTGCTTGTACCTTTCCTCAACCAAAGCACCTATTGCCTTGCAACATTTTGCATTGTCCATATTGACTTGTACAATGTTTTCAACACCCACCATCTTATGGACTCACTGAGAATTTTGGAAATAAAGTATACATCCTTTACTTGTCCCTCACAATCAATCGCCTTCAAAAACATTGTCCCTTTAACAAGCACTACAATGGCATTAATTAAAGGTTGGTTTTTATAATCTTTTCAGCCATTAGAAACGATGAACACTCCTATTTCAATCCATGAATCCCTAATTGGTTTTAGTAATATATTTCAAAAACATCTTGCCAATAAGATGGTTCACACTTTCTCATACCTAGAATGTGTGAAATCTAAGGATGTTTTGACTAATTACCATTACCATTTCCCACCAATATGATGATCTCACTAAGTTGAAAATAAAACTATTGACGTAAATGCAACATGCAATGTATCCATCTACATTGTCCCTCACCTCATTCTGAAATACCTTATCCAATTGACCCCTTTTGCAAGAAGAAAGACAAAGATTGACTTTTGAGAGACACTGTCTCCAAAAAAGGATTTGCCAACAATTGTTGGAGAAGCCCTTGTAGGTTATTTATGTGATCCTTTCTTCACTAAAGGATGAGATCTTAATTTTGTTCTCACTCACACTATCAATTTCTTGTTCTCCTATATGCCATATGTTGCTCCTTTGGCAACCCTTCTTCAACACTCAACATACTTTAATTCCTTGGCCGACCATCGCACAAAGGTGAGATTTCACTCCACTTAAGAGCTCTTATATTTGATCTACCAATAACCACAACAACAAAGAAAAGCCCTACCTCTTGAAAGTTAATCAATGATCATAACATATCTCCATGGAGATGATGCTTGATCACATTTGAAATGTCTATTTTTCCCTAGGCTCACTAAACTTGAACTAGCAACCATTCTAAATGGATAACTATTATAAGGAAAATTTTATTAAAAAAATAAAAATATAACCCTAGAGTATGTTAATGAAAATGTAACCCTAGAGTATGTTTTTGATTAGATAAGTAGGGAAAGGGCCCTAATCCCCTGGTTACAAAGCCAAAAAAGAAAACAGAGAAACAGGTTGGGAAGAGCAGCACCAGCCCACACCAAAAAACATCAAAATGGCACGCAAGCCAAGTAACCAAAATTGCAACCACAGAACCGTCATCAGCATAATCAAAAACAAAATCCCCAAAATAGTGTGCAAACCATTTATGAGGTTAACCAAAGTGCAATAGGTAAGAAACCATAACATTGCTATCATGAAATAGTAGTCCGAGATAATAAAACTAAGCACTAGCAAAATCAAAGCAGCCATATAACCAGAGCAAAAAGATAAGTCCTGAGGCTACACCCAGCATGGCACGACACATGAGCCAATTGGTTACCTTCATATTCTTCCACCAAATGATTCCACCTCGTAGCTAACAGAACAGACCAAACAGCCATCCACAATGCAGCAACACAACACCCAAACACCATAACCTCCCCAAGGGTGGACAAAACAACCTGAAATCCCAGCCAATTATTGCAGATTTCAAAACATTTTTAAACCAACAGATCATGAGACAACCATCTCACAGCACTCTTAACTCTTAGAGAACCCAATTCAAATTTGAACACAGCAAAAATGTTGAAGAAGCAAATAAACTTCGTCATCCAACTTACCTCTCTGCCTCTATAGGAGAAGTTACTATGAGAACCCTGTCCACTACAGCAAAGAGTCTCCAACATACCCGAACTCCACCTCGATAGGAGTGGTCTCCGCCTCAATTGGAGTTGTAAGGTAGAAGACTTGTTGAGGAAGCATAAGCAACCCGCCCCGCTCTCAGAACCCTTCTCCACCTCCATAGGAAAGGTCTCCACCTTAATAGGAGAGGACTCCACCTCAATAGGAACACCATCTGTAGAGCCAAGAAGGTAGTACACACCCCCAAAGAGAGAATACACATAGTAACCATGAGCAACAAGAGCACCTGGGCCTTCAATAAGAACTTTGAAAGCAACCCCACCAACAAAAAACTTGAAATGGTCAACAGAAACCCCAGGGCCTTTAGGAAGAGAAAAACCTGGGAGTACACATCACCCTTGATGAACATCAGCAAGCCTTGCATAAGCAAAGTAAGTATTCCAATAAAGAAACCCACAAAGGCATCCTCCAACATCACGTGAAGCTTCCCCAAAAGAGCTTTCAAACCAACCCCAATAAGAGCTAGAACAACCAGAGACTCAGCTAACAAAGCCCAAAAAACTTAAAATTCATAAACTCAGAAACCACCACTTCTAAAATGGTCAAAATCTAGGTGTTCACAACACCTTTGAAGATCATCATCACACTTAACAAAAAAAGTTGTGAAACCAGAGTGTACACAGCACCTTTGAAACTCATCATCGAACCAACAAAGGGGGACACCCTTCCAGCAAGGAGGACATTGAAGATTTCCTCGCACACCATGTTCATCTTTTCACAAATAGCTTGAGAAACAGCTAAAACATTAACCAAGACAAAACACCTTCTGAGCTCAAAAACGTGGAACCGAAAGTCAAAGGGAATGACTATAGCCATAAACTTGGCAAAGGCATAGCCGAGCAACAGGAGAGGAAGAACCAAGTCGCACAACCACAACCACATAGCAACCCAGGCAACAGGACGGGCTGAAAACCTCATAGGCCCAAAAGGGCACGCAGGAGAACGGAACAATCCCCATCCACACGAGAGAATAAAGGACAAGAGCACCAAATAAAACATGGTAGGAGACATGCACACTGCTACCAACAGCAAGCCCGAACACCAATAGATAGGCAACATGAGAACAACAATCGCCCAACCAGTCAAAGGCATGCCAAGAAATGGAGCACCAACATCACGGGACAGATCGAAAGCAGTGTTCCACGAGCTTTGGGGACGCGGGGACGGCGAGACAGGTTTCGAGGACAGCGGGACAAAGGGCCTAAGTTTGGAGACGGCGGGGGGATGGCAGGGGGACGGTGACGGGGGCGTGGCAGGGTGGTGGTGCTGATATAGTTATACATATACTTATAGTACTTGAAAAACTAGTTTTGAAAAGATGTATAACAGTATAAGAATTACATTCCCAATGAAACTATAGGAAATTAGTAAAATTATAACATAGCAAAATTTGAAATACTAAATCTAAACACGAAGATTTCTTGAATGCTAATTGCTAAATAGAATTTGACAAATGAAATTGTCAAATTGGAGATTTCTATTATATCGAAAATATGAATATCTGATGTCATATGAGATATCACAAAGTCTATAAAGATGATTACATGATTCATCATTACAATGAGTAGCAAATGCCAAATAGTAAATACAGATACTAATAGCAATAGCATTACAAAAGACAAAATGCCAAAATGTCAAAACTCAAATCATTTGCAAGCTCCTCATCACTAGAACTGTTGGACTCCACAAGGTCAAGATCCCTCAAGCTCACACCAACCAGCCCTACATCTGAAGTGGTAGGATCATCCTCATCAATCTGTGAAGGCTTCTCTGGTTGCACATCCCATCGTGCCGCCGGACTCTCCTTGTACCCAAGTGTCTTGTGGTCCATGAGACGCAAAGCACTGTGTACAGCCACAAGCTTCTCTAGTCTCTTAGAGGTAAGTATGTTCCTCTTAAGAGAATGGATGAAGCTATATGTAGACCAATTCCTCTCAACAGCTGAAGAACTGGAAACCTGGGATAGCAGACGGATAGCTAGAGTGGTGGTCAAAGATTTCGGACCATGACAATTCCACCACAAAGGTGGGTCCTCCTGTGCCATAGATTCTATATCCATCTTTTCCGCATCTGAATAGCCTCTAAGAGTGGCAAATCTTCCCCACTCAGTGCGAATTATGTCAACATCTCTAGAATCATACATCTTCTCTATGCACCTAAAGAAACCCGCCTTCACCTCATCATTCTGAATCAGTGTCACTCTACCCGGTCTAGCCTTGTACCACTTAGGATTCAAGGCAAAGGTAGCCATATGCAATGGAGTGTTTAACTTGTCCCATCTGCACTGAATGATTGGCTGGATGCACTCATTGTAGAATGCTCGAGAGGGGTCCTTCACTTGCACAGCAGCCCTCATCCAGTCAAGCATAGAGTCAATGCACTCATACACCTTTCCAAGGTTAGGTGCATCCCCATCCCCATATCTGATAACCTAGAATAGTGGAAAAATGATGGAGACAATGTATTTCACATCAGTCCAAAACGCATCACTCTTCACTATCTCCTTCACCCTTTTCCCCTACACTGTCTTGGCCTCGGCCCACCTATTCCACTCATTAGGCATAACCATGAGTTGCAATGCCTCTTGCAACTCAATCATTCTCTCCAAGAGAATGAAATAGGATGCATATTTGGTCTTGACTGGTTTCAAGAACTCCTTCGTGAAGGTCCTGAAGAGTGCATGTGAAGTGTGGTGGTTGCAGATAAACATCTACACATCGCTCGCATCAGTGACCACTCCTCACTCTAATCCAACCAATCCTCCCCATGTCCTTGAGTGCATTGTTCATGGCATGCACACAACATGGGGTCCACCAATTATGTCTATAGGTTGCCTCAATGAGTCTCCTTGTTGCTCTACACACATGGGTTGCATCTATGACTACTTGGACCACATTTTGTGGCCCAACCTCCTCAATAACCTCCTTGAGAACCTGAAACTGAAAATCAGCATCTTTCTAATGCCCTGTAAAATCAACTGCTCTAAGGAAGTATGGGCCCTCTGCACATGTGACCATGATGTTGATGAGTGGACAATGGCTAATGTTTGTCCACCCATCCATAACTATGCTACACCCAGATGCCACCCAACATGCCTTCATTTTCTCCATCAAAATATTGATCTTGGAATAGCACTTATCCAAGATCGAGGTCCTCATTTTCGTCTCACCTAGTGGCACATATGATGTTCCTCCCTTCGCCACCATAGCCATCATCTCCCTATAATAAGGAGACCGTGCAACATGAAATGGAATGCCATTGGCAAAAAAGAACTTGCCAATGGATTCATCTATCTCATCTCTCAGCTGCAAATTAAACATATCAGCTATGGGGTTACTCTGCGATGTTTGCAACTTGTGTTTCCCTATCCCCCTAGCAGCACTAGAAGAGGAAGTGGATGGAGATCCAAACATCATTCCTCCCATCTGCGATGCATGACGAGAAGTATGTGGCGCATGATGGATGTGCTGAAGGGCTTCCCTAGTAGACAAAGTAGTAGGGACTGAAATATTTGTGTCCTCTGGAACACCCCAAAGTTTGTTAAACTCAATTCTATGTTGTATATTTTTAGGTTCCTTCAAAAACTTACAAGGCTCCACATCTTTTCCTTGTCATGTCCCCAAAATAGCAATACCATAAAGACCAAATGTTAAAATACAAATAAATTAATAAATAAAATAAATAGCAATATTAATATTAAATATAAAATAAATGTGTACCATATCAATATAAAAATATATAAATATGAAATAACAAATATAATAATAATATATAGGCAAATTATTGTTATTATATTCTAGTATTAAATAACTTAATATCAAAAATAATAATAATAAATAAATATTATAATCATTACACATCAAAGATTGTAATACATTAGAATAAAATAATAATAAGATATTAGCAAATTGGTTTTATTAGTATACTTTAATGTTAAAATATGTTCAATAAAACATCAAAATAAAATAATTAAATAGAATATAATCTGAAATATCATAATTATTAATAATAATATATTATTTTCAAAAATAGATATTATGGTGATAATAAGTCTTTAAAGGCAACAATTAAATCTAACAAAGGGATATATTTTATGAAAAGTCACCTCTTTCACCAAACAATACATTCCCCCCATGAGTCACCTACTTTGAATGGTATAAATAGAGGGAAGGAAAATAAGGAAGAGGGAAAAACATTGAGAAATACGATCTGCAATTCAGAACAGCAGCAACAATGATTGCTATGCATTGGAATATAGTCATTTAATATATATATATAATTTAATAGGCATACAAGTATATATGCATAGATATAGATAAATTTTATAATGAATAATATGCAATGAATAAAGAATATATATGAATAAGGAAAGAATAATTATATAAACATATATATGAATACTATTATGCAATAATGATACTTATAAGTAATGATGACTCTTTAATATAAACATAAGTAGATTATGTATATTTATGAATTGTCCTCATCCTATGATCAATTCAGTATAAGGTTGAAGGAGGCGAGTAAGGAAACATGGAGAGATATAGCAACTCAGGTGATGTACTCACTTAGCAATAATATTTAGCATATTTTGAATATAAGAAACTAATATTGCTCATTTGATTATTGGTGCAATGTTTTCCTTTGATGTTATCAATATTATAATAGTTTTATGAATTGATGATGGTTCCTTTAGCATTATCATGACCATGAATGAAACTAAAGGGTATGATATAGCGGCATTTAGTTTCCATCATTGTTAATATTACATTGGATAGTATCATTGATCATAGACAAACTAAATATGATGAGAATTGGCATTGTTGTAGTAATATAGATCCATGTACTTTTTTGCATTATGTTACATTTCCATGCATCCATATAATACTCTGAAACATGATACAAGCATATAGATAATTCAATAGTAAATGCACAAGTGACTGTCCAAAGATTGTCTACTCCGTGTTTGTACCCTATTAGGATGGGGGAAGCATCCGCCAAGTTGATTGCCTGAAAACCCCACCTTCAGGCCCGTAGGCCCAAGGCATGGGTTTGGTCATGAAGGATGGGGGTCCCACCTGGGGTTCTGCCCTACATAGGCTCAAGACATGAGATTTGCAATAGGAGGTGGTAGGCCCTTGGCCACTTAGGGTTTCCCTCCTCTCCTAATAGGGCCAGTTTTTTATGAGGTACTACCATGTGTGGAGAATGCAAGTACTAAGCCTTTGGGAAAGGAAGATTGTGGTGAACAACCTCCCGTACCTAACAAGAAGGCTTCAGGGTGGATCCACCCAAGGCACTCCTCATGTCTTCATAATAGCATTTATGACTATGTTTATATTTGGATATCTAGATATTAATGCTAACAGACATATGTATATGTGGAAATGTGGTTCATATGGTGAATGCAAGTTTCAATCCAAGATCACTTCGTTAAAGGAAACATTTATTTGAAAAGATGAGACCCTAAACCTAATCAACAAGCAAATTCTAGGTCAAACTAGGTAAGGGACATTACATTCTTGTCCAAAAAAGAAAGTGTGCATTCACTCTAGTGATGCTACCAAACCATTCAATCCCACAAATGTTGCACTTCCACTTCCCTGTTCCCCCACCTGAACGTGATGTGCCTTGTATTCTTGAAGCAAACTGTTTGAGAGGAGACTTAGGATCAAAAGCACCCCTAGCATATTGTGCCAACAATTCTGAAGGGCAACCTATACTAGTTGGTGCACTCGCCATGGAACTAGATTGGGCTCCAGGATCAGCCCCATGGTCACCCCCCTCATTCTCAAGTTCAAAATCTAAATCATGTTCACTATGAGAATGGATTTCCATCTCATCCCCACTCATGTCTTCGGAGCTCATTGTGAAAGTGACACTGCATTTCACGAAATACAAATAAAAATAAAATCAGCCTAATTTAACAAATTGATATACAAATTTGAATTTAATTTTGAAAACAAAATTTATAATTTATAATTTTATATTATTTAAAAATTAAAATTAAAATATTAAATAATAAAATTTGATGTTGAATCTTGAGGGCAAAATGATGAATGATTCATTCATCTTCATCATTTTTCCCTCAAGATTCAACATCAAATCCGATTTTGAGATGAATAAGAAAAAAAAACAAGTTTAAAGTTAAACAAACAAAGAATTGAAAAATGAAAATCAGAAAATAAAACAAGAAAACTGAAAAACCCTACCTTGTGCTTGAAAAATCTCTCCAAAATGCAGTAGAATCCTCTTACTCCTCCTCTTCTTGCTCCTTCTCACTCCTATCACACTTGCAATCACTTTTTTCACTCCTTCAATCAGACTTCTACAAGTTTTTCCTCCTCTTCAGCTTGCTGCAAAAAAAATCAGTCTTTCAAAATGTGACTGAAATCACCAAATTAGATGGTTTTGTGTTGTTTTGGGGGAAGGGTTGGGGCCCACGTCAAATTAGGGTTACCCCCAACCCCCAAAAATTGAATTTTATTTTTAAATTTTAAGTTTTTTTCATCCACCTAACGTGGGGCAATGGGAGATGGCTAGACGTCTCATTGTCTCTTGAGAAACGCCTAGGCGTCTCCCAAGGAGGCGTGGAGACATGGAGACATCTCTCAAGGAGACTTGGAGACGTCTCCACGTCTCCTTGGGAGACACGAAGACGTTTCCCCATCTCCGGCAAACCACCGGTGGCAGTGGTGGGACAACAGAAGACGTCACGTACCCATTTCCTTGTCCCGAAAACATCCTAGTCTCCGAAACGCGGCCAAAAAGGGGGGGAAACGCGTTTCCATGGAACACTGATGTAAAGCAATAACCAAGAGTCCGCCCCAACCAAAGAACACCCTCCCTCTAGCAAACAGATAAGCACCAAGATACATCAACAGATCGAAGTCAATGGAGTAGATACCCAGCACAAATGTCCCATTAACCTCACCCAAACCAATACTTTTCGTACAATGAATATGCTGAGCACAACAAACATCTCCCTCAAGGAGACGTTGCAGAATGACAAAGAAATTGGAGCTCCAAGGCCCGCGAGGGCACCATAAAGAACAACTCAAGATACATCGACCAGTCACCCTCCCTCCAGCAAACAGATAAACAACTAGAAGCATAGTGAAAGCAACCAAGGACCAAGCCCAAACATCCACACATCCACCAATAAGCACCTAGAAGAAGCTAAACGGCCACAAAACAGAAAGAAAGCACAGCTCCAAGACCACCGTAGGCCCTAACACAAAACCTCTAACCATCCCCACAAGGCAAACAGGTTGCCAGGAGAAAGCAAAACACAAAACCGAATCAACAGAGCGAAGCAGCCAAGTATCCACCACAAAGAAAGCACTAGCAACTTCCTCAAAAATGAAAGGAGTTCCAAAAAGCCCAAAACAAACGACCAAGCAATCTAAAAACACCAGAATCGCCCTCCAAATCCTCATCTCCATCGCCTCCACCCTCAGGAATTTTCAAAATCACCCTCCTCGCCCTTTCCCGCCCGGAGCCATCACTTACTTTAACCCTAGAGTATGTAAACAAAAAAATATGCAAACCTGTAATACATTTGAATGTAGTAAACATTAAAAAATAACATTCAAAATGTTTATTAGAAAAAAACTTGATTGTATTTTTTTATACCTCACAAAACACTTAACTTCGATCAATTAATCTCCTTTATGTAAGCTAGTTACTTCCCATAGAACTTTGCAATCTTTTACCTATGAAATAAAACCAGCAAGCTTCAAAAATACAAAATGGCAACTTGGAACAATAGTGCGGCTTGTGATTGTGAAATCAAGTAAAAACAACTATTTTGTGTCACTTTTTGACATGTCCCCTTTTATTAAGTCATTATATGAGGACCCATGAGCCTATTGCTTAAGTTCCAAGAAAATCTTTTATAATAAGCGAGGGTCTTTTGTAAACTAGGTGTTCAAAACTTACACCTACTGTTCAAAACCATGTTCTCCAAATCCTTTGATAAGACGATTGTAATTTATTAATTATTTGGGTAAATTTGGTGAAACAGAGGAAAATTAATATAATTATTTATCAACTTGCATCTATTTGAACTAAAGGTACAAAAAGGCAACGTGGCAGGGATTGGGTTTCATGGAGTGATACTGTGCCACTTGTAATTTGAATTTTGGCAATTATAAGACCCACTTAGTGTAATGGTAGTTCTTCGATGGAACTATGACAACTTATAAGGTATGTACAAAACTGTTGTTGACAAATGGTCAGCACTCCCCTTGGGATTCATGACATGGCTTAATCGCCTCCCGTGGATCTATTAACTCTGGCGGTTGTATCAAGCATTAACAGGTCGATCTTTTGGTGCAACGACAACCATGGGGACAACAATTGGTATCAAAGCCAAAGGTGCCGAGTTCAAATCCCCTCGAGTAACGTTGAGGGGGAGATTGTTGGCAGATCGTCAACGCTCCCCTCAGGAATCATGACATGGCTTAATCGCCTCCTGTGGATCCATTAACTCAGGCGATTGTATCGGGCATTAACAAGTCAATCTTTCGGTGCAACAACAACCATGCGGCCAACAACTGTCACTATAGAAAAGCATGATGAGAAATTACTTGTGGACTTAGAGAAAATCACGGAAGCATTGTTGGAAAAAGTAATGCATGCATAAATAAAAGGATATGCATGAAGGAATCATTTTATATATTGCTGTCAATTAAGTCAACTTGTTTTGGGGTGCCAAATCTTGCATGGATTTGGATGCCCATGTTAGCTATAAATTGAATGTTCTAGTGCCTATTCTTAAATCTTGCTTTTCTCATATTTTTTGTATCAGCTAGGCATTATGCTCGTCTATATATTCAAAGACGAAACCCTTCAATTGAGAGATCAAAGGACGAAAACCCTTTTGGTTTCTTGTGCACAATCTCATTCAAACATTGCATTTGTCCTGAAAGTATTTTCTTTTCTTTATTAGCAAGTAATTTGCAGTGTAGATCAGATCATCTCCATCTTATACTAGCATATTTGTATATTTTTTATCTTTAATTGATGTATTCCACCATATTTGATTAACAAGATTCAGCTCTAGTGCGATTTTTATTAGAATAATGTAATGTTTCTTTAATGGTCATCTTAGTTAGGTTAAATAGGTTCTATTTTCATCTTTTGTTAACGATTGTTTCATTTAAAAACCTCGTCTTTGTAAATCTATTTAAGGAACCTTTGTCTCCTTTGTTTAATAACATCAAATACTTTAACATTTGTTTTGTAATATGGTATCAGAGCTGGTCTAACCTTGTCTCCCTCACAGGAGGGCTCAGGATTCTGAAAGGGCCTGGTTGGTGCAATTTTTTGAAGCTTGGGCAACTTCATTTTGTATAGAAAAATCGCATTTTGTAGAAGTTCATTTTTTATCTACAAGTCGTGATTCTTCTGGCATGTTTTTTCGGGTGTCTAAGGGCGTCATTCTTTCTCCCACACGACTTGTTTGGCATTTTTTCGCATTTTCGTGCCTCTGCAAAATTCGTCTTGTGTTGTTCGCCTGGATTTGGTGTGCTTTCTGAGTCAAGGGCATCCTTTTGGCGCATGATTTGTCTCCATTTGTAGCCGCATATTTTCTCCTCTCCTGTGCGCACAACATGTATCTATATCTAGACGAGAATTGTGAGCACGTTTTTCTACTCGCAACCTCCCTGTTTGGGTCTTCTTTCTGGATGCGATTTCTCACTTGTTTAGACGCGTTTTCATAAACACGGGTTTCTCTGTTTTCTGAGCAAGATTTGCATACTTTGGAGTGTGATTTTTGAAAACGACTTTCATCATTTCTGGGCTCTTTTTTTTTTTAAACGCATTTTCTGCAAAAAAATTCTCGTGACTTCATCTATTTCTGCGCACCTTTTGTTTCAAGCCATGATTCTCTAGATTTTTTGAAGTAAAAATCGACTAGGGTTTTTCAAAAATCCTCTATTTTCAAGCCGAATTTTTTTTCTAATAACAATGGTATCGATGTTCTGAGTTTTTAATTTTTTTTTGTCCCTGAAAAAAAATTCTAATGGATTTTTAATATTTTTAGTCCCTTGAAAAAAAAATTGATGGGTTTTAAAATTTTTGTCCCTAGAAAAAATTTTAAAGGGTTTTCATATTTTTGTCCACAGTTCAAAAATTTAATGGATTTTACAATTTTTGTCCCTATAAAAATTATACTTGGGTTTTCATAATTTTGACCCTTAAAAATTTTGTTTGGTTTTCTAATTTTTTGTCTAAAAAAATCATGGGAGGGTTTATAATTTTTTCCTAAAAAATTAAAGGTTTGCTCCTGTATGCCCTAGTTAGGATTTTCGTAGTTCGGGAGGGCTCTCTGGTTTCTAGAAAAGTTTTACCGTTTTACCGTTTTTCCTTAAAAACGAAGTTTTGTATGTTGATACGTGTTTTGGACTTTGTGCCAGCTACTTGTTTGGTTTTTTCAATTTTTATCCCCAAAAATCATTTTTGGGCTTTTGTAATTCGCAGAGTTGCATGGGATTCCTTTGTGGGTTTTTTACAATGCTTTGTAAACATCAGTTTCAGGGTTTTGCGATTTTTTCCTTAAAAATTGTGGTTTGTTGCAGTCTATTCTGGGGCATCATGCTCATCTGCAAAAGTTTTGAGGGTTTGCCATTATTTCCTCAAAATCGTGGCAACCATTCTCGGTGTGTCTCTGGTTATAGGGAGGGACAGTTTTGTTACCCAACATCAGGTTGGAGGTTTTGTGATCAGTGTTGGTCTTTCCTAGAAGTTCTACAGTTTCTAGGAGGGTTGGTGGCAGACTCATCTCAAGTGACAAAGTCAGTGGCAGGCTCTTGTCTTTTGTTGCAGAAGAATTGTGAGAAGAAGGGGGCAGCCTTCTCTGTTATTTTTTTGGGTAGTTAGAACAATGCCATTAAGGGAGGGTATTAGAATAATGTAATGTTTCTTTAGTGGTCATCTTAGTTAGGTTAGATAGTTTCTACTTTCGTCTTCTATTAACGATTGTTTCATTTAGAAACATCATCTTTGTAAATCTATTTAAGGAGCCTTTGTCTCCTTTGATTAATAACATCGAATATTTTACCATATGTTTTCTAATAATTGTGAAGGATTTACCATGTTTATTTGATTTATTGTTCTATCTTCCTAACAAACAAAAAAAGTATTCAACGACCATATACTCTATCCTCATCCTCACAAGATCTTGGTGATCAAAAAGAGCTCAATATTTTATATAGAATTATTAAGGTCATTACAATGATATTAGATCTACTTTCTTGTCAGCCTAAGGATCGTGGAAAGGGCATATCTTTTTGAAGATACCCTTATGGGCATTTGAAGGGGCCAACATAGAATGAACAAGCTATTGGTGCAACTATTACAACTACAAAGTAACAAGTAAAACCTAGATCAAATTAGATCATAAAGAGAAAAGCTCAACTTAGTCAAAATGGTCACATTCAAATTTTGAGATAGTAATTGCAAAGGAAATAGACACACTCCTTATGATGTATCAAGGCAAATTAAAAAGCTTCAAAGCTACAATAACTTTTGACAATTTCTTGCTTATACATGGGAAGAGGTACCAAGGTAGAAGAGCCCATGGTAGCAAGTGAAAGGATAATGTGAAAGATTTACATAAACTGAAGAAGCTTAACGACCCTAATCTTGATGGTGATAGCAATATCAACTAGCATACCTATCTTTAGAAAAATCTAGGTAAATAGCGCCAAGAGATATCATTTTCGAGACACCTATTTTTATTGGAATAGGCACCTTCAAAATGATATATCTCAATGTCTTTTACATAGATTTTCTAAAGATAGGTGTGGTAATTTTATGTACTAAAGCATTATTTTATTTTATTTACTTAGGAGATTCTATTTTATTAAAACTATTTAAAATTTATTTTATCTTTTTATATTGTTTACTCTATTTTTATTTTAAGAGTTATTTTTATTTACTTCAAAGTTGTTTTATTTTACTTTACAACCATTTCAAAATAATTTTATTGTAATTTTCTTAGAAGGTTTTTTATTTTACTTTAGATTTATTTTATTTTGTTGCATTATTTGTTTTGTTTTTATTTAAAGAGCTATTTTTATTTTATTTTTTTGGCAAACTGCTACCAGTGAGGGTAGCACTCATCCATTAATTCAAAAGCAGAATACATCAGAAAGTCTCCCCCTCAATCACTGAGAGAGTGGGATCAGACCGATCTTTACAGTAGGCAGTACATCTTTGTTCTTGATCTAAAGCGATCCACAACAGCAAATTTAAATCCCACCTTGCCCATTGTGTGATGAATATTGGTTAAGATCCACCCCATTGTGTTCCCCGACGAACTGCTTTACCGCATTCATCATACTACAACACTCGAGCACCAATAAATCCAAACAGTTTGGGATTCTCCCCGCTTGGCCAATACTCAACGACGCCCTTCCCTTCACCTCAAGCTTGACTACAAACCTCCAACAACCAATCGACAGCTTGCCCAATCCATGGGTTGTGTGAAGCTTTGGTACTCCACAAAACAAGACGTGGCCTTCTTTGGAGAGCCGCCATCAACGTTACTGGAGTGGAATGCCAAGACAAACCATGCACATGCTTTGATTGCTCTATCGAACCAGCTAGAATGAGAGAGTGGCCCACATTAGCAAGAAGACCGCCCCAGAAAGTCCCCAATGTCTTTACATGTCTTCTCATCATCCAGATCACACGCTAGCCACAAGGATAGCCCTAACCAAGATTCTAGATTGTCTGAAACCTGAGTTAATTCTGTCTGGTCAATTCCATGATTAGACAAGAAATCGGCCACTCTATTGGCCTCCCTATAGTTGTGCATTATTCTGAAATCACCAATTCGATCTAGCAATGACAGAATTTGTACGAGCCACTGGTTCAATTTCCAACTTTGGGCTTTCTTTGCTATTAACGCTTTCACCACCACTTTTGAGTCACCTTCAATGTCAAGGTTGTCCACACCTTGCTTTACACATAGGCTTAGACCTTTGAACAAGGCACCCCATTCCGCTTCATTATTTGTGCCTTCAGGCAGCTTCCTTGAAACTGCCCAAATCATCCTCCCGTTGTCATTCCTTAGCACGGCCCCCGCTCCGAAAAGCCCGGGGTTCCCTCGCGAGGCCCAGTCAACATTCAATTTTAGCCTACCTTTGGGGGCGAGTTTCCATTTAAACCACCCCCTATTCACATTTTTCTTTTGCAGGGAAATTTTTGGTGGATTCAGTTCAGGCCAGTTCTTTACCATCTTATGATCCTACCGAGACAAGAATTTGAAAGAACCATTCCTTGTTTGAGTGTTGAACTGCTCACATATACCCAGTTCAATTTTGATTAACAAACTTTCAGTTGACGAAAACTTCTCTTTGAAAATCTGTGCATTTCTTTCTCTCCAAAGCTGCCACACCACCATAGCCGGCAGTTCTGTCCTAAGCCCCGCCAGGGCTGAGCCACTGTACAAATTAGGCCAAGCAACAAAAACTTCGCACAGTTTGCTTTGTAACGGACCATACCATTCAAGTTTGTTGAGCACATACGTCCAGCAAGTTTGTGTTACTTCACATTGCACCAATAGGCGGTCAACTGTTTCCTCGGCACCAAGGCACAGGACACACCTATGTGGACCCGCCACCCCAATTCGGTTCAAACGATCACCAGTCAAAATTCTCTCATGAATGGCAGTCCAGGCAAAGGCTCCTGCCTTTGGAAGAACCAACTTTCCCCGGCACAGTTTATTTGGCCACCAACCTGAGCAAGTTTCCTTCTTTAAGACCTCATAACCCAATTTTGTCGAATATCTTCCAGAACTTGCAGCACACCAGACAATTGTGTCACTACCACTCGAAAGGAGCCAACGCCTCTTTGACAGTTCATTAATTATTAGTTGTCTCGGCTGTGCTTCAAGGAATTCAAACTTTTTCCATCTTACCTCCCCATGATCCCCTAACACTTCAATATAATCGCACACTTTATCACCATACAGCAGGCACGTCAACACCACAACCCCCCCAATGTACAGCAACTTGTCCATGAGGGCAAACCCGTTCCATGAGTCGTGCCAAAATGAGGCCGACCTTCCATCCTTAAGTTGTCAGGTAATGTGTTCAATTATAACCGATCTACACTTCAACATAAAATTCCAAATTGCAGATCCTTTCCCAAGATTTGCAATTGTCAAAATTCGTACTCTCTCTGGAGTATGTATGTAAATTTTAATTTTACTTTTGAAAAAACCACCATTCATAAGTTCGGTAATTTTTTTTTGTTTCTACTTTGATATCCATAGTAAATAATATTTGAATACATCTATCTCAAGAATGTCAAATATCAAAGTTATTTTATTGTACTTTAGAACTATTTTACATTGTTTTCTTTATTTTTATTCTCAAACATATCTTTATTTACTTAGAGTTATTTTATTTATTGAAGGGTTATAATATCTTATTTATTTAATTAAAATAGTTATTTTGTAGGTTTTTTAATTTTTTAGAACTATTTAAGAATTATTCTATTTTTATTTACTAACAAGATTTTTTTAATATATATATGAGCTCTTTGATAGTTTTTGTTAACATGCTCACACCATTACACTCTACCCCTTGTTGTCGTTGTAGTTATGGCTCTTGGCATAATTAGTTCTCACACTACGAATAGGGAGGTGTTTTTCTCAATGAACACAAAGAGAAATCAACATTACATGTTAAATGCAAAGATCAAATATTTGAGACATTGTAGTAGTGTCTAGCAATGTCTAAGAAACATTTGTCAAGATTTCAAACCTTGAAACGATGGAACCATTGCCATGTGAGATTAGTTTACATATTAGGTATGTTAACAACCAAGGGTTTGAGAAGGATGCTCCTATTGATTCTTGTTCCATTAATAGATTTCATTTTGAGAAGTTGGCTGCCGCTACAAATCTTTCAATATTTTCCAAGTCAGCAATGGAAGGTAAACACTTTGATTGCCCATTGGATTACACTAAAAAAAATAAGGAAGATATTAGTGAAAATTTGTCGCACCGCTCTCACACAATATCAGTACAAAGCAAGAAATAAAGATGGGAATATATTGCAAAAAAAAGATATAATAGAATTCAAACATGCTTTATGTGCTATTCGATAGAGATTCAAAGCTCACATCAACTACGCACGCTAGCCCATGTAAGTCACAAAAAGATAAACTCAAACAAACTTCATCTAATCACTATGGTGAGAATTTGTGGAAAATGGTACATAGCTCCTTTCTTGAAAGGAAGCAATGTATGCAAAAACACTTCCTACACTAATATTTTGAAGAGAGTGTTATGCAAAGTTCAATCTTTTAACAATTACATAAGTAGAAACACATTTAAACAGAAAATAAACAATATATACCATAACATAGGTGTATGTGGAGAAAACCCTTTTGAGAGAAAAAACCCCACACTCCAAAGCAACTCAATGTATTATTTAATAAACCAAAAATGCAATACACTTCCAGAGCAAGCCTTCACAGAAGTATCACCAACCACAGATTTGGAGGAATTCTTATAGCTTAACAATATCTACAATACTCTACACTATTAGTTTTTCAAATCAGATATCCAAAGCAGAAAGAAACATAACACAAAACAGAAGACACAGCAATTTATCATGGGAAAACCCTTCTACTCAAAGGAAAAACCCAGCAGGAATTTAATCACTTATAGATCAAATACAATAGTGCAGAAATAGCACTCCAAAATCAGGCCTAGAGAGGCAGAATATAACAAAATAATCCAACACTGTAGATAGTGCAAATTTCTGAGCAACAAAGAATAAGCGAATCTCCTCCTTGAATGTCGAACTTGCTTCTGCGGATCAGAAAATCGAATTGTTGAATTGAATGATGAATGAGGAGGGTCTCTCTCCTATATATACAGATCTAGGCGTCATTCTCCTCTTGAGCCGACCTAGAAAATTCAATATTTTGTTTATGATAATTAGGCCAACTAACCTTATGTAATAATTCTTTTGGGGAATACCTCCCGAAGCTACTCTCAAATATTAACACTCCCTCTTAGCTAGGGAGGTATTCTCAGATATCTGGTCATGGATTCTCTCAACATGATGTCCACAATGGCTACACCCAATTGTGGGAAACACAACTCAGTCTCAGAGATGTGATATGTACAAGGGCTTTCAACTCATATTTCTCAATCTCAGAGAAATATACACTACAAGGGCTTTCACCTCATATTTCTCCAACTCAAAGAAATATATGCTACAAGGGCTTTCACCTCATATTTCTCTGTCTCGGAGAAATATACACTACAAAGGCTTTCACCTCATATTTCTCTGTCTCAAAGAAATATACACTACAAAGGCTTTCACCTCATATTTCTCCGTCTTAGAGAAATATACACTACAACAAATCTCAATGATGTTATGACTCCCTCTCAGCAAGGGCGACATTCTCCACCACCCCAAGCTTGTCTCAGAAATGAACAAACTTTACCCTGGAAAGAGCCTTGGTGAGGATATTAGTCATCTAATCATCAGTGCAAATATACTTGAGTTGGATTGCTTTCCTTAGCACCATGTCTCTGATGTAATGATACTTGATCTCCACATGCTTTGTCCTATTATGAAATACAAGATTTACTGAGAAATTTACACAACTTTGGTTATCACAGTGAATCAATGTCACTCTAACATCTAACCAAACAATCCTGCAAGGAGCTTTCAAATCCATACTACTTCACGAGCTGCTACACATGCTGCAATACATTCAGCCTCTGTTGTGCTTAGTACAACAAAAGTCTACTTCCTGCTACACCAAGAAATCATGGCAGACCCCAAATTGAAGCAACATCCAGAGGTGCTCTTTCTATCAGCTACACTCCCAGCCTACTTAGAATCAAAATAGCCTTGTAATCTCAGATCCCCACTGGAAGTATACCTCAAGCCATATCCCACAATACCACACAAGTATCTTAGTACATGCTTTGTTGCAACTAGATGTATTTGTCTTGGCTCACACATGAACTGGCTGAGAGCACTCACTGCAAAACAAATGTCCGGTTTGGTGTTAGCCAGGTACATCAATGATCCGATCAATTGTCTATACATGGTGGGATCTACCAAATTTGAATCGGAAGTTGAGTCACTCAACTTCTTCAAATTTGTCTCCACAGGTGTAGCCATGGACTTATAGTCCATCATCCCAAATCTTCTCAGAATATCTATAGTGTATTTCCCTTGACTTAGGAAGATCTCATCAGGTCTTTGCCATACTTTCAATCCCAAGAAGTAGTGCATAAGGCCAAGGTCCTTCATCTCAAACTCGGAGGCTAACTCTTTCTTACATTGGACAATGAGATTCTCTGCTCCAGTGAGAAATAGATCATCAACATAAAGGACCACAATCAAGGCCTCACCATCAACTATCTTGAAATAAAGGTTGGAATTTGCATCATTCTTGCAGAAACCCAAACTCATCAAGTATCTATCAATCCTTCCATACCATGCACAAGGTGCTTGTTTAATACCGTACAAGGCCTTCTTCAATCTGCACACATGAGACTCCTTCCCATGAATCACAAAACCGTCTGGCTGCTCGATGTACACTTCTTTCTCAATCACACCATTAAGAAATGCAGTCTTTACATCCATTTGATGTAACTTCCAGCCCTTGGCAGACGCAATAGCAATAATCGTCTTGATGGAAGTGTATCAAGCAACAGGAGCAAACGTCTCCTCATAAACTATTCCCTCCTTCTGAGAGAATCCTCTTGCCACAAATCTTGCCTTGTGCTTCTTAATGCTGCCATCAGCCGCATGTTTGATTTTGTAGAGCCATTTGGAAGTCACTACTGACTTCCCTTCAAGTCTCAAAACAACATCTTATACATCATTTTTAATGATAGACTAATACCCTTCTGTCATTGCATCTCTCCATACCTACTGGTTAGATGCCTCATCAAAACTGGAAGGCTTAGAATCAATGATGTGTCTCATCAATGCCACATAACCTAGGAACTTTTGAGGTCTCTTGCTCTCCCTAAAAGTGCCTAGAGGAGCTGCATATTTTTCCGCTTCCTGCATGGTTTGTCGAGCCCATAGGGGCCTCTTCTGACCTACGGCAATATCTCTAGGCCCATCAATTGGTTCTATAGGATCAACTCAATCAACAATCTCAGTCAATTTGTTGGACTCCCTTTGAATGTCAGGAGTATAATCAAGGGATGAATCCATATCCTATGGAGCCTCCTGCTCCTCACTATCTATCTCCATGTAATATCCTTTACATCTTCTGAAGGCTACATCCTCTTCGAAGGAGACATCCCTGCTGATCTCAATATACTTCTGTCCTAGAATATATATTTTGTAAGCCTTTGAAGACTCACTCTAGCCCACAAATATACCGTTCCTGCCTGAAGGTTCTAGTTTTGATCTTTTGTCCTTGGGCACATGAATGTACACAGGGCAGCCAAATATCCTTAAGTGACTAACCTCAGGCTTCACACCTGTGAAGGCCTCCTCTGGAGTCATGTTCCCCAATATCCGATGAGGACTTCTGTTCTGAACATATACTGCAGTTTTGGAAGCTTCTGCCCATAGGAAACTATGTAAACATTGAAAATGAACCATAGCCTTAGTTGCCTCTACTATAGATTTGTTCTTTCTTTCGGCAACTCCATTTTGCTGAGAGTTGTACGGAACATAGAACTCCCTCTTAATCCCTACCTCAATGCAGAAATTACGAAATCCTTTGGAAGTGTACTCCCCTCCATTATCTGATCTCAAAACCTTAATCCTCTTCTCGGACATGTTCTCAACTTGTGCCTTGAATTCTCGGAATCTATCAAGGACTTTCTCAGACTCCTTGGATTTCATGAAGTAAATCCAAGTCTTTCGAGAATAATCATCGATGAAAGTCACATAGTACCAGAATCCACTCAGTGATGCCATAGACATCAATCCACACAAATCTGAATGAATAAGATCTAAGATCCCCTTGGATCTACTGTCACTACTAAGGGACTCTTGATATTCTTACCAAGTGTGCATCCTCTGCAGATGCCATCGTGCTCTAAACTAAGCTTCGGTAGACCAATAACCACCTTTTCCATAGAGGGAAGGGCTCTAAAATGTAAATGAGCAAACCTCTTATGCCATAGCTCACTCAAACTGATAGAGCTGTGTAATAATGCCTGAACTAGTCGAATTGATAATTTGTATAGGCTCTCTTGACGAATACCAATCACACGAGCTGTTTTTATGCTAAAGTTCTTGGGCCGTGCAAGAACTTTTCCTTCAAAAAAGGCAACCTTGTACCCTTTGTCCTCCAAGGCTGAAATGGAGACAAGGTTTCTTTTGATCCCTGGTACAAACAAAACATCACTCAAAGGAAGAGGGATACCAGAATCTAGTTGGAAGGAAGTGGCCCCAGCTCCCTTTACGGCATAACTAGCATCATCTCCAATTATCACTTGTAAGTTAGACTCTTTCTCTACTAAGTCTGTAAGATGCTCTTTGTAGCCTGTAATGTAACATGAAGCACCGTTATCTATCAACCAAGTATCATTGTTAGTTGGTACATTACTTGAAAGAGCGGAGATGAATAGAAATCCATTTGAATCGTCTTTTGAATGTCTTGATTCTTTCTGAGGTGTCTCTTCATCAACGTCTATAGTAGAAACATGTTGCTTCAACTTTAATTTGCAATCTCGGGCATAGTGTCCTTACTTGTCACACCTATAGCACTAAATATGAGAGACATCCTTCTTTTTCAATTCTGGAACAAAATTTGATTTTTTGTCTCTATTCCTCTTGAAGGTGCCTCTTTTTCCTTCTCTTCCTTTGCCTCTTTCTCTAGTAGCATGTGCGGCAAGAACTTGATTTTCTTCATTATTGGAGCTTCGCCCATTTCCTCTTGCTACCAATCTGGTTTCTTCTTGAATACAGTCAGCCCGAAGGCAATCAAACTTGGGCAACTTGGATCTCCCATTGATGCTTTGAATAAAAGGCTCCCAAGATTGAGGAAGACCATTTAGTGCCAACATAACAAGATCTTTGTCTGCAACTATATCCCCAATAGTGCTCAACTGATCTCTCAAATCAGAGATCTTCATAAAGAATGAAATGATTGAATCTCCTTTAACCATTTTTATATGATGGAGTTGTTGTCTCAGAGCAAGGGCTCTGCTAGTATTGTTGATTTCATACAATCCTTTTAGAGCATCAAACATTTCTTTAACTATCTTCATCTTGGAGATGATCGGTACTAGATGATCCTTCACGGAGTCTATCATGATCTTTCTAGCCTTCGTGCTATTTTTCTTCCACTAGTTATTCTCGGTGTCATCTGATGGCTCAAGCATGTCATTTTCTACGAATTCTAGAAGATCATTCTCTTCTAAGGCAATGAGTACCCTAAATTTCCAAGAGTTGAAGTTTGAAGCTCCATCAAGCCTATATTCTACCTTGACACCGGTCACCATCTTCTTTTTCTGAGTAACTACCCTAAACAAGGAATTGTCTTCCACACACTGCTTAGCCAAATCTGATCAGATCTTCCTGAACCTCGCCTCTGATACCATGTTAATTTTTCAGATCAGATATGCAAAGCAGAAAGAAACATAACATAGAACAGAAGACAGCAATTTATCCTAGGAAAACCCTTCTACTCAAGGGAAAAACCCAGCAGGAATTTAATCACTTATAGATCAGATACAATAGTGCAGAAATAGCACTCCAA
The DNA here is from genome assembly GCA_007115665.2 of Sequoiadendron giganteum. Classification (NCBI taxonomy): domain Eukaryota; kingdom Viridiplantae; phylum Streptophyta; class Pinopsida; order Cupressales; family Cupressaceae; genus Sequoiadendron; species Sequoiadendron giganteum. The sequence goes on along the minus strand of CM021107.1, from coordinate 497,270,944 downwards.
AATTAGGCCTAGAAAGGTAGAATATAACAGAATAATCCAGCACTGTAGATAGTGTGAATTTTTTAGCAACAAAGAATAAGAGAATCTCCTTCTTGAATGTTGAACTTGCTTCTGCAAATCAGAAAATCGAATTGTTGAATTGAATGATGAATGAGGAGAGTCTCTCTCCTATATATACAAATCTAGGCTTCATTCTTCTCTTGAGCCGACCTAGAAAATTCAATATTTTGTTTATGATAATTAGGCCAACTAGCCTTATGTAATAATTATTTTGGGAAATACCTCCTAAAGCTACTCTCAAACATTAACATACACAAAACCTCCATCTCAAGCACCTTCAATATAGGAGATACAAAACCTGAAACCATCAAATGCTAATTAGAACCCATGAGCTAAAACCACCCAAAAGTGGCATCCAACTCCTAATCAAAGATGCCTTATGATGTGTCATAACATGCATCATAAGTTGGTCAACAAGCACAACTCCCCTTTACACCTTTTTCTATCAGTCCAAAAATTGTTTACATTTCCTATGCAAACTTTTAGAGGACATAATTTTTGATCCGATGGGCCGATTGGGCAAAGAGAGTATTAAAACCATTAACTAAATTGCTAGGGGCTGAAAGGCCCATAGACTCGTAGCACCACCTAAATTTTTTTGTGCTCACAAGCTATGTCAATGCATCTACAACATTCTTCAAAGAGTCAACTTTTTCCAAGATCACCCTCCCGTCCTCTACTATATCCCAAACAAAATGGTACCGGACATCAAATGCTTCATCCTCCCATGAAAGGTTGGGTTCTTTGCTAGACATATGGTACTATTACTATCACAATGTACCATAACGGTTCCTGCCTATAGCCCAACAGCTAAACACAATCTATTAAGCTAGATGGCTTCCTTACAAGCATGAGTTGTTGTAATGTACTTTGTTTTTGTAGTGGACAAAGCAACCATAGTCTATCACTTACTCATTAAACCAATTGCACCACCAAACATAATGAAAAACATATCCACTAGTAAATCCCCTACTATTGATATCTCCAACCCAATCTAAATCCGCAAATCCACAAATACAAACAAAATGTTTGTTCCTTATAAGAGAACCATGATAGCATTAGGAATACTCAGAGGTACCCCACAAGGACCTAAAGACCCTCTTCAATACATCCTACTGTACTTGTTTAGGATTAGCCATAAATTGGCTAAGGACTCCCACTGTTTGGGCAATGTCTAGTCTTGTACAAACCATAGCATGCATCAAACTCATAACTGCACTAGCATAAGATGCTTTGCTCATATCCTCCACCTCACTAAGAGAAATTGAACACTATTCAACAAATAACTTTGTCCCCATCATAAAAAAAACACACAATGGCTTGCAATCTATCATGTTAAACCTCTCCAACACTAAGTTTACACACTTATTGTAGCCCAGCCAAAGTTTTCTATGCACTCTATCTCTTATGATCTCCTTATCCAAGATGTACCCGGTTGCCCCTAAGTCCATCTGAAATAGTGTTGAAAGCTAAGAATTCAAATCACAAAGCGAACATTTCCCATTAATGAAAACAACATATCATCAACATATAATGCAATAATGAGAATATGATCATTGTCCATCTTATACTAGATGCAATGATCCAATTTGGATCTTAAAAATCCCAAATTTAACACCAAAAAACCAAACTTATAGTACCACATCCTAGGAGATTGCTCAAGACCATACAAAGATTTCTTCAACTTACAAACCAATATTCTTTACCTTTTTCAATGTAGTACTTCGGCTATGTCATATAAATCTCTTCCTCCAAATTACCATGAAGGAATGTTGTCTTCACACCCATCTACTCAACCTCAAGATCATATGTTGTAGGAAGAGACTATTTACTAGCTAAATCTACTTCATTGAATATCATAGAGTGAACAGTAAAGTAAATACTAGGACTATAGAAATACATAGCAGCAATTCCAAAAAGATGTATCAATATATTCATTCATAAGCTTTTACAGAATGATACAAGAATATCTATCCACGTGGTCCCTGTCCTCATATACAACACAAATATTTAAAGTGGTCAACGGTTGAGAACTACAAACTATCAATAACAATCAACCACACACAACCGTGCAATAATTGCTAATTACAACTAATGGAATTCTTTTATTTGGCAAACTACAAAGACAATAGAAATCAAATGGACGTCATCTTTGCTACTAGGGAAAAAATATCACAATAATCTATTATCTCAACTTGGAAATAACCCTTCATAACCAATCTCACCTTGTACTTCTCAACACCGCCATTAAACCCTATTGAACGCCCATTTGCATCCAACATACTTTCATCCATCAAGGAAAGGTACTAGGTCCCATGTGTTATTTTTCTTCAAAGCAACCATCTCCTCATCCATGGCCACCTTCCACGACTCTACATCATCCATACCCATAGCCTCCTTTATAGTCCTAGGCTCCTCGGTGTTAGTGACTAAGGTGAAGGTTATGTTTCTTCTTCAAAACTGTCTAAGCTCTCTTCCTCCTAAGATCCTTCATAAACTTCTAGTTCAACCTTCTCAATCTTTAGAGTTAGTTGAACCACATCTTTATTCCCATCCTTTTCTAGTCGCAATGTTGTGGAAGAAGAATTCACTTCTCTAAAGATAACACTTCTACTATACAAAACTATCTCAACCATAGAGTCCCAAAGCTTGTATCATTTAACATCAACACCATAGCCAATGAAGATACATTTATAGCCTTATTCTCCAACTTTGACCACTTCTACCTAAGCACATGTGCATATGCCTCACAACCAAAGACTCAAAGATGTCTTAACAAGGGCCTTTTGCCTGACCACACCTCCATAGATGTCTTATCAACAAGAGTTGATGTAGGAGACCTATTAACCAAGTAACAAACTATGGCAACTACTTTTGCCCAAAAAATTTGTTCTAGGCTAGTCCCACTTAGCATACTCCTAACCCTCTCCATCAATGTCCTCTTCATTCTTTCTACAACTCCATCCTGTTGAAGGGTGTATACAGTTGTCTTATGTCTTTCTATCCCATGGTCCTTATGAAATCTTTCAAAATCTATTGAACAAAACTCACCGCCATTATCAGTCCTCGAAATTTTAATCTTCCTACCAGTTTGATTTTCTACAAGAGCCTTAAACTCTTTAGAACGATTGAAGACTTCAAATTTCCTTCTAAGGAAATATACCCATGTCCTCTTATGTAAAATTCTATAGATTTGAAAATTGAAGGTACATTAACAAGACCAAATACATCATAATGGCCTAAATCCAACAACCTCGAAGATTTATGAGAACCATAATAAAACTAAATGCAGTTTTTTTTTTCATATATACAATGTTCACAAAAATCAAATTCAAGATTACAATCATTTAACCCTCAACAACGTTTTTATTTTTCAGGTTCCTTAAACCCTTCTCACCTATCTGACCCATCCTTTGATGCCATAACATTGTTTTCTCTACTAGTAGCTTAGTCTCCAAAGTATGAGCACACTTAGGTACCCAAAAAGCATAACCATCAAAAGTAGACACAACACACCTCTTTGTTGTTGGTTCCAATCGTGAAGGTGGGCACTTAGCAAATCTTTTTACAACACGAATTGAAAAACTATTACACTAAACTATACATGCATCTAGTTGAAACAGAGTACCAATCCTCACCCTTAGCAAGAACCAAAGCTCCTTTCACCATCTTGCACCCTCCACTTGAGAAAACAACCTGCACACCTACATCATTCAATTTACTTACAAAAAGTTAAGTTCTATGCCAAACCATGGATATGCAATAGACAATTGATCCCCTTCACTCATCCATCAAAGAATCGAATTAGGACTCTTACCACAGCCAACAATCTTCAAATGAGAATCATCTCCTAGGTACATCTTCCCACCACCATATTCATCATATTTTGTAAACCAACCTCAATGTGCGGTCATGTGGAAAGAGGCTCCAAATTATATCAACCACGCAACTTTTGATGCATGAGTAGCCAAGACAACAACAAAAGCATTACCTTCATCCTAGGAGGATCTCTCAAATTTATCATCAAGATCTACCTTTTTCTTCCTCTCCTCCTTACAATCTCTTCTTAACTGTCCAATTTTGCCACAATTCCAACATTTTGCCTTGAACTTACCAGGCAATTTCGATCTCCCATGGGATTTGGATCTAGACGTATCTCGCTCCTTGTCCTTCTTACCTTTTTCTTTGGATCTTCCATGATCCGCTAGGACCTCCTTAGCTGACTCAGAACTCTTCTCATTTCTTTTGAAGGCAAAGATGCAACCAGTTCGTCCATCTTGAAATTGGTGGTAGTGCTCCCAATAGCCATAATAAGGTGGTCCCATGAATCTAGCAAAAAACACAACAAAATTATACACCAATCCTCCTCCATTTTCACTCCCATAGAGTGCAGCTAAATAACTACCATATTGAAGGCATTTAGATGTTTGGCCACAAACACACCATCCTCCATCGTGAGGGTATACAACTTCTTTCTCAAGAAAAGCTTATTCACTAGGGATTTAGCCTGATAAATTTCTCCAAGCTTCTTCCAAAGATACGCTACAATAGTCTCTTCATGCACATTCAACAACACTAAGTCAACCAAATTGAATCCAATAAGACCCTTTTCTTTTTTATACATCTTGTCCCAATCTTCTTGTGATATAACTATAAGTTTGGATCCAAATACGTCAGCCCATAGTTCTCAATATATGAGCACATGCTCTATCTTGAGCTTCCATAACTCAAAGTTTGTTCTTGATAACTTCTCCATCTCTATCCTTGACGTTTTTCCCATCCCTTCCTACAATAACATCAAAACACTCTCTACGCAAGCTCCCACTCAAATGAAGATTAGTACAAAAACCCTCTACCCAACACCTACAATCTGAAATAATTAGACTCTAATACCAAATGAAAGTAAGCAAGGTATGCAGAAACGCTTCCTACACTAATATTCTAAAGAGAACGTTGTGAAAGTTTCAATCTTTTAACATTACAGAAAGTAGAAACACATTTAAATAGAAAATAAACAATATATACCATAACATAGGTGTACATGGGGAAAACCCTTTCAAAAGAAAAACCCCACTCCAAAGCAGCTCAATGTATTATTCAACAAACCACGATTATAATACACTTGCAAAGCAAGCCTTCACAAGAATATCACCAACCAGAGATCTCAAGGAATTCTTAAAACTTGACAGTATCTAAAAAACTCTACACACAACTTCCATCTCAAGCACCTAATATATAGGTGATAAAAAACTCAAAACCATCAAATGGTAATTAGAAACCAGTGAGCTAAAACCACCCAAAAGTGGTGCTCAAGTTATCCACCAATCAAAGATGCCCTATGATGTGTCATAACATGCATTATAATTTGGTCAATAGGTGTAACTCCCCTTTACAGCTTTTTTATGCGTTCGACAACTTTTTGCATTACCTATGCAAACTTCCAAAGGCTATAACTTTTGATCTGATGGGCTGATTGGGCCTCTCTTTTTTTAATCGAAGTACTTAGAGATTTATGTAACTAGCGCCATCTACTTTTATTTTGGCCAAAAACCAACCCTATAACCAAGAAATTGAGTTTTCTTGTTTTATATACGAAAGTCTCACTTTTTGTAATCTTAACATTGGGAGCAAGGTTGAGCCACCTTTCCCAACATTTCTCTCAAATCCAATATGATTGTTTTTGTGTAGTGATTTGGGATCTTGATTGTGTTGATTGTGCTATATCCTAGGAACTCAAAATAAAAGACATTATGAGGCACTTGAAGGTTATTGAAACAACAAAAAGTGATGCTCCAAAGACATCAAAAACATTTACTATGGATGCTCAACAGACAAGTGATGATAATGTATCTTTATTCTCATAATCTTCACTTTCTCAAAACGATGTAGATTTCTCAATTAGAGACATGTGACCTAAAATAAAAGAGCATATTTGCCATAGAACTTTTCTTGTTTTAGAACTAGGGTTGTCAATTAAAGGTGTAATTTTCACTTCTACATCAGATCCACCTCATGAAAAGAAAATCATTGCTTTTGTATGGGACTCTCAATTTAGATTTCAAGATTTAATTTCAGGAGGTACTCGTTGAACCAATGGTTCACCTCCAGTCCAAGATATTAAAAGGTCACAAAGAGATCTCTATCAAATAAAATGGAGTGCTAAGTGGAGACTACTTATGATGCATCCTTCAGGTTTCCAAAATTTGAGCTCAACATTCAAAGGAATTTTGCAGCTAATACATGATGCAAAAAAGGAAAAGTTTTGGGGTATCAAAAAGGCCCTAGGTGCAATGCCACATGATCTTGGACTCAACAATTTCAAGTTTGAAATTTACAGAGATGTGATTGCAGCTAGTGACAAATTCTTGTGAAAGTTGTTTGGCCTTTCATTTACAATGCAAGGACTTATAAAGACCAATGATTTTTTTCGGATCAAACATATGATGTATGGTTTGTATCTAGCGATAGTGCATGTTGTGGCAAGCTTTCCTCAATAGCACTTCATGTAGGAATGGTTGACGAAGTTGGTGACCAAACTTCTGATCATGACAGCTTGAAATTCTTCCTTGACCAACTTGATTTGAATGATCGACAATAGGCATGGATGAGAAAGTTTCAAGGTTATGATTTTGACATCAAATACGTGAAGGTTAAGAAAAATTTGGTTAGTGATGCTCTTTCTTGTATGCCTACTTTCTGCTCCATTTTTTCTTTTGCTGTCCATCAAAAGGTTTATACTTTATATCATGGTTGAATATGCCAAGGACATTTTTGCTATTAATGTTTTGGATGGAAGTGGTAAGGTTAACAAGTGTGTTGTAGCTAACATATTTTTCATAAAGGTATTCAAGCTAAATGGCTTGCCCAAAACCATTGTTAGTGACAAGGACAGCAGATTCCTTAGCTCCTTTTTCCAGGAGTTATTTCATTTGACTAGCACCGATCTTGTTAATTTTCAGATCAAAAATGAACAATAAGCAGAAAAACACAACACAGAGTAGAAGACACAGCAATTTATCCTGGTAAAACCCTTCTACTCAAGGGAAAAACCCAGCAGCAAATTATTCACTTATAAATCAGAAACAATAGTGCAGAAGTAGCACTCAGAATCAGGCCTAGAAAGGCCGAATATAATACAATAGTCCAGCACTTGAAGATAGTGCGAAATTCTTAGTCACAAAGAATAAAACTCTTCTTCTTGAATGTGAATCTGCTCCTTGAGTGCAAATCTGTTCCTGAAGTGATAGGAAATCGAATTGAGATGTAATGAATGAATTGAATAATGTGGAGACTCTCTCTCCATTATATACAAGACTAGGCGAGCTCTCCTCTTGAGCTGACCTAGGAAAATATAATATTTGTTTATAGCGTTTAGGTCAACCAGCCTGAAGACTTTATTCTTTTGGAAATACCTCCTGCCGCTACTCAAAACACTTACAGAGCTCAGCCCTAGTACTATCTATCACCTACAAATAGACAAACAAATAGAGATGGTTAATAAGTGGGTTGAAGGAGACTTAAGAAACTATATCACAAATCAACAAGCAGCATGGATGAAGGGGTTGCACCGGGGAAAGCATTGTCTTAATACCACTTACCATGTCCCTTGGCATGACACCATATAGATTCAATGCACTCAACTTCACTAATTTGGTGTACACTTACAATCATGTAACAACAACCAATAACTTTGGGAGCATAGCAAAGAGATTTGAGGTCACTTCGTAACCATTTGTAGAAAACAACAAAGGAGCAAATTGTTACGTATGAGCTTGAGCAATTGGCCAAAGATAATATTGGCACTAGTGAAAGTACACTTGTCACTCTCTAAGGAGCACCACAATATCACCCACTTAGAATTCATGGAGAGTTATCCAAACTGAAAACTAGTGTGCTTCTTGATATTGGGGCTACCTACAATTTTGTTGAGAGCCTTATACCTAAGAGAAGATTGAAGGTGGATAATTTCACAAAGTTCTATCTAACTATTGCCAACGATTTCATTATCCCATGCACCAAGGTAATTTGACACATTAATCTATATCTCATGGTGATTATATTGTATGTGATGATTTCAATGTTGTTGAACAAGGTGATTATACAATGCTTGTGTTCCCTTGGGGAATTTTCCTAGAAGATAAGTCCATAGAGCAAAAGAAAATTTACACAAATCAACACCACACAAAGATTATTTGTGGTTGGAGATAACAAACCTACATTAAATGAAGCAAGGCCAAAAAGCTCAAACTCCATTTCTATGGACTATAAAAGGTACTGAGGAGAGTTGGCAAGATGGCCTATGAGTTAGATTACCATCAAGTAATCAGATCCACAATGTTTTTCATGTCTTACCTTAAAAGAGTGCTTGGACAACAGAGTAGATCATTAGTCAATTTGCTACCCTTGGATGATGAGGGGAAACTTGTTTTGATTCCAAATGCCATTGTTGACAAACAAGAGAAGAAATTGAGGATCTCAACCATAACAGAGTACTTGGTCCGTTGGAGAAACCTACCCACCAAGGATTCTACTTGGGACGGGCCAAAGATACTAGATGATCCATAACTGCATTACTTGTGGGCAAGCAATTTTAGGAAGGATGGATTGTCATTTCCACTTTTTTTATTAAGTCATCATAAGAGAACCCATGAGCCTGTTTCCATGTTTCCAAATTCATAAAGGATAAGTGTTGGGAAAATATTTAATTAGAAGTGAGGGCCTTTTGTTTATTAGATGTTCAAAACTCACATCTAGTGTTTGAAATTTTGTTCTCCAAATCTCTTAGGGAATCATAATTTACATATTTGGGTGAATCTGGTGGAACATAGGAAAAACAATATAATCATTTATCAATTTGTGTCTCTTGGAAGGTGTGGGGAGCATTGGATTTCTTGAAGTGGCATTATGTATCCTTTGTAGTTTGAACTTTAACAATTATAATACCCATTTAGTGTCATGGAAGTTGCTAAATGCAATTACGACAACTTAAAAGGTGTGTAAAGAGTTGCCATCATAAAAAATGTATGATGGGAGGAAGTTAGTTGTGGACTTTGAGAAAAATGTAGAAGCATTCTTGAAAAATCCGTGCATGAATGAAAGAGCAATGCATGTTGAATGAAGCATTTCCTAGTTTGTTATCAATTAACTCAACTTGTTTTGGGCACTGGAATTTTGCATGGATTTGAGCACCCAAGTTGGCTATAAATTGGATGTCAAAATACCTATTTTTATCACTTGTTTTTCTCATTTTTTGAATTAGCTAAGCATTGTGCTAATTGTAATGTAGAAAATTGCATGCCCTCACAATTTCACTTTGTGTTTTAAACTTGCTTCAATGTCCATCCCCATAGCATGTTCTAGGTTCATTTGAGCTCAAACCTTGCCATATTCCCCCTTCACTTAGGTTTGCCCAAATTTTGGATCGCAATATCATTCTTACCCCTTGTAGCATAGTAATTGTTTACCCAAGGACAATTTCACACTAAATTGGGCACCCTATTTTGCATGTGCAATTAATTATATTAATAATTTGATCATTTTGGGTCCAAATCAGGAAAATATATTTGATTCCCCAACATTCCTAGCTTTTTGAGTCAAAAAGTCTTAGACATGGGTGCTAAGCACCCTAGTCCTGGGAATGTGCTTTTTAAAAGTTATCACCTTAAGTGTTGGCCTTTGTTGTATTAAAAGTGATTCCAAGTCAGCCTAAGTCCAAAAAATCAATTGGGATGCATATACAAACAAGTTTTCCCTCTTATTTGAACATCTACACTCTATTATGAATTAATAGCAATTATTAAATGCAAATTGGGAAGTTACATGCAACCTCTTCACTACATGCTTATTACAGCTCTCTATTGTGCTATGTGGACTAACCATTTGCAAGTTTTCAAGGCAATTCATTCATTCTTCATCAACTATTTGTGGCAACCTATGGTTTGACACCAATTCAACAAGGATTTCATGCCTAAGGTAACTTTGCCTTATGTTATTCATTATTGCAATTGTAATGTCCCTTACCCGACTTTGCCCTAGAATTCGCTCGTTGATCAAGTATAGGGTTTCTTCTTTTTCAAATGAATGTTCTCTTTGACTAAGTAATCTTGGATTGAAGTCTGCATTTAATATTTCCACATGCACATATATCTGTTAGCATTAATATCTAGATATCCAAATATAAATATAATCACAAATCAATAATAAAGACATGAGGAGTGGCATGGGTAGAGCCGCCCAAAGCTATCCATCTAAGCCCAAGAGCACAAGCATCCTATTAGGACAACCCACCCCTTGGCCCCGAGCGACATGAACGTCTCGGAGTGGCGTGCTTAGAGGAAACACTTGTACGGTCTCCTTTCTCTACCCGTGTCATCACTTCGAAAGACACTCAACCTACTAGGGGAAGCCAGCGGAGCTTATAAGTGGTTCCAGGCCTACCACCCCTCCATGGCCGCAGCGGATTGTTAACTGGGGTTTTTAGGCACCACTTTTCTCAAGCCCTTCCACCCTAGTAGGCTTGCAAACACTCAGAAGACAATCTTTTAGCAATCAAATACATTTGCATTTATTACTGATTCTTTAAGTTAATATCAACATCATAGTTGGAAAACTCGGACTCGCCGTGGACTCGGCAGCCCAAAAATATGACTCGGACTCGGGACTCAGGACGGACTCGGGAAAAGACTCGGCAAGGACTCGGCAAAAAAAAAAAACCGTAGTTTTACAAAAAAAACAAGAACAAATTAATGCATTTAGAGAATATAAGAGCTTAATTTGATTATCAAACACTCATAATTCAAAGATTACACATGTCATATGATCATCAAACACACAATAATTGAAATTTAATCATTCATAGTCATCAAATACTCATAGTTTCACTTTCAATGTATAACATCATAAGTTTATAAATGTTTACATATAATCATGTCAAAAAGAGGAAAACATTAACAACCACATATAATCTACATCTTCCTCTTTCCCCTCCCAATGGTACTCAATTTTGGAGGCCTAGAACTAGAAGGTGCCCGTGTTGTAGTATGCAAACGAGGACTAGGAGATCGAGCAGGGGAAAAATGATATTCAAATGTGTCTTCGTTGTCCTCCATGGCATCCAATCTTGCTGCTTCTTCTTCTTCTGCTGCTGCTCTCTCTAATTCAGCAATATCCTCATCAGTAAGTAAGACATCAGCCTCATCATTTTGTTCATTAATAGTCCATTCACCATATGGATCAATGTCATCCAAGTCGATGGACTCGTGTGAAACACCCTCCACCTTCCTAGTTCGAAGGCGAAGGTTGTACCGAACAAAAACTAAATCATTTAGGCGCTGCTGAGTCAACCTGTTTCTTTTCTTTGTGTGAATGTTTTCAAATAAACTCCAATTGCGTTCACACCCAGAAGCACTGCATGGCTGCGACAAGACACGTATGGCTAGCTTTTGAAGATTTGGTGTGCTAGCACCATAGTTCTCCCACCATAGATCTACAAAAACATGTTTAAAAAATATAAGTATTAAGAAATAAGAATAAAGTAAAAATCTATATGTAAGAATCAAGTTTCTAATTTCAATTTTTACCTGGTTGTTGTTTTCCTCTCCTTTCAATTGCTTGTTGGGAGGAAAAGAGTCTCCCCTCTGCACCCTTGTAGACCTTGAATAGATAAAAGAAAAAGTAAATCAAATATAGAAAATTCATAGATAGTCAAGGCTCAACATTGCAAATTCATAAATAAGATGTAACAAATCTCACCTCCAACTCATCAAGCACCTTATCTCTCAGCTCACTATCAGGCACCATCCTATCAATGCAAGTGACAACACCGTCCATGACCTCCTCATCCGCCTTAAATGAGTCCAAGAAGTAGAACTTCGGATTCAAGAAGTAGGCAAAGGCATGAATCGGCTGGTGGAGTTGGTTTGTCCATCTCCGATCAATGATGCGCCATATGATTTCATATTTCTTTTTGTTGCCGCCATAGTAACGTGATATGGCCTCTTTGGCCCTATCCATGGCCTCATAGATGAAACCCATTGGCATGCCATCTCCATCCACCATACGAAGAACCCTCACCAAAGGTTCTGTCACCTAAAAAAATGAAAACAAATGTTAAATTATAACAAAATTAACCCCTCAAAAAATAAAAAACAGCAAATAGATTATCATGTATAATTTTTTTTGTGTGATTGCTACTTACCCCCATCAGCTCCTCTCCATTTTTGATGAATGTCTCATCAAAAACTATGGTAACAATCCTCTCCCCTTCAGCTCTACTGGAAAATGAGGACTCCTTCCAAGCATCGGACACAAACATTTGCTTGAGATGACCAATGGCACCAAGAATGCTTTGCAATGTGAGGAAGTGGCTAGCAAATCGTGTCACTCCAGGTCGCACAAGGTCCTTGCCATTTGTGAATTTCCTCATCAAAGAAAGCACCCAAGTATGGTTGTAGATAAATTTTGTAACACTTTTTGCATCTTCAACCACTCTTTTGACCCATGAAATCTTCCCAATATCCTCTAACAATAGGTCCAAGCAATGTGCAGCACATGGAGACCATGCAATTGTGGGATACCTCTCCATAAGTAGCCTACCTGCAGCTACATATGCAGCTGCGTTGTCCGTGATAATTTGGACAACATTATCAACTCCAACCTCCTGGACCACCCCATCCAATAGACTGCATAAAGTCTCAGCATTTTTAACTTCATGGGAGGCATCTATTGATTTTAGGAACACCAATCCACCATTTGAGGCCACTAAAAAGTTCAGGAGAGTTCTATTCCGTCCATCTGTCCACCCATCAGATAAAATGCTGCAACCTTTTCTTCGCCAAAATTTCTTTTGCTCATCAACTACAAGCCGTGTATTCTTTACGGATTCCTCTAGCAATGGCCCACTCAAATCTTTAGCTGATGGGGTCTTAAACCCCTTTCCTGCAACTGTAAGGGCGTTCACTAGACCTTCCCAATATGGGCTGCTTGCAACATTGAAAGGTAGATTATTGTAGTACCAAAAGTTTGCAGCAGCCATCCTAGCTTCATGATGCTTTTCCTTATTCCAACCGGTACCTTCAAGTGAAGGTTGTGCTCCTGGAACATTACGTGGAATAAAATAATTTGGTCCTGATGAAGGACCGTGGCCAGCACTAGCAGTAGAATAGGAACCCTCAGGACTCTCACCAAAAGATGAATGTGGAGCACGAACACTTGGACTTGCAGCAGTAGCACCATGAGGCATAGTTGGTGTAGAAAGGGATCCACTCATCATTGATGCTAGGGCATTCTTTGTTTTTTGTCTTTCATCTTTTTTTAGCTCATAGTCAGCAAGAAGGGCCTTTATCTCTCTAATAATCTCAGGAGTAGTTTTAGGGCATCCCTCCACATTTTGCCCAGGTATCCTTGCAAGGTGGTATTTTAACCTGTTTATTCCTCCTGTCATCCATTTCTGACATTCAGTACATGTCACTTCACCTTTTTTGATTCCTGGTATTCCATACTTCCATGCAGGGTCTTTTCTCATTCCCTTTGGATTTGAAGACGACATTGCTGTTTCAAGTTCAACGTGGAAAAAAAAAAATCAGCAAGGGTTTGCAAAAAAATCAGCAAAAAAATGTGATTCAAAGTTTCATTTATTTGCAAAAAAAAAGAATGCAAAACCAAGCTAGAAATAATAGGAATTAGGCTATAATGGCTATTAAGGAAAATAGAAAAAAAATTTGGCAGCATATCCCCTTATTTTTCTTGATTTTTTTAAATTTTGAAAGCAAGAAAACAAAAAAAAAGAAATGTTAGATCACTTACCTGGCTCTATTTTGATCTTTTTAGCTCCTCCTCCTGCCTTCTTTCAAGCTAAAACCAATTTGCAGACCTTAAAAACACCAATCTTCAAGTTAGAAATAACAAAAAATTAAAAAAATGTATGGGTTTTAACCCAGTTTGACGCCCCAGCCGCGGACGAGAGTCCTGGGTCGGGACTCCCGAGTCCCGACCCAGGACTCTTCTGGACTCGACTCCCGAGTCCGTGGCGAGTCGACTCGGCTCAGCCACGGACTCCCGAGTCCGCCGAGTCCGCGGCGAGTCCTGAAGAGTCCGCCAACTATGATCAACATCATTATCATCATGATAATACTAAAGAAAGCATTACACCAATAATCAAATTAGAAATATCTATTTCTTATATTCAAAATATGCTAAATATTATTGCTAAGTGAGTACATCACCTGAGTTGCTATATCTCTCCATATTTCCTTGCCTCCTTCAACCTTATACTAAATTGATCATATGATGAGGACAATTCATAAATATACATAATCTACTTATGTTTATATTAAAGAGTCATCATTACTTATAAGTATCATCATTAGTATTCATATATATATGTTTATATAATTATTCTTTCCTTATTTATATATATTCTTTATTCATTGCATATTATTCATTATAAACTTTATCTATATCTATGCATATATACTTGCATGCCTATTAAATAATATATATATATATATATATATATATATATATATATTCCAATGCATAACAATCATTGTTGTTGCTGTTCTAATTTGCAGATTGTATTTCTCAATGTTTCCTACCCCTTCCTTATTTTCCTTCCTTCTATTTATACCATTCAAGGTAGGTGACTCATGGGGGGAATGTATTGTTTGGTGAAAGAAGTGACTTTTCATAAAATACATCCCTTTGTTAGATTTAATTGTTGCCTTTATTATCACAATAATATCTATTTTTAAAATAATATATTATTACTATAATTATGATATTTCAAATTTCTATTTATTTTATTATTTTATTTTGATGTTTTATTGAACATATTTTAACATTAAAGTATAATAATAAAACAATTTGCTAATATCTTATTATTATTTTATTCTAATGTATTACAATCTTTGATGTGTAATGATTATAATATTTATTTACCTATATATTATTATTATACTTGTTATTTCATATTTATATATTTTTATATTGATATGATACACATTTATTTTATATTTTAATAATAATATTGTTATTTATTTTATTTATCAATTTATTTGTATTTTAACACTTGGTTTTTATAGTTCTGCTATTTCGGGGACATGACAGCAATCATTATTATTTACTTTGCCTATGCCCCTCCGAGTGCATGCAATTTATACTATCATTATCATTGTTGTTGTGGAGGCTGGAACACCAACACAGGGGTTTGACTAAGGCAAACTCCTATACATCACAACCTATTCTCTCTTTTTGTGTGTACAAGTTCAAATCTGAAACTCCGTCAGAGATAGGTTGTAGAAGAGCAAAAAGCAAACTGTACTAAAGTGATCTAGCATCTTAACATTCAAAAATACCTAGACTAGGGCGTCCAACACCCTTGTCCTTGCATTTCAAGCTCATTATTCAGCCATAGGTGCCCCTCTATGTGCACATCTCAGACTTGTACCCATTTCTGCAATTTTTCATTTTCATTTGTAAGATCATCTGTACTTTTAGATTAGGGCTTATATCAATTACACTTACAAAATCTACCCTCTTTGCAACAACGGAACAAAATCCGCGTAGATTGGATCTCCTTTGATGTAGTTAGCCAATCATCAAATCCTTGTTGGTTTTGTTAAAATAATCGATGTTGTTATTTACACGAGAAGCGAAAGCTTCAATAAATAGAATTACAAACACGATGTTTCTAAAAAAAACAATCGTTAACAAAAGATGAAGTTAGAAACTATCTAACTAAACTAACTAAGACAAGGATGACCATTAAAGAAACTACATTATTCTAATACCCTCCCTTAATGGTCATCATTCTAACTACCCAGAGAAATAATAGAGAAGACTGCCCCCTTCTTCTTAGAACGCTTTTGCAACAAAAGACAAGAGCCTGCCACTGAATCTATCACTTGAGATGAGTCTACCACCAACCCTCCCAGAAACTACAAAACTTCTCGAAATGACGAAAACTGATCACAAAACATCCAACCTGATGTTGGGAATCAAAACTATCCCTCCCTATAACCAAATACACACCGAAAACAACTACCACAATTTTGAGGAAAAATCGGCAAACCCTCCAAACTTTTGCAGATGAGCACAACGCCCCAGAACAGACTGCAAGAAGTCAGTTGTGCAGATGTTCGCCCAAGCAACTCTAGGTGCAACCAAAACATACTACAACAAACCACAATTTTTGAGGAAAAAATCGCAAAACCCTGAAACTGAAGTTTACAAAGCATCGTTTTTCGGAAAAAACGGTAAAAACCCTCAAACGAATCCCATGCAACTCTGCGAATTACAGAAGCCCAAAAACAATTTTTGAGGATAAAATCAAAAAAAAACCAAACAGGTAGCTAGCACAAAATCCGAAACACGGATCAGCATACATAACATCATTTTTAAGGAAAAAAGGTAAAACCTTTCCAGAAACCAGAGAGCCCTCCCAAACTACGAAAACCCTAACTAGGGCATACAAGAGCAAACCCTTAATTTTTCAGGAAAAAATTATAAACCCTCCCATGATCCAAGTATAATTTTTTATAGGGACAAAAATTGTAAAACCCATCCAATAGATTTTTTTTTAAAGGGACAAAAAATATTAAAATCCCATCCAACAATTTTTTTTTAAAGGGGCAAAAAACATTAAAAACCCATCATAGAATTTTTTTTAGGGAAAAAAATATTGAAAAAACTCGTTAGAATATTGATGCTCAGTAAACATGTCCAAGGCAGACCTGCAATATAGACGAAATCGCCCCGAAAATAAACAAAGGCGTCCAAACAAGTCGCACGCTAAAAAATCCCGTCAAAAAAGAATGGCCAAAAAGAGGAGAACAAATTTTGAGTGCCAAAAAAACAGAGAAACACGAATCTACACAACCTCGCACGATTTTTGTTAATCGTCTTTCAGGAGGTCCTGTACACAAGAAGCAGGTGACGATTTCAAAAGTGACATCGTGATTTCTTCTTCCTAAACCCTCAAAAGCGTTATTTCATCATACACGATGAACACAGAACCCGTGCTTTTCTGAGTCGCAGAACCCATGCTTTTCTGAGTCGCACCAAAGCAAAGCCTTAAGCATGGCAAAGAGATCCCTGAAACGAAGAGCGTCACGAATAGGAAGTAGGCGGAGCTCGAACAGAGAAAAAAAAAAACCAACGATCAGAGGCAACGCCACGTGCCAACAAAACGACCTTCAGTCATGAAAAAAGAATGCTGAAAAAACGCAACTTCAGAAAATGCATTCCAGAAACCTCTGTGCACGGCAAAAAGCAAGAGAAATTCTCACAAAAAACGCCAGTAGAAGAGATCCCACGCGAAAAATAAAAGGAATATCTCAGTCGCAATTTAGTAGAAGAGGGTTGCGTTTTTTATTTTTATTTCAAAGGAAGATCACCCAAAAACAAACACGATTTTCACCATAGAAAAAAAAAATCGATTTTTTTCTAAACCATACTTTAGTAGGCCCTCCTAGAATCCTAAGCTCTCTCGTGAGGGAGACAAGTTTAGACCTGCTCTGATACAATGTTCAAATAATCGATGTTGTTATTTACACGAGAAGCAAAAGCTTCAATAAATAGAGTTACAAAGACGATGTTTCTGAAAGAAACAATAATTAACAAAAGACAAAGTTACAAACTATCTAACTAAACTAAGTAAGACAAGGATGACCATTAAAGAAACTACATTATTCTAATAGGTTTTGTGATCTAATGTTAAGGCAAAGGTAAAGGGTAGATCCGGGCTAATTTGCTAGTTAGATCTAGGATCTCTTTCCAACTTAACACCTTTGTTATAGGAACATGTGCCAAATCCAAAGAATTTTCCAAGGACACAAGTGCAATGTGCAAATGTCTACCGACACGCTAGCATCTCAAAAGTTTTCAAGTTTGAATCATCCATTTCCCACTTAGCTATTCATTGCCATCTACCATAACACTTACTTGGTAGTGTAATACTTCATGCATGCAAATCCAACCCAACAAGAATCTCATTCCCTTTTGTAAAAAAAATCTTTTTGACTCTCTTGGCTCTCTCTCTTGGAGAAAATCTGCTAAAATATCCATTGCAGGGCTGAAGGACTCCATCTTGGTTGCATTCTCTTGTTTTGTGTGATTGATTAAAGCTCTCATAGGATTGTTTGGGTTGCAAATAACTCAAATCCTTCAAAGAGCTCACCATTTTTGGTAATATTGTTCTTGTTCATTTGAATAGTATTGCTATGCTTTGACATTGTATCTCCCATTATCTACTAGGGAAATTTATTTGGTGTAGACCACCACCTATTTGTTGAATTCATACACTATGGTAGTGTTCCCCATAGACCAAGGTTGATATTCATAGTTTCATTTACTTTGTCACTGCTCTTAGCTCCTAGATGTGTGTAGGATAAGAACACACATTTTATCATATTTATATCTTGGTTGTTTGTAGAGGTCAAAAGATCAACATAAGGGCTTGACTTGAAGGCAAGCTCACAAATAACCCAAACACTTTTCCTTTTCCTTGTATTTGCATGTATTTTGAGAACACTCAACCACACAGAGGTTCGCAAGTGATTTCATTTTCATTGTTCACTTCTATTATCTATTTAATACAATGTAATTCTTATCATTTATTTATATTTCCTTATCAATTTCATTACCTGGTATATCCTTGATTTGTTCCCATGTTTGATTAAACAAATTGATTGAACTATCGAGCTTGAATAAGATGTTTTCTAAAAGTCCTCTACTGTTTTGAGTCGTACAGACGACAACATAAAGTACAAATGTCTGCACAACATGCTAGCCTCCTAAGCAATGAGCTTCAATGTTTGGTGCCAAGCTCCTCTCTTTATTCTATTTCTATATGTTATCTACTTTTGTGAATTTTCTTTCCAAATTACAATAAACATTTTATTAATTTATTCTATACTTTAGTTGAATGAAAATCATTCAATTATGAGTTAAAAGCAGTTATGTGGTTGAAGAATTATCTTGTTCTTTTTGTATTGCACGATATCAAAATATATTTTTTTAAAGCTAGTTCAGTCCTTGAATAAGTAAAGTAGGAATTGTTTAATTAGAAAGCAAGTCTATTTTAACTAGATCCAAATCCTGCTATTATACTCATCTATTAAATCAAAGGCGAAAACCCTTGGATTTAGATATCAACGGATGAAACCCCTTTTTGATTCCTGTGAGCAATCTCATTTAGGGATTGCATTTATGCTGAAAGTATTTTCTTTTCATTATAAGCAAGTAATTGGTGGCATAGAGCAACAACATATAGCAACATCAGATCAGATTCATCTTCTACTATCATATTTGTATGTTGCTTATCTTTAATTGATGTATTCAAGCATTTTTTATTAATAAGATTCAGCTGCAATGTATTTGTGAAGGATTTACCTTTTTTATGGAATTTATTGTTCTATCTTCTTGGCATCATTATTTAATACAAAAGTATTGAGTAAACATCATCAGATCATAAGAAAAATATATATTAAAAATATTAGTATTCACCTACCGTATTCTCTCACCTCACCCTCATAGGAACCTGGTGATCAAAAAGTGATGAATAATTATATAAAATTAGTTAAAATCATTACACTTTTGGGGTTTTCAATGAGGCTTTAAGTTACTTTTATGATTCGCAAATGCATTTTTAATGTTAAAAATCCATTCTTTAATTTTAACACTTTGTTAATGTCTAGTAATTGTGGGTTCTCCAGGGTGTGGCTAGGGCAGAAAACAATTTAGATGATGACGAGGCCCTTACACATGATTATGAATTGGGATGTAACCTCAAATAGGTCACCCACTCCCTCTCCTGCTCGGCTTAGTGGTGGCTTAAACAAAAGAGCTGAGTAACAAAGCGTGGAATGATTTTATAGATATTCCAAAATGATTAGGCATTTACAATCACTTGTTTGAACTTCCTTCCCTATGATATTTTCATAGTAGGCAAGCTACCATTCTGCCCACTATTTTGTACATTAAAACTAGCCCACCTATCTTTAGGAAAGTCTATGTAAAAGATGCCAAGAAATATCATTCTCAAGATGCCTATCTTTACTAGAATAGACAACTCGAGAATGATATATCTCAATGTCTTTTACATAGATTTTCTAAAGATAGGTACGCCAATTCTATTTACTAAAGCATTATTTTATTTTATTTACTTAAGAGTTATTTTGTTTAATCTTTTTACATTGTTTACTTTATTTTTACTTGGAGAGTTATTTTTATTTACTTCAAAGTTGTTTTATTTTACTTTACAACCATTCAAAAATTATTCTATTTTTATTTACTTAAAGGTTATTTTATTGTACTTTAGATTTATTTTATTTTATTACATTGTTTGTTTTGTTTTTATTTGAAGAGCTATTTCACTTTTGTATGTAAATTTTAATTTTACTTTTGAAAAAGCCACCATTCATTATTTCGGTAATTCTTTTGTTTTGTTTTTCTTTGAAAAGCATAGTAAATAATATTTGAATACATCTATCTAAAAAATGTCAAATATCGAAGTTATTTTATTTACTTAGAGCTATTTTATTTTACTTTATTACTATTTTACATTGTTTTCCTTATTTTTATTCTCAAACCTATTTTTATTTACCTAAGACTTATTTTATTCATTGAAGAGTTATTTTATTTTATTTATTTAATAGTGATTTTACTTATTTAAGAGTTATTTTAGTTTACTATAGAACTATATAAGAATTTTATTTTTTTTTACTTAAGCGTGATTTCATTTACTAAAGAATTTCTTTCTTTCTTTTAAATATATCAGCTCTTTAATAGATTTCGTTAACATGCTCAGACCATTACACTCCACCCTTTGTTGTCATTGTAGTTATGCCTCTTGGCATAATTATGGACTTGAATTACTGCTTAGTGAAGGTTTTTTACGAAACACACACATGTTTGTCTCGTTTCATTAAGTTCAAGAAGGCTGACTTTGAAAGTTTTTCTATTGCAAAAAGTTCCCCTCTTTCTGAGCCCCTTGTACTCAAAATTATGATGCAGTTTTAGAATTTTTAAGAAGAGGTGTACACTCACGCTTGATCTCCACTTGACTTGTTTGTAGGATGCTAATCTTCAAATACGTGGCTTGTGGTTTAAGTGTTTTTTGTATTTATCCAAATTGTAGATGTGAATGTGACTATTGTCCATTTCCACCACACTATACTTCAGTTGGTTATTTATTTGCCAAAGCACAGATGTAATTGTTTATTGTGAGCTTGCATGCATGATACAACACAAATTCAATAATAAACACTACAAGAATCATACTACGTTTAGAAGTCTCAAAATGGACTTTCTCAAAGTTGAGACCTGCAGGGCCTTTAAAATTCTAAACTATATGCAAGACCAGACAATCTGTTAGTCCAGCTTTTTGAAACCACTTCTAAATGTTCATCTTTCTAATTATCCTCCAACACTACAAAAAACCCTTGCTCAAAGATTTGCAGTTTTAGGGTCCTTTTACAATTTTCTTTGATAGTTTTATAGTCATTGCCTAGTTGGTCAGTCTATGAAATATTAGCTAGTAGTTAGGTCTGCCAACATTTTTGGAGCGACCTTTATTATTACATTGGTATACCTGTTATACTGGGAGTTATTTGTTAGTGTCATGTGAGGCCTAGTTCCCATCATCTCCTACAGTATAAATTAGCAATCAATGCATCATAATAGATATAGAGTTTTTATAGGATTTGTTATCGCCAAAATAGTAAAAAACAATGCAGCCAATATATTCTGCCAGTACGGATGCAAAAGATCTAACATTGCATTATAAAATGCTTCAATTTATTTTACAATAGCTTATATAGAAGTCTAAAAAATATATCTTTCTTTCAAATTGGTTACTATTGGTTTACAAGAGAATTCATTTCAAAGGCATGACATCCCATCTATTCATGAATAGGGACGTTTTTGAGACCACTAAGATATTGGAAGGAGCATGAAGCATGCCATTAGTCACAGAACATACCTTTTATGTAGTCTCCCTAAATCTTTGAAAAAGTTCACTCCCAGTATGCTATTTGAAAAGGGTATTAAGGACACAATGGATGGTTTAAACTTTGAAAATAATTACAGCATACCTTCTGAAGAATGTCAATTGCTTCTTTTGTAGCACTTTTCTCCCGCTCTGATCATACAAAAGATTGCCACAATTTACATTAAGAAAATTATAAATATCTAACAAATGCACAAATAGGCCAACAAACCCCCAACATAGAGACAGAGAGAGAGCTTTACCCTAAACATCAACAAAATCATAGTTTAAAAAAATTCAAGGCAAGGCATTTAAGGCTTAAGCATCTTATATATGCGTGTGACTTTCAAGAGTTTAAAAGAAATGCAAGCACTCTTAGAAATGCAAGCATCTTCTGTACTAAAAGGCCTTTCGATCCTAGAACAAAGAATTATTAGAATTTTAAAATCTAATCAATCAAATGAAAATTAGGAATAGCATGCAATACAAACGTTTCCTAAAGCCTGCCTACCAATACAAACACAGAAAATAAAATTTCCCTTTTGATATGCTGACTATCTTGTGTGCAATGATAAACATTTCTAAAACTGTTAGTGTGAGTGATTATTATGAACTTCCCTGAATAGAAAGAAGACTACTTTGGGTAAAGCATGATAAGAATGAGTACACAATTCTCTGATTGAGAGACTCTGCAAACTGAATCCTGTCCAAGCAAAATACATAGATTTCTTATATTTCTTAGTTTGACATGGATTCTTTTGGATTTTTAACTGCTCTAAGAAAAATATACAAGGTCAAATAATTTGGTTACTTATCAAGACACTCATAGCATGGTTGATGATAGTAATTAGCTTGGTTGTGTTTCCAAAAACAGGTAATTGTGTTAGTTTGCCATTTATAAAACTTGTGATATTCAAATTTAGGGAAATAGCATTTTTTGGTTGATAGGAGTTTTGGTTTAGAACAGACATCACAATGGATATTTTACCAGCACCATCCTCTAGTGAGAGTTTCACTTAATGAAGTTTTGTGAAATGTAATGGGAACTTAAAGCTGTAAAAAATATGGTGATAAACAATGATCAGAATTTAAGTGCAAGATGGAATTATGAAGCACCTCCCCTCCTGCTCCAATTAAAATATTATTATATTACATATCAATGATCAGATAAGGATGACTCATCATCAAGAGTGAGTAAACTGTGCTGCTACCAAAAAAGAATGAATGAATCAAAGAAGATAAAACAGCAATAACACACAAGTAATTGCTTAAATGGGTGCATGATTGTTGGTCCACAATGAAATAAGAAAATTGCTAGTTTTATTATTAAAAAAATTTAAAAGTTGATCTATTAATGTTTCTAACTTGTAAATTATTTTCATTCTTTGAAATAGCATTCACTCTATCATTTGAGTCTTAAATTCTTAATCTTTTATAAGATTTTAATTTCTGTAACTTGTTTACACTTGTAGATATGTTTGCTCCTTCATTAAACCTATTATGCAAGTCATAAGATATGTTGATACAAGCTTTCCTAGCCTTAAAGAGATTTATGAGACCTTTGATAGCATGTTTGGGCAGATGAAACAAGCCATTTATAATAGGGATCCTACTTTGGGATTTTATGAGGAGCATCTTAGGCCCATTGTAATACGATGGTGAAACACTATGAACACCCTGCTTCATATGGCTTTAAATCCCAAATGGTATGTAGCTAAGCCTAGAAAAGTGCCTACATTTCATGATAAGAGATGAAAGAAGGGCTCATGAAGGCCCTTCAAAAAATGTATACTGAAGAGGAATCTTCTTTACTTCACACACAATGGTTTGCATTTGTCAATCTTCATGGTCCAACCTTCAACAAACCAAAGGCAAGGATGGATAGAGCTAGATTAGCACAAACTGACCCTATTGAATGGTGGATGTAGCATTGCAAGGATGTACCAGAGTTGAGGATACTTTCCACTTGTCTTCTTTCATTGCTACAAAGAGGAATTGGTCCATGTGTAGCTTCATCCAGTCAGTCAAGAGGAACAACCTTACCTTTAGACAATTGGAGAAGTTGGTAGCCATACATAGTCCCTTATAGCTACAACATTGATAGACCCTTCAATATCGCCAGCCTCCAACCTCATGTTGGGATGTTGATCCCAAAGATGCTATACAGATTGATGAAGAGGAATTGGTTGGGGTTCCATTGCTTGATGTAGCCCCTTATAGTGGCAATGACTCAGACTCAAGCTCCAATTTTGATACAGAACTACCAAATGCATCCGCTGATTAGGGACAGCTATACATTGTCTATATATTTTGTCATTTTGTAGTTGAAACTTGCAGCCTTTGGGCATTTTGTTATAATTCTTATATAATATGTATGCGCATTGACAGTGAAAGCAATTAAATTTCATTAATTTGTTTGTCAATTCTCATATGAAATCTCAATTCAAATCTAATGTTATGTATAAAGCTTCTATAATGTCTATGGTGAATGCTTTATCAATGTTATCATATGAATATTTTTTAAAAATATATATTTTTAAAAATTTCCTTATTTTTTTAATAGTCGTCCCCTAAAAAAAAGGGCAAAAAAAATCCCATATCAGTTCGCCATCCCCTGCCATCCCCATCCCGGAAACTTGGGGGAGCATAGAAAAAAAGTGACTTGGACTAAAGCGACAAACACTAAAGCACTGAGAACACAACAGCAGAGATAACTATAGCCAGAGAATCTAATTACAAATATAAATAGCCTAGTGAGAGGAGGGCCCTCACGAAAGACCAAGAAAGGAAACTAGCACAATCAAACTTCTGTATCAATGCCCAGAACAGAAGAGCTGTCATCATCCCACGCTGACACAGCACCAAAACAAGATCTTATAATATCCATGTAAGAATGTCCCACGCTGAGGTGGGCCAGATGGGCAATCCCAGAAGCAAGCAAGATACTTTCCCTCAACAAGTGAAATACCTCAGTTTATTTTCCCAAGACTTGGGTGTCTAAAATAATGATGATACTCGTACTGAGGCTCTCTTGCACAGTCTAAAATTAGCTATCACCATAAACATTAAGAATCTCACTGTGGAGTGATAACTTCTGTGACCGTAAGCAGTGCTCCACTTAGAATTGATCTATTTGGAGACTGGAGGGTATTTTAGAGGAGGTAAGCATATAGAAATTGCAATTTAATAACGTTAAGTTCGTTCATGCTAGACACCATTTAAACAACTCAGTTGATCATCTTACCAAATTTGGCATGTGCTTCTAAAACAGAACTATTTTGTCAGATCCATAGTCAACTGTGTCAATGGCATGAAAAATTTCGTCAAATCTGAAATCACTTATTAATAATCCTAAGGCATGGGACATATCCTTTTTTCTTTTTCCATCATTAATGCAGTTATTAAAATATTAGTTCAAAGGGCCACAGTGTTGAGGAATTGTCTGTGGTGATTTGGTGTCACAAGGACTAAGCACCTGTACCCAAGCTCTCTGATTGTTATTCAAATTATTCTTTGTCCAATGCCTTTGTCTAGTTATGCAATTGACATTCCAAGATCACATTCCCTTCTTTCCTCACCTGAAGTTGGAACTCACTGGTGAGCAAAGCAAAAGAAATGACAATAGGGCGAAAAGCCAACCCCAAAACACAAGAGAAAGGCCATATGAAAAAAATTGAAGAACAAAAAAAACCGCTGCAGATTTGAAGAGGGAGTAGAGAGAAAATATCCGGCTTAATTTAAGACAAAAGCAAATGATATTAAAGCAGTAGATGACACACAAAGGTGAAGAGGATGTTGTTAGCACCTCTGCCAATCTTCTTGCATGTCCTGATCCCAAAGAAACCTGCTCTTACTGAAAAAAAAATTGCATGATACCAGTATACCCTTGGCCTTTGTGACTGGAGTGATACCAGTATAATGTGCTTTAAACAACTAAAAAAATTCCATAAGCTTGATAATTTTTATACATAGTTGAGATTTCTTTTGAGAGTTCATCATAATGAGAATTCTAATACTATTTGTCATATATCTCCTTTCCTTTTTCTTTTTTGACCAATCTCTATGCAGGTTTTAGATTGTTATTGAAAGAAACAACTCTTTTCCAGAAGATAAGCTTTTGGATGCACAAACTCTAGATACAAGGCAGAGAGGCGAGAAATTACACGAGGCGTAAAGGCAGAAGGCCTTCTTGAGCGTGCACTTCTCTTCCTTAAAATTTAAGCAGCAATTTCCCCATCTTGATAAGAATTTGGGGGCAATCTGTCTATGGAAGAAAATGCTGAAGATATATTTATATTGAAAGTCTATAATATATTAGCATGCACTTCACATTGAATGTCAGTTCTGTAACGATAATGTACATAATACTAGGAGTAGTAGGATATTATTATATATTTCATATTTCCTAGATACGCTAGAAATCAAACAATCACCTAGAAGATAAACTGAACAGTCATTTTCATTTTGTTAAATATATAAATTTTGATTTAATGGAATAAGCTCTCATTGAATATCTTTCTGCTTGTCTAAGTCCCATACATTTCATTTGTCAATCTTTTTCTTGCAATCCATTCCCGGGCCTGACATTGGTATCAAAGTAGGTTGAAGAGCTTTGGCTAAAAGAAGAAAATTGGTATGCAAGGAAAAAATTCTTCAAGCAACAAAATCTGTCATTTTTTATGTTCTTTAATATCTTCTCTATTCTGCTGTTCATACACATCTGATTTTTATGAATCCTTGTTTATGAAATCCTATGGCATGTGTTTTCTAATGAATTGTTGTTGCATACTGGTGTAACCCAAATTTAAATCTCTGTGTTTCCTCCAAGCAACTGCATGCATATTTGTGGCCAGGTTGTTTAAGACTTCATTTATATTTCATTCAACAGACAGAACAGATATTATTTGTCATGGAATGATTTTTAATGCTTTTGCATATTTTGTCAATGCCGCTTCATATTCTACCATTCCAAACAATTAATTGCCTTTAGCCATAACATCATTTGTTGCTCCCCCATCATGGCATACTCAAAGCTCATAGACACAGAAGGAAATTCATCTCCCACCCTTCACCATCTCTGTTGTCCATTTGATCAGCAGCTTCAGTCCATTATTGGCCACTAGTCTTTGACCAACAAACGTTAACGTTGTTATTATTGCCATCATGTGTCTTGCTTCTTCACTCTTTATGCTTGGCTTCTATATCTGAGAAGTGCTAGTTGAAGTCACAAAGTCTATAGATGGGAAGAAGTGTACGCTGCTGCCTTCAGTTTCCAAAATATTGAGGTTCACTTTCACTTTGCTCTTTGCCTCCCCTTTAATTGTTGCCTTGTAGGTCACAAGTTCAAAAATCACAAAGGAGGTGGAACACAGCCCTTCACCTACCATGGGGATATTGCAATATATGCCTAGCTAATCACAAAACTATTTCGTAGCAACTGACGAACACAACCTTGTCATATCACTGTTGCGTTCATTCACATTGTTGGCTCCAAGTTCATGTAGAAGTACCTTGGAGAGAAACCAAGGATGGTTTGTGATGTCTTTCAGCTAGCCAAAGAAAAAGCACTTGCTATAACTGTTTATTGATGAGAGACAGAAGTGAATACTTTGAATTCAACAATTTCAAGTGCAACTAATGTGCTTCTCAAGCACAAGAGACACATTACATTTATACTGAGATGGAATCTATTTTCCTACTCATGGCTCTCCAAGGCCCCAAAATATCCCACACTGTTTCTGCTGGTCTAGTTGATTTATTTTTTTTCTAGTGTCTACTGGTGTCTTTAACAAAGGCAACTAGGAAGAGAATGAAAATACTAGAAGAACCCTTCCATTGACACTGCTCAAAGTTATTGATCGTCCAGACGAACTTGCACATGTTATGTTTTCCCTTTCTATCACCAATACCTTTGCTTGTGTAAGCCTTTTTGGCTCTCTAACCCCATTCCTACTACCTGTTCTAGTCCATAGCTTTCCATATTCAAGTCTGCAATTTTCGGAAGTTTTAAAGTAGCAGAAGTTTTAGTATAATCTTTTTAATTAAGGGGGTGTCTTAAGGTGTCTTCAGCAATTTTTGGCTCTCTAACCCCATTCCTACTACCTGTTCTAGTCCATGGCTTTCCATATTCAAGTCTGCGATTTTGGGAAGTTTTAAAGTAGCAGAAGTTTTAGAATAATCTTTTTTATTAGGGGGGTGTCTTAAGAGACTATTGGGGTACATTTTATAGTTGGAAATTTCTTCAATAAGACAGGATTTTTTATTAGAGAGTGGAAGATTCGTTATAGTAGTTAATTTTATGTAGAAAGTGGGGATATCTCAAGCATAAGTTGTCCTTTATTTTTTGTAAACAAAAATCAAAACAAATTTTGCAAAACTTAAAATAGTTGCAGCATTCAATATCTGAGGTACCTCTAGTTCACATTTACAGGTCAACTTGTTCCAACTGAACTACTATACCCAACACCTCACATAGTTGCAAGTGCAACAACAGCATATGTAGCTTCATCCCTACAAATTGCCGGGGAGAAATAAGGACACTGTCATTTAAATTTCCAATTCCCTATGTTACCCATTTGTTGCTATCATAAGAAGTGAATCCTGACTAAACAAATTCTTAATTTCTTTCTAAGCAAGTGTCGTTGATAGGATGAATCCTTTTCACGTGCTACCTATGTGCCAAGTACCTCTCTACTCTCACATGCTTTAAAGTCACTTTCACGTACAAATGAGTATATCAAAAGGACAGGCTTCTTCATGTATCGGTAGGTATATCAAAAGGCCAAGCATATTGAGAGGTTTGGTATATCAATCTAATGGTATCTATAAAAGGCACCCTATTGCAATAATAAGGAACCAATCCATCTCTTTTTGACAACAAAAGCCATTAGGTGTTGTGAATTGTATTGTCTCCAATCAATAATCGGTGGAACTTGATTTGGAAGTGTGTATAGTTTATTATACAACAATGGCATGTTATCCTTGCAAATTAATATCAGCAACAAACAAGACGCAGAATCAACATCTAAATGTTGGCATCAATAAAAGCCTCTGTTTATGCAGTTTTGCAACCAATACAATATGTTGTGGCAAAAAATCAATAGTTTGCAAGATCAATCACCCAATGCCTCAGAAAAAAAGAAAGTTGTCAACAATGATATTCCTCTCCAAGTAGTTCAACTCAAAAGGCTAGTATAGACAAACAGTCCTTGAAGAAAAGTGATAAGTCCCCTCTTGTGTCATAAAATAGTGTTGCAGCGAAGAAAAATGATCATGTTCCTTCTTCAAGCAGTGTTGAGCCCCCTCATGTATCACAAAACAATATTATGATTCTAAGTGAAAAAGTGTGATGTCAAAACCCTTCATGGATACAACACCTATTAGTCCTCCCATTGCTGGATCTCCACCTATTGTGCAAGTCTGGGAGACAATAAAACCCAACAAACATCATATTGGTCTAGGATATATAGGTGTTGTGAATTTTCATGTACTAGAATATTTCAAAGTTCAAACCTATTAAATTTGTGTCCAGAGGTATTCAAAACAATAGTAAGTTGAGTCTTCACATATAGGTTAGCCTTGTGAAATTGACAAGTTGTCAAGTCAATCAAAATCAACTTGCACAAAAACTCATCAAGTCCGAACTTGTTGTCATTGTAGACGTTAAGGACATACCTCTAGTGATAGTTTTGATCTACATCCTTATCTATCATGTGATTAGATCCTTATCTGCCTACCAATTTAATGAGGCATATGCATTTTGGATGGATAGATCATCCCAGATGGTAAATTGAGACTCGCAATTTGTAAAAATCCTATAGGAAAGTCCAATCCACCATTTTAAATGATGGCTCATCTACGCCTTATGCAAATGTTGCTATCAATCCAATTGATAATGAGCTAAGCATTACAAATATCGTTGAGCAATGGTATGAAAGCCTATCGAGCTTGTTTACTTATGATGGGGATGTTGTCAATCCAAGTGATGATGAGCTAAGCATTGTAGATACTAATACTTGTACTACTAAACATCAACCTACTAAGAAAATTGTAGAGTTGCAGTCAATTCCCACATAGAATAATTATGCTCTCAATGTCTTTGGTGCTGATAGGAACCATGAATTTTTATACCTATGATTTCCCATTGGGATGTTGATAATGAGCACACTAAGACCGCCAAATATGTAGCTCAATGCATATTATTTGAGGCCATGGATATTGCCTCTTGTTGATTATACTTTTGGACTTGAGTTGTAAGTTGAGAAACCAAAAGGGTGGCTTACAATCTCTTCCCATTATGTTGAAATCCTGAAAGGGCAGCTTAATGGAGACTCGTGAAGAAAACCCGCAAGGGCATCGTTGAGTTGTGCATCTTTATACACAAGTTCATATATGTTGTTTTGTTCTCAAGGGGGCATTGCAACAGCTCTCCACTCTCATCTTTCAAGAGGAATATCAAAATTAAGATTTCAAGTTCGTTGAGCATGGTACTTCAAGAAACATTAGGATTCAATTTTTGAGTTCTTCAAGCATGGTACTTAGAGAAACAATAGGATTCAATTTTTGAGTTCTTCAAGCATGGTTCTTTGAATTTGCCATTGGAGCATGTTTCAAATTGCAGCATATTGCCACTTGTTACTACATCATCTTGACAAGTAATGTTCAACTCAACACCTAAACACCTAAGATTACAAGCTTCATTCTGGTTTTTGATGACTATGCATAGAGCGAGATCATCATAAAGCTTTGTTTTTGACACGGTTTTCTGCCATAGGAGCAATTTTTGTGTCTCAACATTATGGACAGAAAAAGGTTCACATTTTCAACTTGACCAAAAGTCAAGTTATTCAGTGCATGCTTTAGCACATTTTTGGGTTACTCATGGACACAATCAACCTAGGTTATCTAGTTTTTAGGTCACATGGTGTAACTAGCACACTATTCGACTACTCAAGGGTGCAATTATCTTGGGTTCTCTAGTTTTCACTCACAAAAGTGACAAACAAAAGTTGAACAAGCTCATCTACAAAATTCATCACTCAACAAAACCGAAAATTTCATAGCGAAAGGGTATGGTATTCTCTCAAAATGGGATATAGCATCGTGGAAAGCTAACTCAACTTGAGAAAAAGAACTCAAATCTAAATACCAATTCCATATCTTGGTTCTTGAAAAACTAGAAAAGGGAACAAGCTGTCACTCAAGCAAAACCTTTTGCAAGACAATAGAGCTTCATATCAAGCAAATGAGGTGCCATAAACAAGTTGCCCACTGCGCAACACAAACAGTGATTTTACCACTATCCCTACCAATTAAGAGGGGGATGTAAAAATAATGTACATAATCCTACAAGTAGTGGGATAATATTTTATATTTTATATTTCCTAACTACACTAGAAGTTGAACAATCATCTAGAAGATGAATTGAACGATCATTTTCATTTGTTGAATATGTACATTTTGATAATGTTATAAGCTTTCATTGAATCTCTTTCTACTTATCTAGGTCCCATACATTTCACTTGTCAATCTTTATCTTACAATCCATTCCTAGGCCTAACAAGTGCCTAGTGCTAATATGTTAACTCATTTATGAGTTAATGTTAAGACATAAAGGATTTTGCACATATTTAACCACTTACACTGACATGGGAAAGCCTACAATGTACAAGAGTAATGAAAGGGCAATGTATTCTTATTTGACAATAAATATACATATAATAGTATGCAATTTTTTGGTTTCCTCTCAACCTACTATGTGACGTTATTGTAAAAAACTAGAGAAGATTTGCACTAATACCTTACAAATTATTCGACATTATCACAGGATGCTATCTAAGTTGCCAAATCAAGTACAAGTATGTGTGTATGATATGCTAGTAAAACAATTTTTGGGGGGCCTAGGTACATTCTAGGCACATCCCTACAAAACACACACACGCACATATAAACTATAGTATATTAATATAAAGCTAATACTATATTAAATTTATTTTTTATTCCAAAAAACTATATTAAAATCATACTATCTATACCATATTAATATGGTTTATTTTTTCAACTATATTAAAAAATCATTAAATAGTAATGCTATAGATATGTTAATAATAAAGTTATTAAATAATATACATATTAAAAATTTAAATAACGATATATATTAAATTATTAATAGATAGCTATTACTTTAAAACACGGATACTAGGTTATTTATTATTATTTTAGATACTTTTAATACTATTGCTAGTTATTATTAATATATAACTAATTCACATATTACAATATGTGACAAGGGAAGAATAATACTTATTACTTGTAATTTACAATAGTATTTAAAGCAATAATTATCGACCAACACATTGTTTTAGGGTTATTTATTATAATTTATTATAAGACTTGAACTTAACTTTTTGTTTCTATCTCTATGAACAAATTCACAAATCCATCATGTTGTATTCCCTTTTCCCTAGAAGCAAGAACTAATTCGTAGAAAGAGATTGAACAGATTCTAGCAAGAGATTGCTTACATAACCCACGATTGCTATAATCCTTCTTTTTCCAGTTCAATAAATGTATTGCATATAGGGGGCAGGCGAGCTCTACTATTGGTTCAAGTCCGATAAAGGAATTGCCAAGCGGCTGAATTAGTGTTTAAAACAAACGAAAGGTGTTTACTCACGGAATGAATTCCAACATACGCAAGGAGTAAACGAGAGTAGCTTACAGAACATAACATGTACTAGAATATAATGCATGAAATCATCATAGTTGTCTTTATTTATCAAACATATGCTAGTACAAGTATATATTGTGAACAATCATAGCAATGATAGTATCTATTAACTCCATGACTCTCGATACATATAGTGCGCAAACGGTGGTAGAAGGACCAACCGTTGCGTCATTTCATGACATTAATAATTCTCTCAAGAACTAATTCCCGAACCACTAACTACTACGACAACAAGACAAGACAAATACATAAAATATTAAACTAACTAAGTCTTATTTCTACTGACAGCCGACTAAGTGCATTTCGGACGGCTACAAAAGGAAGGAAACATTGACATTTAGGGTTTTACACTCCCAATAAACTCATATTCCCCTGCAGCTGCTTAAGTGTGTTTTCTGCTTAAATTTGAGCAACTGGAATGTTCCCATGCAAATTTTTAATTATGGGAAAAAGGATAACTTGGAATCTTTTCCTATTTTAGTGAGGCAGCTACTGTTTAGAAAGGAGGGGTTGGAAATAAGCAGCAATTGCATATTGCCAAGAATGCTACGTGCTCCACAAATTTCTTTCCTTCCTTTTTAACATTTGCCTCCAATTTTTCCCTCCAAATTTTAACTGCACCACTTGTCATTAATACTACTGATACAAATTTAGGATGACTACTTAAAAACAAGCAGAAAAATTAAACATTCATGGGGCCACCAGCTCCACAAATAACTCCTTAAAAAGTTGAGTTGTGACTGCTAACCAAAATAAGCTAAGCAGCTACATGGGACCCTGCCCTAAGTCAACAAAAATATGTTGAAATCAATGCCAATGCCTTTAAAAATTTGCGGGCATAGGGTTCCAGTTTAGCAGTGCTGCAATAGTTATTTAGGGTTTCCTGTTAAAGAGTCAAAAAAAAATATGCATTGAAGCTGCAAATTGAACACTGTGCAAACCCATACTCGATTCCACTCTGTATCCAGTTCTAGTATGACTCCTACCTGGAAATGGCCAATTTTCAGGACGATTCAGTAACATAGGATGCTACAAAGCTCTGTAACAAAACACCAAAGGCCAATTAGAGGTGCTCCATAGAATCTACCAAGTCGTTAAGAATCAAGATAGCACTGGATTGTGATAAACTGGTCCCTAGGAATTTCTTGTAAGCTGATTACAAGGTAGGTAAAAATTATTTCTGCTGATGATCTCTCTTGTTCAGACCACCTTCCAGGTGATAAGATCAAACTCTATATTTTAATTGGCCTTTCGTGATGATCAACCAGGAAGCTCTTAACTTTGATGCAGACTAGTGTCTCGTTCTCCCTGGTCCCTCTTCTCTTGGCTCTGTAATATATTCTTTCTAAAAAAGATTCTACTATTCACAGGATTCTTTTCATCATAGGACTTTTGTAGAAACTGACTCATCTAGGGTTTACACCACTTTTACTTAGATATTGTTTCTCGTTGCTTCCTAGTTTTGTTTCTCAATTCCGCTTTTCTGTTAGATATTAATTTTTGTTGTGATTCTCAACTGTGTGAATGAGTACTGATTTCTTCTGAGACTTTTTTAACCTCATCTACATTAACAAGGGATGTATCAAAAAACTAATAATCATAAAACAAGGGGGCTCACAAAACAAAAGCACACCAGAGAGAAGGAATCCGTCTTTAATCGTCAGCATTCCTTTTCGCACTCCTAATGTCTATTGTATCTTGTGATTTGAGTTTTTCAGCGATTCGTAGGCATTAATAAAACTTCTCTGTTTCTTTCTTTCTTTGTGAATTCATGCAAAAGAGTGGACATATTGGTGTATTGCCTTCTCATTTTAATATGTGTGTCCATGCATTCCTGCTTCAAATACCGTTTCAAAGCCATTGGACCCGGGATGACGGTTGACCTAAAATCCAAGGCTGGCCTCACCATATACAGGGTCTCACCGCTAACATTTTAATTTACTCCTAGATCTTCTTTTAAGAGAATTCTGGTCAATCGTGGACATCATTACAATTCCAACTTCTATCTTCCCTTTAATCCCAATGTGATGATGATTCTCCGTGATAGTAATGGAGCAAACATATAATAGCGTAACCTGGGTTCACATCCCCCTTACCACAATAAACCGACGTCGCAATGCTATGGTGTAACAATTATGGTGGCACTTAAACTGACCCAAATTTAAATGAGTACATCCAAGCATGAAACGTCTGCTAAAAACTCTAAGTGGATGTTTTGCCAAGAAAGCTTATGTATACACATCAGACACCATTCATGTAACGTCTGCTACAAATTCTATGTGGGTATTCGGCTAACCGATAAATTCTAAAATGGTTTTCGAAAAACATTAATACAAGGAATGCAAGCAATAAAAGGAATTGAGAAAAATAGGATGCATACTTATTGGACATGTAATGAGAAATCCTGAGTGGGAAGTTTGAAGAAGAGCAGAGGGAGCCTGATAATCGAAGCGGGGCATATTAATAACTGTCGCATGCTTCTCCCATGGTGGAATGTCTGTCTTTGTTTCTTCCTTTGACCATTCTTGAGGTTGGAGTTGAACAGAATCCTTCATTTTCCCTTCCATTGAAATACATCAGCAAAACATGCACAGCAGTCCAAATGCCTTTACTAAATTCAGGATATGCGTTACTGAAATGAACTCGAACTGAATATTTGTGAATTTGAATTCACAAAATTAATTATTGTAAAGATAGTTTCTTCTATTAAATAAATATTTTTTATATAAAATTTAAAATTAATTTATTAAATAAGTGTTGATAAATAAATATTTTAGGAGGGTGAGGGGCTTAGCTCGATTGACTAAAACATTCTGTTGCAGGCAAGAGGTCACGAGGTTTAGTCTCTTGATAGTGCTTTACATGCAAGGGTGTTGCATGCATGCAGGCACTATGCTTGTCAAGGAAGGTTGTTTGAGATCATGAAAGTGTCAGATTCTTGCCATGTGGCAATCATAGGCATCCACCTTTGACATCTTCTCTTCTTGCATTGTAAATTCTAAATAGTGGGTACTTGTGCATTTGTATTAGAGGTTGAAACTATTTATAGGTACCATTATGCTACCAGATTGATTCCAGAATCCTATCATTGATTGAAAACTCATATTAATGAGTTTAGCTTTAGATATTTTATTGTAACCATATTCGATTAATGATAATACAAAGGTTGTGATTTTGGAGTGTGGGGTTTTTCTCTTGCAATGGTTTTCCCCATGTATATGTGTGTTATGTTACATTACTTTATTGCATGCTTATTATGTTACTTGTATGTGCATCTAATTATTGTAACTATTAAGGGTTTGTAAGAAAATTTGCACTATTTCCCCCACTTAAATTGGTGTAGGAAGCTACTTCCACTTACCTAGCTTCCTTTCACTAATCTTCAACATAAGAGTACATATGCAACACATTTTTTCCCTTCAACATTCTAGTAATCCCCTATACACGTGTGTTTAATAATATGCACATAGAAAATATATACTTGCAAAATCTTTATAAAAATCACAACTCCAACCCCTCGTACAAATGAATTTTTTTAATACATACATATAAAAGGTGGTTTCACAATACCACAAACACTAAAATTGGGGGATAGGAAAATAATATGAATAGTGTCAAAAAAGGACTTGATAAATGTCCAACTCACTCATGTAACCTACAAATACACTATTTAGCCTTTGAATTTGATTAGGGTGTCAAGGGGTTAGGGAGACCTTTAGACCTAGTAGTCACCATAGGATAGATCCATGTTTTGAGGATAAGACACAGGTTTAGCTGGGGGGATGACGTTGGTAAAATAGAGTTGTGTCATTCCCACTAAGTTAAAAATTTAAAAGGGTTACCTAATAGAAGTTGATGATAAAAACATGCAAGGGAGCTAGAGGTTAATAACACAATAAACACATTACAAGCATGTTTTAATTAGATAAAATCATCACAATCCAAATTTGGCACATACAACCGACTTGTGGCAAGACCAAGAGGCATGCCAAGGAAGAGAGACACATCCCTAATAATAGTAATATACATATATGCATTGCATGTTTAGAACATCAAAAAGATATACATAAAAGAGTAAATATAAGAGAATATATAATTAAATGCAAGAGGTGTAAGAGAGAAAATAGATGGAATATATATGAGCGAGAGATATCATATGTAATTAAAATAATATTATATAAGAAAGACTGATGTTTGTGTATCACAAAGTAATATAATAGATATTCGATAGTTTTTACCATATATTATGTGATTGTGATGAATGTATATATGTGCATATTTTGGTTTGTTCAATTTGTATTCAACCACACTAATATGTAATCCATTGTACAAGTTCTAAAAAAATTATCATGCCTTCACAATAGGGTATAAATACAACTTTAAAGAGAATACACACAAATCTCTAGTCTACAATCCCTCTTTCACTGACAATAAGCTTCCATATCCACATTTATTTTTTTATAAATTAATGCTCTTATGAAAATTACAATTCCACCATTATAATAAAATCATATAAAATGTTATGCTAACATTTAAATCCATGTTTAGGAACACCCATGTAAATCACAATCACATGAGAATTGCATTTAAAATTTCATGAGGGATGAAATGTGATATTGAGGTTAGACTCAAAAAATTATGGCTATCTATTATGAAATATGTCAACTAGAAGGAATACTTAGCAACTCTCTAAATACCCTAAATTTAAGAATCAATTCACACACATCTAATGTTCAATGGACACCAATAATGGTCATCCACATATAAATTATAATATTATAGTAGCATAATCATGAAAATAAATATTAACATGTGAGTCCAACAACATTGATATCCAAAATGGTGTACAATGAGTGTGAATGAGATCAAAAAAGGAAAATGGTCTTATATCCTCCCCTCCCAATAATATGATTCTTCCTATGATCCCTCAAAGAGATGAAGGTAAAGTGTCCTTGATTATTTAACATCATTCTCCCACGTTCCTATAACCTCATTGTATTAGTCTACTAGACCCTTGCTTGGTCTAACTCTCAACCTTGAAGGGATAGCATCTAATGAGCTAGAACAAAAATGAGCTACAAATCCAATTTACCATCCACCTCTACCTATAAAGAACCCCAATACAAAGTATGAGACAAAATAAAATTTGCCTCCTCGATATAGAAATATAAAAACATCATAGATACAAGATAGGTTGGATAGCAAGGCTAAACAATAGGCTGCTAAACCCATCCACTCCAAAATAATGAAGTGGTTGTTTTCTCTCAAAAATTTAGACCATTTCCTATAGCACCATTACTCTAACTAAGGAAAAGGGAACTGTAAGAGAGGGGGACCAACCACTACAAGGCCCCAAGTCACGAAAGGCCAAGAGCAGTAAGGCTACCCTAACTTACCTCAGTTTAAAGGAGTGTTAGGATAGATGGGATGAGAATGATGAGGAGTGTAGGTCCTTCAATCACTCTGCAAACCCGAAAGTTGAAAGAGGACTAGGTGAGTCAGTTTTTAGGGTCAACTCTATATCTTAGATAGCTCTCTATCGGAGGACAAAAGCACAATTCTGGGATGACAGCGTGACGCGCTGGCATCTCATAGGTGTGTTGGCATCCGTACATCCAGAAAACCAAAGAGAGAAGACTTAACCTTTAAAAGACAGACTAGCTGCCTAGTTCATGAAATTCTAAACGTGCAGAATAAGATTAAGAAATATGAAATATAAAGACGAATGTGATAAAGAAAGTAGATTACCGCAAGGGTGACGAAGATGATCTCCCACAATAATCTTTTCGCCAACTTGGTCCAAGATCTCTCCACCTACACACAACAAAGAGGGAAAATGTTGGGGTTGTTTACGAGTCTGCCTCAGTCAAACCCCCATTTTGGTGTTTCCACCTCCACAAACAACCAAGTTTGCAACTATAAAAATAATGTGATAAAGAGGAGAACACAAGCAAAATATACAATAGACACTACAAAACAGTACGTGCTTACTCAACCAAACGATAAAAAAGATAAGACGAGCTTACCACCTTTGTCCAAGGCACTCAAGGCTAGTGGAGGAGAAAGATGAGAGGAACTCAAGCCTCTGCTGCAATGGATTTGTCTTGTGCTTGCACTATCAAAGTGATGGAGTGGTAGATTGCTGCTATGAAGTGTGAAGTGTTGCTACAAAGCTTTATGGATGAATGCTCAAAGTGTGTAGATATTATGTAGGCTTCAACCAAAGATGAAAATGGAAGAATGAATGGAGAATATGAAGAAGGAATGGAATTAAATGGCCATATTCGGGTCGACCAGCCAAAGAAAGGTGTTACACTTCAACCTTCAATGGGAAGTGTAACATTTTTGCAAACTCCAGCTGCAAGAATCTACCAAGGAAGTAAGTGCATCGCGCGGATGTCTACGCACCATGCAGGCGTCCCCGACATAAACGCCTCCACTGACACACAAACTAGGTGCCAAGTGTGATGTGAACAATGGGCTTATGTGGAATTAAGCCTTTGCATTTGGTTTTCTAAAGAGGAAGGGGTTAAAAGGGGAATCTGCATTGGGGGTGTGAATTCGTGCCTATACATTTTGCCCCCAGTTTAGTGAGCACAAATATTGGTGAGTGCTTTGATGAATTAGATCAAAGAAGAAATAAGGTTAGAGATGTATACCTAAACCATCGAGGAAGCAGAGCACGGTCTGGCGAACCCAAAAGTGTAGGAAAGTACTTCATAGTTGCGTAGAACTATAAAGCTGAAGAACGAGAGCTCATCACAAGCCTACGGACCTGCAATGGAGGTATCCTCCAAGAACTCTCACATTAAGGAGACTAGGAAAGCGCCTAACAGATCCACATACCTACAAGGGAGGTATCCCCCAAGAACTCTCACACGAGGGACACCAAGTAGAGAGGACTTCACAAAGTCAAAAACGATGACATATTTACCTGCAAATAGAACATGACAAAAAGCGGTTGTGCAGGCCAATGAACGGACAGTCACTCAAACCATCGCCAAGTTGAAAGACTTTCAAAGAGGTCCCTCGGGAACCCTTCAAAAGGAAGAGGGGTCCAC
The DNA here is from genome assembly GCA_007115665.2 of Sequoiadendron giganteum. Taxonomy (NCBI): domain Eukaryota; kingdom Viridiplantae; phylum Streptophyta; class Pinopsida; order Cupressales; family Cupressaceae; genus Sequoiadendron; species Sequoiadendron giganteum. The sequence goes on along the minus strand of CM021107.1, from coordinate 497,231,109 downwards.
TCAAGGGATGGGTTGTTTGAAAGATAAGGTCTAGTTGGGTTGCCCCTAAGCTAGATGTAAGGACATGAAGTAGGTCTAGTCAGGCTGCCCCCGGACTAGATGTGAAGATGTGAAGACTGGTTTAGTCGAGTTGTCCCTGAGCTAGACGCCATAGATCTTATTAGAAATAGAAGACTTTTGAAGGGGTTCCTCAGGAACCAAGCGTGAAGAAAGGGGGTCCACTCAAGGGACGCACAATTCAAAACCCGACGCCTTCTTTCTCGAATCAAGGAATCCTTTTGAAAGATGTTCACTTCATCAAGGAATTTGAAAGGAAGAGAATATTCCCCCACATGAGGGGAAGATCGAAGGTGTTCCTGCTTTAGAGGAAGGTTTCCAAGTCCTTTCTTTACGAACCCATGATGAAGAAAACATGTTTCATTAGGGTTTAAACTTGAGAATGCAATTCTAACAAAGAAGTGTGTGAAGGGGTCTTTGAGGAAAGATTCATTTGGAAATTAATGTATTTTCTAAAGATCGTGTAATGTAGAGGTGGCATTGTAGCACATGAAAAGGATAACTCGAGCAAATAAGAGAGAAAGATAAAACAAAAGGAAAGAGAACATGAATAAAGGGAATAGGGGGATCTGGTTTCACGAGGTCAGATCTGCCTTTATATATATATATATATATAATAGGTAATCATAGTGCGAGGTGAAAGATCATCTATCCCCAACTAGATCAATAAGAATGCATAAAATATAAAGTAAAAATAAAAAATTGGGTCAACATGGAAGGAAGCCTAAATGCCCCCAACGCTTTGCATCGTCCCCAATTTGCTAAAAGTCAATCATAAACATGGAAGAATGATGATACAAATAGAAGAAGGTTTACCACACAAACACCACACATGTACCCAAGTACAAACAAGGGTGACAAGGGTCATCTAGGCACATATAGAATGATTACAGGTGAAGCACATCACAACACACACACATCTAATCTAAAGATCAAGAAGAGGGTCTCCCCCTAACACTAGTCAACCAAGAGATCATCAGCTTCCCACTCTAGATCATCATAGGGGGAAGGATGACGAGCCTGCAATGGTGTAATGGTAAGGGGAGGAGCTTTTGATCCTCCCGCAATAAGGGCCAAGGTAGAGGGACCTGTGAGGTCTCTATTGCTCAACTCTTGTGGGTCTAAGTTCAATGACTTTGCGAACATTGTTGAAAAGTTCAGAACTTCATCCACTGAATTAAACATGCACTTAATGGGAGTGTCATGTTTCACTTCGACGGATGAAGAATTTTGCACCCGAGGTTCATCGTTGAGCTCATCGAGAGACTTAGGAGTGGTGACAAACTTAGGGGAGGCTGGGATTGGTTCCATCACTAGGACATAACTAAGTCAACAAGGGGCCACCTTCTAGAGAAGGTGGAATCCTCTTACGCCCTCCATGGGTAGAAGGACCACTCTCTACCTTCTTCTTCGTCGGAGGAGGAAAACTCCCCACAAATAAAGCAAGAAGGGTAGAGGGAGAGGAGGAAAGAACCGCAGTAGATACAACCAAAGTGTTAATCATATCTACGGGCTTTGGGAAAGGTGAGATATTCAGAACGGATGTCAACAAAGGTGGCTCCACGGAAGGAGCAATGAACACCTACACCTTTCCAGGCGTATGTGCGCTCACAACGGAAGTCAGAAGAGATACAGAGCTAGTTTGGACAAAAGTAGAAGGGAGGAGAGAGGACATGACAGGAGGTCCTGATGCAGAAGTTGTCTCCTCTTATTTCTTTTGTAAGGCGGCTTGCTCGGCTAGAAGAGCCTTTCACCGACGCTTGCGCTCATGCACAAGGCAATTTCTATGACTCTTCAAACCTAAAGTCGGGGTTTGTGAAGGAATATGGGGCTACTGCTCAACCATAATAGTGTCCTTCACAATTGTTTCCAACAAAGGGATAAAATTTTGAATGGGAGCAGGAGGAGCAGGTTTAAAGACGACAAGGGGAATCAACTCTAGCACCTTGACAACGGGCCTCTTTTCATTTACGAGTATGATAAGGGATCACGTGGTGAATTCTCTTCTTGAGCCTTTCTTTCTACTGTATAAATAATACGAAGGCCCAGGGGACACATTAGGGAGATCCTATATCCTGATCTTGGGTCTATGCCAAGTAGGCACCATAAGACTCAGCGGGTAGAAACTAGGCTTATTCATCCAACATTCTTCCCAAGAGAGGGGAGTTGATGAGACAACTCAAGAAGGAGCAAGATTATCCTTTCCTTTTTGGGAGGAGGAGGCAGCTGGCTACTTTACCACAGGAAGGGTCAACTTTGGATGTCCCTTGCCTCCAGTTTTATACTTCACATAGTTCTTATAAAGCAGTTTCGTTCTAGGTGGAAGCTGACCGACTGGAGCAGGCCAAAAGTGATCCAACGAATATCCCCATGGCACACCACAGGTCAGTATCTAGTATCATGCACCACGTGCACAACACCTTCATGGGAGAACTTAAGGCACTTATGAATCACGAGGTAATCCCATTCATGGAAGCCAACCAAGGTATCCCTAGCTTCACTTTGAATAGGTCTGACTTGGGAATTACATCGAAGACCACGTCTACAGTCCTAGGTCCAACTAGGACGAACAAAGTTATCGATCCATAGGGTTTTAGAGTAAGACCATCATGTGTATGGATGATGAATTTCATTTTTTCATATTCCTCCCTTTACGAGGAGTTTAAGAATAGAGTCTCCTTTGTGATGACATTCACTCTAATCGTGCAGTCGACTAAGACCCCTATCATAATGTTGCCATTGAGGCAAGCGGGAATGTAGAGCGGAGAAGGTTTGTCATTTGTTGGTACATCTTGTGAAGTGAATGTTATATCTGACGAGTTGGTCGTAAGACAAGATGAATCAAAGGCCATGTTAACATATGCCTTAGGGTAAGAAATAGAATCAAAGGGATCAATAATCATGTTAGCAGAATATGACGAAAATTGGCCCGTGTATATCTTCAACTCACTATTAGCTTTCAACACTAATTTGTTTGTGTTTTGCTTACTTCCATCAAGATGGATAGTACCATCCTCAATGTGATCTTGTGTCTCATGATGCAGGCGCATACAACATTCAGTATTATGTCCATTGACTCGATGGTATTGACAGTAGGTGTTTGCTTCATACTAGTTAGGATATGGTTCCCTAACTAGTTTTGGAGTGAATAGATTAACAATCTTATCCTTCAACAACTTCTGTAAGATAGAAGAATAGGATTTTGATAACTCTGTGAACTTTCGGTCATGCTTGAGGTTGTTGTTATCCATAATGGCTACTACATTCGTAACAACCTTTCCTTTTCTATAAATTGATATAATGGACTTTCCTTCATGACGAGAGTGCGAGGAAGATCCCCCAAACTGAACCACCATCTATTGATACTCCTGTAAAGTTGCACACAGATGCGCAAAAGAATGGTATTTCATAAGGGAAAACTTATCTTGCCAAGGCCTTTGTAGGTTCCCTATGAACACCTTCTCCACATTGGAATCAAGTAACGGGTATGATATTTGTGAGAAGAGCACTTGATATCGCACTATAAAGTCGGTAATCTTCGCATTATCCCTATGTTTACATCGAACAAGGTCAGAGAAGGTCATCTTAGGCCCGATGTTGGCTTGGAACTATTGTAAGAACTAGTTCACAAGCTAATCGAATGAAAAAGATGGAATAGTCAGGTAAAGAACAGTACCACTCGAGCATTGTATCCTTAAGGGATCGAGGGAACAATTTTTCCATCAACTCATCGTGGTGGAATAATTTTGTACATAAGGTGTTAAAGGTAGACACACGTGTTTGCGGTTCCCCTTTGCCACTATATTTCTTGAATTTAGGGATCTCCGTCCCTTGTGAAAAATGATTGTTTAGAATTGCTACCGACAATGGGATATGTCAGAAGAAGGGTTGGAAGATGGGCTGGGTTGAGGCCTAGGAAAGGTTCGCCAACTGGTTTTGCATCTTCCCCATATTTTGAAGAAGGGTGTTCAAAATAGGGTCGTTAGAAGGCATAGGACCACTTGAACCACTGCCAGAGCCACCACCACTAGTGTGACCACCGCCGATGCCACCACCATGACCTCCATCGAAACCACCTTTGCAAGTGCCACCTTCGTCGCTGAAGTTGCCACCACCGAAGCATCCACCAGTTATCTCGCCAAATCATCCACTATCGAAGGCGACGGGAGGGGTGAAGTGAAAACCCAAAGGGTTCTTGTTTACCTTGATGGTTTTAGAAGTCTCAGAAGCGGTAGGGATCCTAATTGAAGGGATCATGTCAACCATGTATACAGACGTGGGGGCATTGATACCTCGAGTTGTCTCTCGTTATCTTCAAAGGGGCTACCTCGTACCATACTACCATGGTTCGAAGGAGTGCACACTTTAGCCAGACCAATGAGACTGGCCAAGAGTTCTACTCCTATTCGATCTTTTCCCACCATGTACTTTATTTTACTAATAACTTTAGCAACCCTAGCTAGCTTCGAGTTTTTTTCCAAGTGATTCTCTAATGCACCCAACCCTTTGCTTAGACTAGTGACATATTTAGAGGGGATGTGGATAGCTTCATGTTCATCTACAGATGATGAGGTCAATGACGTAGGAGGGGTAGGGATGCAATCAGTTTCATCAAGGAATCTAGACTCGCCTTGCGACACGTGCTCTTGTACGGACAAGCTGACCACAAAATTAGAGAAAAGATCGGTAGTGAAACTAGAGGAGACCTTCGTCTTCTCCATCAAAAGGTTTCATAGACTTACCTTGACAATATGCCCAAAGGTTGTGGACTAGGTTGTGACGCTCATAAACCTTCACAACACACAAGAGCACAACAATCCAAGGGGTATAAGAGAAGAAGCCCAGAACATCGGTGAACGAGGAGATGTTGGTTCACGTCGGATTCACCAAAAATGTAAGAGAGGGGGACCAACCACTACAAGGCCTCGGGTCATGAAAGGCTAAGAGCAGTATGGTTTCCCTAGATTACCTCAGTTTAAAGGAGTGTTAGGATAGGAAGGATGAGAATGAGGAGGAGTTTAGGTTCTTCAATCACTCTGCAAACCCGAAAGTTGAAAGGGGACTAGGCGAGTCAATTTTTAGGGTCAACTCTATATCTCAGATAGCTCTCTATTAGAGGACAAAAGCGTGGTTTTGGGATGATAGCACGGTGCACTGGCATCTCACAAGTGCGTTGGCTTCCGTATGGCCAGAAAACCAAAGAGACAAGACTTAACCTCTAAAAGACAAACTAGCGGCCTAGTTCAAGAACTTCTAAACGTTCATAATAAGATTAAGAAATACGAAATATAAAGATGAACGTGATAAACAAAGTAGATTACCGCAAGGATGATGAAGAAAATCTCCCACAATAATCTTTTCACGAGCATGCTCTAAGATCTATCCACCTACACACAACAAAGAGAGAAAATGTTGGGGGGCTATTTAGGGGTCTGCCTCAGTCAAACCCCCATTTTGGTGTTTCCACCTCCACGGACAACCAGGTTTGCAACGATAGAAATAATGCGATAAAGAGGAGAACACAAGCAAAGTATACAAAAGACACTACAAAATAGTACATGCTTACTCAACTAAATGATAGAGAAGATAAGAGGAGCTTACCACCTCCGTCTAAAGCGCTCAAGGCTAGTGGAGGAGAAAGATGAGAGGAAATCAAGCCTCTGCTACAATGGATTTGTCTTACTCTTGCACTATTGAAGTGATGGACTGGTAGATTGCTGCTATGAATTGTGAAGTGTTGCTACAAAGCTTTGTGGATGAATGCTCAAACTGTGAAGAGATTGTGTAGGCTTAAACCAAATATTAAAATGGAAGAATGAATGGAGAATACGAAGAAGGAATGGAAGAAAATGGCCATATTTGAGTCGACCAGCCAAAGAAAGGCATTACACTTTAGCCTCCAATGGGGAGTGTAACATTTTTGTAGACTCCAACCGCTGGAATTTGCCAGGGACATAAGCGCATCACACGGACGTCTGCGCACTGCACGGGCATCCCCAACAGAAATGCTTCCACCGACACACAAACTAGGCACCAAGTGTGATGTGAATAGCGGGCTTATGTGGAATTAAGCTTCTACATTTGGTTTTCAAAAGTGGAAGGGGGTAAAAGGGGAATCTACATTAGGCATGCAAATTTGTGCATATATAGGAGCATGATATATTAAGCCTAGAGGACACATTAACAAAGAGAGAAAATATCAAGTCAACTCTTAAAAGTAGTGCCACTCCTCTTCACTTTGGGTTATGAAGAACCTAGGAGGGTGATCCTCAAATCCTTGACATAAGATACTTAAAGAGAGAAAAATAGGCAAGCATGGTGATTAGTAACATGAGCCTAATAGACTTCATTGAACACACATATAAACAAGCATGCAAGTGCACCCATAGATTTAATAATTTTCACTCACCAAAGGTGAAACCCCTTAATTTTCATATAAATTTACACCTTGTGAGATATCCATTATAGCCCTTTAGATATTTGTTTTACATATAAGCTCTATAATGATACATATTGCTAAAGTATGGATCTATAAGGTGGTAAATGATTGTACATGCATAAATATATCAATATCTTAGTCAAATGTTACTCCTTTAATGTATCACAAAAGTTACTAAGCTAATTTATACATGCAAATAGAAGAAAAGACTAAATTACAATAGAAATTAAAATATATTTCAATAAGAAGATTAACCCAAACCCAACTAGAAAAGTGCTTAATTGAATGGAAAGAAAATTCATGACATACAAGATTGAAATATAGCCACATGGGACTATAATTGAATTATGTATGGAAATGTTGCACATCAAAAATACTAAATAATCTATCCTAGATCAATAATACCTCACAGGAAATAAATAAAGATCATTGAAAAATAGTTTGTAATGCATTCTAATATTATAATATTAATCACATCCTCTTCACATCAGTCCAATAAATGTGTCAAGAGAGAGCTGATAATGAGGTTCAAATATTCCCCTAAAGTATTATAGCTTTCTATAGAGACATGTGATCATGCAATTACCCAGCCCAACTACACCTTACTACAACCCATACAAACAATATCAATCCCTTAAAATGTTGCAAATACATCAATTGATCCCCTAGAGTGTACTCAAGCATTGCAAGCAAATTATTTTTGAAATACCAACCTATAATAATTAAACATGAGCACATATGCAACACAAAAGGATCACCCCAAAACATATAGAATGTAAATTTACTTTTCAAAAATGTGAGGCATTTCAAATTAAGCCACCCCAACTTATGACATTAAACTCACAAGAAGCATGAAGTTACAATAAAATTGATTTCATACAAGAGAGGATATCATCAGGATCATCATCTTTGATTAAAGGGGAAGACAATCATTGTTCAAATAAAGAGTCACCAATAATCGTCTCCTTTTCAAAAAATTCCTTGACCTACAATTAATGAAAAAATGGTGCCCATGAACAAAATATTTAAACTTGTACCAACATATTGATCATATTATGGACACAAAATTTCTCCTTAAGTCCACCAATAATAACACATTAAATATATAATAACCTATGAGCAACTTGTCTACAAAAGATTCCCACGTTGGATTTTATTGTTTAAAATCACACAAAATTTTGAAAATGAGTACATTTCCAATAATATGCCATGTGAGAACATAACATAATTGTTCCCACCATAACCAAACTTTTTAATCAAGAGATTATTGAGGGAATAAACATACTCACACAAAGAGGTTAGTTCTAGATACTACTATAGGAACAAAAAATATTATCACAAGAACAAAAATTGTAACCACAAAACACACACAACAATGAGAAAGAATATACTATCACCACTCAAGAAATTGAGAGTAGTATAAACTACATACCTCTACAATAAACCAATGTAGTATGAGTAGTTCCTAGTGCATAACTAGTAGAATCCATCACACACACAGAGGGCCACCAAAGGAAAATACATTTTAAAATATATATCTACACCATTATGGATTAAATATTTTCATTTTAAGCATGATTTTTTTTCACATATGAAATAGAACCACAACCATAACCCATAGGATTAAAACCTCACTTCACAAGGAATAAACTCATCACAATCACAATATAAAGGTCACTTGGTGCCACATAAATGAAAGACTAGTTCCAAAGAGAATAAAACCTCAAAATATGGTGGTACTCATGAAGAGTAGCCACATGTTTCCACATAAGCATACCATGGGGCCACTTTATGATGATAGATTACATTGAATTATCATAACATAAATACCTCAACATCATTATAGGAAACCCAAGATAATACAACCAGCTCATAACTATAGGTGACTAAGAATACCAAAGGGAGGCTACCATGACACATGATCCACTTATAAGAACATATATATCTATATAAAACCTAGAAAAGCCACCACAAATGGATCAAGCCTACCACGCACAATCCAATGCAAGGAAGAGGGAAAAGATAGGAAATTAAGTGTTTTTCCTATAAAATAAAATAATAGAATGAAATGTACATGTAGTATATAAAGGCAAGTGTATACAAGTACAATAGGCCATCAAAAGATAATAGGAGGGTATTGTAACATAATAGAGAATACCACAACATTAGGGATACAAGAAGAGGTAGCAAAATGGTTATCTAAGTAGTACCACAAATGAAAGATAATACATTTATAGAATTTGTGGTAGGAAAACACATAAAATGAGATGCATAAGGGACACTCAAGAAAAAAACAAGGTACCACAACATACAAGAACAACAAATTTGTTAGCAATTTCTAAGGTAGCTCAATATTGACTATAGTTGGGGATGTGTGCTTCTTGCAAGCACAATAAGAATCCAAGAATGAAATTTGGGACTGGATCAAAATGTAAAAGGGAGAGAGGAAGGAAGGGATCCAAAACATAAGATATATATGTACAAGTATAAACAAAACCAATAGTTGTAGCCTTGACATGTAAGCATGAGTAGAGTTCCAAGGTATGTAATGGTAGAAGTGATTACAAAATATGTTGCAACTTGGATGTTTTAGGATAGCTCTATGACACTTATCCATGGAGAAACTAATAATTTAACTCTTCCAAGTTATCAAAATAAGTTTAAAAAATAAGGTGCCCCTCTTAAAATTGATGTCGTACCTTCCACTAAACTAAGTCATGTGGCATCTTTGATATGCATTTATTAACAGAGTGTCAGTAGTATTTGAGGAGCTAATATTAAACTTACCATTAGAGGTATTAAAATAATCCATTTGTAGAGAATATGAACCAAAACCATGCTTTTCAATGTCATTAAGCATGTTTTTTTTATCTCCATGCAAGCATAATGTAAATTTTGCATAAGATAATAACAATATTCAAAACCTATGTCGATAATTTCATCTTGATTGATAGAAACCCAAAGAAAGTAAATATTAAATAATAATGTTAATAAAACAACACCAACTATTGCAAAGGTTGGTCCTTTAAAGTATGTGGATCTAATTTTTATTAATGAAACATTAAATTATCTATTAAGAGATTTCTATGAAAATAAATATAAATCAATAAACCATGATAAATAAACACATAACAATAAATGTACATGAAGAAAGACTTATGAAAAAAATGCCACCATCAAGGAAGGACATGATTATGTATTAATATTCAAGACAAGAGTTTCTATGCAACACACTTTCTCACTTTAGAATTCTAGAAAGCCATGCATACCTACAAAATATTTATAAAAAATCACAATTCCCACTCCTCATTCATATGCATCTATTAATAGGCACGTATAAAGGGTGGTTTACAATCCCATGGGTACCAAAATAATGGGCCTAGAAAACAACATGTCAAAAAAGGCTAAAATAATTTTAAAAAATGGTGTTCCACCCTTGTACCCCTTAGCATATTCTTTGATTATGTTGTTTAGCCTTCACTCTAGCTGAGGTGTAAAGGGTCAAGGATGTCTTTCAAGCCTAGTAATAAAATTCATAGTATTGTGATGAAATTCCACATAATCCTAAATTTAAGATACTCAAGCCAATATAATTTAAAAGAGTATACCTAGTTTACATTATGATCTATAAAAAATAAAAATATCTTCACACACCAAAATCTAGAACCTACCAAATTTAAGTATAATTACACAATTAGATGCACAATTGACACTAAAATTTTAGCATTCAACCTTTCCTATACATGCATCCAATTCTCCATCACAAGGCTAACAATATGTACCTTCCAATATGCTAGAGAATTCATATATTTTTGAGCCACAATTTAAAAAATAAACAATAACCACACCATCAACATATAAATCAAGATAAATAGTTTCATAAAAAGGAACTCGTCCTTTATTATGTGCCTCTATTTCAAGTTTATCAAAGCAATAGAATTCATAACCGCTACTATCGCAAATAAAATCCCTTATGATCTCATCTTCTTTGTCCCATAGACAAGCATTTGAATTCCATTAAGGGCATATAGGTACAATACTATCACACTTAACCAATTGGTTTAGAAATGTATCCTTAATACAATCCTCAAGAGTAAAAGATTGCCTCCAAAACAAATTGCAAAAACTTGCTAAGGTATAAATTTCCATGAGAAAGAGCATAAAAAATGCACATCTTTGTAAATTGGAAAACAAACCCTTATTAAGATTCAAATGAATAATACCCATCATGGATGGAAAATTCACTAGGCTACATGTAAACTTCTACATTAATGTCTACATCAACATATTCATTCTTAGACATGGATTCCCCAACTTCACAAATATAACTATTTGTAGCACGGCCAATATGAACATCATCATAAATTTTAATAAAACAAGGAAGCACACCAAAAGAATAATAAAGATCTTTTATACCAACTTCCTCATTTGTACAAAAAGCATCAACATTGTACAAAAAGATATTGTATCCATATCAGTATTCAAAGGTGGGATGTTTATAGTACATGAGGCTTGAAAATGTTTTCCCAAGCCATGTCTAAACTTGTAGGTTTATATTACGAGGGAAACACACTTGTACTAAATGAAAAGCATCATGCCTTCTAAATTTCTATAAATCTTGGATATGTAAGACAAATTTAGTGATACTCTCAACTAAATTATATATTTCAATAGTAAAATTGACATGTTCATCATAAAACATAATTATTCTAACATGTTTAGAATTTTGTGGATGCAACTTGACTAAGAGATTGCTCGTTGTCTATATCTAGCAATGTTTATCTTGCTTATTAAATTTGTAAACTTTCATTTTCATGGATTTGGGGTACACAATAAGATTTTTATATTTTGGGTGTATAAAAAATTCAGCATGTAAAAATGAGGAATTATTTCAATAATCTAAGTAGTTCTCCTTAGACACAAACTAGGACTAGAAGCATAATATGAAGCATGTGAAAACTTGGACCTATGCCTAGAGTCATATTTGTACCAGTGATTTGTGAATATAAACTCATGATATGCTAAAACGAATCGTATTCCTACATGCATATGTTACCTTTTATGAAATAAACCTTGTCTCACAAAAATAGGAGAACATATTTATACCTTTATATCAACTATTCCACCTCTCAAAATATGAAAAAATTATCTTAGCAATATTGACTACAACAACAAACACATGTTCCCTGGTAGTGAACTCACCAACTCATGGAATGGGGAAATCCTTAAAGCCACCTTGATCTTCAAGGTAAAAATTGATCTAGGTCTTGTTTCACTATCAAAGTCCTCAACAACCAAACCACCCAAGATAAGATCATTGTAGTTTTTTCCCCAGTAGAGTCACCATTTTATTGTCTCTAAAACTTTAGGCCCTATCCTCTAACACTATTACTCAAACCAAGACAAGTGGAGTAATATATCTTGAGAAAAGGTAATAATACATCAACGAGGAGAGGATAGTTTTAGGACAAGACCTAAGAGTAGGGATACTCCTATTCACTTCAAGGTTTAGAGAGCATAAAAGGGTGATCATCGAGGCCTTGACATGGGAAAATTAAAGAGAGAAAAAGAGAAATGAATAAGGATTTAATTATCATTCCCCAAAGGCAATCAAGAATAATCCTACTAGACCTCATTAACAATATATATAAATATGTAATTGCAACCATGGATGTAACAATTTTCACTCACCAAAGATGAATAACCTTAACTTTCATAAACACTCATGTTATGCAAATGAATTTTCATATGAGTTGGAACCATTCTAATAATTGTAACACATGGATGACAATCTTGTCACACAAGGAACAAACTCATCATAATCACAAAGAAAGGTCATTTGGTGTTGTAGAAATGAAATAATAATGCCAAAGGGAATAGAACCAATAAAGGAGGTAGCACCATCTAAGATTATCCATATGGTGCCACACAAACATGTCATAGGTCCACTTTACAATGATGTGGCATACTAAATTCTCAAACATAATCATTACAACATTGTTATAAAAACCTTAAGCTTATAAAACTAATTGATCACCATAGGAAACTATGAAGACCAAATGGAGATCACCACAACACAAGATCCACTTGTAAGAACATATGTGGTGCAAAAAGCCTAGAAAATATATTATAGGTGGACCAAGCCTATCACATGCACAAAAATATTCCACTGCAAGGAAGAGGGAAAAGATAGATAGTTCGAATATTTTGACCTAGAAGAGAAAATAATGGAATTGATGTAAGAGAACCTCAGGCATATGACGACCCACATCACAACAAAAATTTGTTGCAATTTTGGAGTACTATTAAATTTTGGAATCATGTTTTGGGTGGCAGATCAAAGTGGCATTATTGTCATTTCCATTTCCAATTGAAAAATGTCTTATTTGAATTATATTTTCAATTTGATCAATATTGGAAATGAAATTAAACATGATTTTTTATCTTACACGGGGGTGAACCAGCAGTGTAGAGGTCTTGGAAGTCAAAGGGGTGGCGACCAAAACATGAAAAATTACTAAGTTTTAAAATAAAAACAAGACATATTTAAACTAGAATTTTAATGCCTTTCTTATTGGAGATTAAATGTCTACCTTAATTCCTTGTTTGGATATATTTGGTAGATTTTAAAATATTTTGTCTTTAATATATAACAATAGTTCATTTTTTTAAAAAAATTTAGCACTAAATTGGAGAATGTGAGAAGTCGGGGCCTAAGAAGACAATGAAAAATATATATTTTTGGTTTAATTCCAATGAACATGAGTTGCTAAGGTGGGGTGATATCAGGCAAAGGACTGGAGAATTTTTTAAAAATGATAAAAGAACAATGCAGAGGGGGGTTGTGTGGCTAGGTAGAGATAAAAATTAAGAAAAAAATTCCAAAATGAAGAGGGGTAGTTGTGAAGGCATTGAATAATGGGAATTTGAATTGCAAATGAAATAAAACCATGTAGAGATAGTTGAGTGGTTTAAAGGATTAACAAACATAGATTGAGAGTGTGGCATGGGTTTGGGTAGAGGAAGAAATTAAATGAAAGTGAATTGGGGAACATATAATGCAAGTCTGTGTAGGAGAGTGAAGAGGGAAAGAGGAAGTAATGAAGTGACGAATTTAAAATATGTAGAGATGAAGTGATGCATGGCTACGACTAGTGAGTTAGGAGAAAGAAAATTTAATAAACTCAGTCCAAAGGAATTTAATTTATGCAAAGAAAAGAATGTATAGGTGATGCATTGAGGGAAAATGTAATTTGAATAAAATTTGATGGCAAAGTTATATGGTTATAGTAGAGGAGTGGAATAATGGAATTTGGCAGGCAAGAAAAATTTAATGTAGAATGGTATTTGAATAGTGAACTAGGAAGAGAAAATTGAATGAAATTAAAATTGTAGATGGTGATATATATTTTCTTGTAACTAGTTAAACAAGTAGTCAATTAAATTCATTGATTTTGCTTTTGATTTATATAGTTAGTGGAATGTGTTAATTGGATAAATGAGGATCTGAATGTGAAGATTATTGAGCTACAAAATTTAATCATTTGATAAAACCATTAAATTTTGAATTGCATCAGGGATCAAACATAAATGTTGTAAAAAAGGTAAATTTATACAAGCATAGGAGACTACCACAAGACAAAAAGAGATATCACAATACAATAATGAATACCACAACATTAGGTATGCAAGTAGAGGAAGTAAAATGACTAATCAAGTAATATCACAATCGAAAGATAGTACATTTATAGAGGTTATGTTAGGAAAAATTATGAAATGAGAATCACAAGAAACACTTGGGTGAAAGAAGACCCACCAGAGACACCTAGGCGAACAATTTAGGCATCACAACACAAGTGAACATCAAATTTATTAGCAATTTTTGTTGTAGCCGAATAAGGCTCACAAATTGAGGTGATATATTAGATCCATTTCTATAATGGATTATATTTTTATATGGCATACTCTTAAAAACACCTTATCACCAACAAATGATCTTTGATCCAATCTCTTAGCATTTTCATACTTCTTTTGGAAATCATGTGCATCTGAAAGATTTTACCATATAAACACCACCTACTACTTCATATATTGAACCAACTTAAGACCAATAGCCACCCTATTCTTGATGCTATACTATGTTCTAGAGGATTCCTACAAGGCCTACCATACAAATCTTGAAATAATTCTACACTCAAAGTTATGAATAGAATTGACACACTTGTGTTCTTGATAAGAAAATAGAAATAAATGTATTTCACGAGGGCAATCTTAGAGAAAAGGTTGAAGTGTAGTTTTAAAATCAATAATGGTATATGATCCACACAATACAGTGGATTGTAAGGGATAAGTTCATATACATCAAGCACAAGAACATGATTAATATGGATATCTCATCCATGTTTATAGTGGTAATATTCAATTCAGGGGAAGATAAAGATCTAATATAGAGAAATTTTCTAGGTGGTTTAGATGATATTATTATTGAAGCAATCTATAGCTTTCCCATTGTTAAACATGACAATGCTACTAAATAACACATCAATATTTGCTTAGTAGAGACTCTTTACAATAACAAGAAGCCCAACATATGAGTAGAAGAGGAGGAATAAAGAAAAGAAAGGCATGTAGTTTTTGAAGCAAGACATGGGTATAAAGGTGACAAATGACATTAGCTAGATGATCTCCCTCGTAGAAGACAACATAAATAACTAGCAAGATTTATAAAAAAATAGGAAGGATACTAATAATATAATAGATATATGGAAATAGAAATAAGGCAAAATAGTATGCAAAAGCTTTTTACGTTGAAGGCGTTTCCTTATTTGAGCTTCACAAGCTCATTTTGCCTATGGATGGTTGAAAAGCAATGAGAGATCTTGGTTGACTGTGAAACGAATCTCGATCGTCCATCATTTTTTGCCATTTTTGGTTATTTTTCGTTGTTTGTTCGATCATCATTTTTTTTGCTTTCCCCGCCGTTGTCGGTTTCCACTCCAAATGCTTCCTCGCTGGTATTTTTGGTGAGTGCAACTTGAAAATAAGGTTTCGATGAGGGTTTTAGAGTATGTTTATTAAAATGAAAATTATGGCCATAATAATGAGCACACTTAGGTTTTTTTCCCCCTGGAAATGAGCACATCTAGGTTTTCACATTGCGGCATCTTTTCCCTTTAATTTTTCGTTTTCCCGCATTGCCATTTTCCCCGTGCTTTATTTTTGTGATTCATTTTATTTTAGCTGCCGTTTAAATTCCCATGCATTATTTCTCGGTGAGCTGTATAATTTTGCCTGCCTATTTAATTTTATTTAAATACAATGTAAGACCTTGATGGAGGTTTTTTACCACATGCGGAAACATCCCTTTAATTTTTTACTAATTAATTTAAATAATATTATATTGAAAAAATATTATATATTTATTATATTATATTTTATATTTAATATATTATATCAAATATAATACATAATAATAAATATATAATTAAATATTAAATATGTATTAAATATTTAATATAAATATACACTTTTAGAATATAATAATATTTTTAAAATATATTTAATAATTTAAATTATAAAAAATGCAAATATAATATAATAATAAATATTATGTTATTGTATACTATAATAATAATATATATATCTTTAATAAAATTATTAAAGATATAATATATATAAATTAATTATTATTATATTTTAAAATAAAAATGGAAATAACAGTCAAGATCCTCATAATGAGCACATTTAGATTTTAATATTATGCAATTCGTAAAATAAAAAATAAATTATAAATCAGTTGTTACAAAAAATGGCGGAGCAGAGTGGAGCGAGTGCAGGGTTCGCAGAAGCAGCGAAATCCGTGAGGCCCACGAAGCAGCATAGGAAAAGTCTCGAAAAGGATGCCAAAATAAGAGGCAGTTGGGCGGACGAAGTCAAAGCAAACCAGGTGACATCCTCCAAACAGATCGGTTCTTTCTCCCAGCAGATATCTACCAATGGTAAATGCGAGGCAAAGTAGTATCACGATGTTCCTTCAGAACCAAGCATAAACGAAAGACCGGGGGCAAGGCTTGGCTGTGAAAGAAACATCAACACTGAGAAAAAAATGGATCGATAGGGTTTCAGAAGATGCAACATCAAAAAACCACAGGCCTCAATGGGTGTTCTCTAATGGACGATGGGTGGATAAATGTCACCAGATCTATCAAGGGTATGAGACAGATTACCATGCGGGCCCTAGAAAGGAAAGGCACGACACCCCCGATCCACAACCCAATTATGGAAGGAAGGAAACTCCAAAGCCCAGTGTCGATGCCTCAGGAAAAATCAACTCTGAAGGGTTTCGGTTTCAAAACCAACAAAGGCCTAATAATCAAGGAAATTACAAAAAAAAATAAAGCATTCGACAGAAACCCTAAAGGCAGGAAAAATAGGAAAACAAATATCCTGAAAGAATCTCTGTGGTAGCAAGGCAACCAACGCACATAACTACCCAAGGACATTATTAATATAGATGTCACTAAGGAAATCAAAGCAGATACAATAATTCTCGAAGAAGACGCCTTCATCTGCAAATTCATCGACCTCAATTGTTGTAGACAAGTAATCAATGAGTGGATAAAAGAGACTTGGCAAACAGAAGTCCTGGTAAGATTCTTACCTAAGGGTTTCTTTGTAATAGTTTTTGCTAACGTTGAAGATAGAAAAAGGGTAACATAAAACAATATGTGGACAGTGAAAAATTCACCCCTATACATGCAACCATGGTTTTCGAATTTCAATCCAACAAAATTACGGCCATATGATCAACCCAAGTGGATAAGACTATACAATCTCCCAATGGAATACTGGGCTGAGGAATGTCTAGAAAATATTGGCAGAACACTGGGAACTCTAATAGAAATTGACTCAAATATTATGGATGGTGACCTCTACAAATATGCCAAACTAAAAATAGCGGCAATAGATAGCATCCCAAAGAAAATTCATTTGGTTGTAAATGGGGCCCAATGGGTTCAGGAAATAGAAGTGGAAGAGATAAAATGGTTTTGTCTGAAATGTGGAGCCAAGAACCACAATGAGGAAAAATGCTCTACCAACAAACAGAGCAAGGATAGCAACATCTCCCAGAGAAACAAGAATCACAAAATAAATACCATACCTGAAACCAAGAAAACACTGGCCCTGGTAGTTATCGATTCACCAGGAAGTGGAAAAAAGGAAAAACCTCTCGGTGTTGCAATTTCGGTAGGTGCCAGCATGGAACCTCAAAACAAGACTGTCAACACAATTCACATATCCGACCAAGAGGAGGTGGGAAGGGATGAGGCAGACTCATTAACAAATTCTGATTACGATGTTGATGATGCATTAGATATTATTGAAGATAGATGCATCTCACAATCAGTGGCCAATCACCTAGGGCTGGGCAAATTTGGCACAGCAAGAAAGCCGAGGGGCAAAAAATCATTCAAGCAGTTAAGGGAGGAAGAGGCGATGGAAAAAAATCTTCCCAGCATCACTAATTTCTTCAGTACCAAGGGAGGAAAGCCTTCCCTTGGGAAGCAATGAAAATCACTACATGGAATGTCAAGGGCCTAAAGGCCCCTGACAAGAGATGCCTAGTAAGGTTCCAAATTAAAAAAAGTAATAACAATATAATTTTACTCCAAGAGACGAAACTGTCCAGCGAAGAGAGAATGCAATTTCTCCATTACTGTCGAGATTGGAAAGGTCATTTTTCAGGGATCCAAGGGAAATGCAGGAGGTATGGGTATCTTATGGAAAGAAGAACGGGTTTCGACTGAAATTTTACACTTGGAAGCCAATTGGATGGCAGCAAAAATGTATAATTTGGCTTTGAATTGCCAATTCATATTAATCAACGTATATGGCCCTATCAAAACAGAGGAAAAGGCAAATTTATGGCGGAAGATTTTTGCTTTTTCACAACCACTCCTCAAAGGGAAACTAATCATCGGAGGGGATTTTAATGCCATTCTGGATATATCAAAAAAAAGTGGAGGTATAAAAACTTTGTACCAAACTTCTATCGATTTTAGAAACTTTGTGGCTGAAGCAGGATTAATGGACTGCCCAACAGAGAAAGGAGTTTTTACATGGACAAATAGAAGGAAAGACTTTACATCAATAGCTGAACATCTTGACAGATTCCTCATCACCAAGAATTGGAGAGACTCAGGTTGGCAAATACAAACAAAATTTCTTCCAAACTCAGCCTCTGATCACTTCCCCGTAGAAATAACTATCTTGGATCAGTTGGAAACTGTAGGGGCAAGCTTCAAATTTTAGAATATGTGGTGGAGCGATGATGGTCTTGTTGTTCTCTTGGAAAAGTGGTGGAAAGAGCAAAGAGTGGGAGGTTCAATCAGGTTTAAAATAGTGAAAAAACTTCAACTTTTAAAACAACAGCTGAAAGTATGGAATAAAGAAAATTTCTTAAACATCTTCGCAGAGAAAGCCAAAATAAAAAACGAGTTGGAGTCTTTAAATGAAAAAATAATCAAAGATGGAATGAGGAATGAAGAATACATAAAAGAAAAGGAATTAAAATGCAATTTATTGGAATTTCTCAAAAGAGAAGAAATCTACTGGAGAGACAAGTCAAGAGAAAACTGGCTACAAGAAGGAGATTCCAACTCAAAATTCTTCCATGCCTCAGTCCTTTCCAGAAGGGCAGCTAACAAAATCGAAACAATCCAAGCAAGTGGGCAATCCATACGGGGTCTAAACAATATTGAATTAGCGGCTATGGAGCACTTTGAGAAACTACTGGGAAACCAAAATCGGTTCACAAAAAAGGGAAGTATTCTGGATGCAATCAGTTGCAGAGTATCAGAAGAAGACAACAATCTTCTTTGCAAAGAAACCACAAAAGAAGAGGTAAAAACAACTCTTTTTCAGCTCCATCCGAATAAAGCACCTGGACCTGACGGATTCACAGCCAGATTTTTTCAAACATGCTAGAACTTTGTTGGCGATGATGTCTGGAAACTTGTTGAGGACTTTAGAAAGAACAAGCGGTTTGTGAAAGACCTCAATAATACAGTGATAGCTTTAATCCCCAAAAAATAGGAATTAAAACTTTTAATGACTACAGACCAATCTCACTATGTAATACAATTTACAAAGTAATTACTAAAGTGCTCACGAACAGGCTGAAATCGGTTGTGGGAAAGATAATATCAACTGAACAATGTGGATTTGTGCTAGGAAGGGAGATCACGGATTGCACGATACTCCTTTTAGAAGTTGTTCACTCCCTCACCAGTTGCAGGGAACCAAGCATGCTTATTAAACTAGACGTAAGTAAGGCCTATGATAAAGTATCGTGGGAATTCCTAATAATGATCATGAAAAAATTGGGGTTCAATTCTCATTGGTGCGATATGATAAAATATTGTATATCTTCAGTAAGATTCTCAATATCAATAAACAGTACATTGCAAGGCTTCTTTCAAGTGACCAATGGCCTCAGACAAGGGGATCCCATATCGCCCTTCCTCTTTGTGATAATGGTAGAATCCTTAAGTTGTGCAATTAAAAAAAGCTATCAAAGAAGGGAATGGAAAGGTGTGAAAATAGCACAGGATTTAGCACCAGTCGCACACTCTCAATTTGATGACGATACCACCCTATTCGGAGAAGCAAGTATCAAGGAAGCAAAGAACATAAAATCCATAATTGATACTTATGAGGAACAAACAGGTCAAAAAATGAATAAGGATAAATCAAGTATCTTTTTCTTCAACACCAAATCTACAATGAAAAAGGAAATTCTACATATACTTGGATATTAGATGGGAACATTGCCTGCAAAATTCTTAGGAGTCAAAATCTTTGGTGGCACCTGCAAATCAAAGCACTGGGAGGAAGCAATTGAAAAATACCGCTCTAAAGCAATGTCATGGAACATCAGCTAGTTGTCACTTGCAAGTAGAATAACAATGGTAAAATTTGTTCTCTTAGCTATCCCAATTTATTCAATTTCCACGTATGAATCCCCAAGAAAAACTGAACACAAAATAGAGAAAATCCTAAAAAAAATCATTTGGGAGGGGTCCAAAACAAAAAAAAGAATACCATTGATAGGTTGGGACTTGGCATGCCAACCAAAAGAGGCGAGAGGGGCAGGTCTGAGAAAGATTGGATTACAAAATTCAGCACTAGGTGCTAAGCTTGTTTGGAAGCTCTATAAACAACCAGACGAATTGTGGTGTAGGATTATGCAAAGCAAATATTTGGATACTAATGAACCAAGCAAAATATTGACCCTAGCTAACCCAGGCAAAGGCTCGGCAGTTTGGAAATACTTATTAAAAGTTAGACCAATAAAAACCAATCACTTGTCATGGCGAATAGGGTTTGGCTCGAAGGCATTATTCTGGACAGACTCGTGGAATGGACACAAGAGCCTGACAGATTTAATAGGTGTAGAACAATATGTGGACAGGCTATAGATGGAAATGGGGAAAATAGTGAAACATTATATACAACATAATAGTTTTTCGGTAGGGGGACAATTCCAATGGAAGGCAATATCGACTCATATCATGCCTCATCACCTAGCGTTGAAGTAGAGGCAAAATTAAGTAATAGACCAATACTGCTAAATAAAAAAGAAGATGAAGTGATTTGGTGCGATGCAAAATTAAGGGAATATACGGCCAAAATGGGGTACCAAATACAAAATTTACAAAGTAAGGATAAGAATTGGATGTCAACACTATGCTGGAATCATGAAATCCTACCAAAAGCAGGGGCATTTCTATGGGTGGCATTAAACAAACGGTGTCTAACATGGGATAGACTGCAGAGATTAGGATTGGCGGGCCCATCAAGGTGTGTACTATGCAAAAAAGATGAGGAGACGACAAATCATCTTCTCCTATCTTGCCCAATGGCAACAACATGTTGGGACTGGCTATCCGAGGCATTTGGGATTCAAGGCCCAAGACAATAGAAAATTCGAGAGGTTATGATTAGCTAGCCGATACTAAATCAGAACGGTTATTGGCAAAGCTTATGGAAACTAGCACCGTCATTAGTGGTATGGCATATTTGGAAGGAAAGAAAGAGACGAATATTTAAGAATTAACCTCTTGAAAGGCATAGACTAATTGAAAAAATTCAAAATGCTATCGTGGAAACAACAAATAACCGATCTACAATGCAATCTAACACAAGATTCACACGCTGGGACGAGGAAATCAAGAAAATGTGGCCAAGCCTAAAATTACCCGAAGATCTGAAAAAGAGTAAAAAAAAGGTGAACAGGAAGGAAGTCCAGTGGAAACCTCCGGAGTGACTAAATTGGAAACTTAACTTCGATGGGGCTGCAAAAGGAAACCCCGAAAAAGCAGGAGCAAGATGTATAATTAGAACCACAGAAGGACAAGGTGTTTGGGCTGCATCCAAGAATTTAGGTATCTGCACGAACAACATTGCAGAAATGGAGGCCCTAACATTGGGATTGGAAGTTTGCCTTCAGAAAGGAATAGATTCGGTAGAAATAGAAGGCGACTCCCAAATATGCATTTAGGCAATTACATCGAGGAAAAATCCGAATTGGAAACTTGATAACTGGATTGAAGCTATCAAATCCCTTCTTGGAAAGCTAAATAATTATACCTTATCACATGTCTATAGGGAAGCCAACAAGGTTGCAGACCTCTTGGCAAATTGCGGTGTGGACCAAGGATCGATAGTAAAAGTAGATAATGACTTGGAGCAGTGGACAGGTCTGCCAACATTCCTAATCACTGACAGTTCCGGCAGATGACAGATCTTCGAAATCCCTAAAGTAGCACAAAGGGACAGTTAGATGGGATAGATGACTAGTCTCGAACAGAGTCTATTTAGTTGCTTGGGGATTGTGTCCTTTCCATGCCGATAATGCAAGCTCTTATAGGAATTCGAGGGGAAGAAAGAGTCAAGGAGAAGCGTTGAACTAAAAATCCTAGTGAAGGAAAATGGAGTCCAAATTTGGGGTTAACTGCATCTGTTCGAATGAGACACTCCGAAAGCAGTGTAGGAGAATATTCTTAGTTGGATCTCTGCAGGTGATCGAAGCAATTGAATTGATTACTTAGGAGATCCTACAAGAGGGAAACCACTGGTGTGATGGCAGAATTTATGAGGTTGTTCTATGCTTAGTGGCAAACATTATGAGCGCCAGAGAAATACTGGTGGTGAAACTGGCAGGCTTTGTTTCGACAATCAACATCCAAGCAGTGGCGAACACAATACTGGAACTGCCTATGGAAGGCTTGGTGAGCTACCTAAAGTACAACTTCGAGGGAATCGGGGCGGAGGAAGAAGTGAACGAAGAGGAGGCCAAAGTAGGGGAGGAAGGCACGAGCTGCCCACAGATCCAGGCCAATTCTCTGAACAAATTCTTAGGTGATGCCTGGGAGGTATACCGGACTGGCATTATCAATAATGATTTGAATGCCTTCACAAGGTTTGTTCAAAATGAGGACTGGTTTAAAAAGCGGAGAATGAAGCACGTAGTGAAACTGGGCTACGCACTGGCAGTTGTATATAACTATTTAATGGCATAAACACTTGAAATAGAGCCAACCGATAGAAATATAGTCTATCAACAGTCAGATACACTACTGGCATCTATTGCCATTTTGCAAAATAGGCAACCTGCTATAGTCTATCAACAGTTGGGTATACCACTGGCTTCCATGGCCATTTTGTAATGTAGGCTGACGGATATCTGAAAATTTAGCATCAGTCGGAAACACTGTAG
The DNA here is from genome assembly GCA_007115665.2 of Sequoiadendron giganteum. NCBI lineage: Eukaryota > Viridiplantae > Streptophyta > Pinopsida > Cupressales > Cupressaceae > Sequoiadendron > Sequoiadendron giganteum. The sequence goes on along the minus strand of CM021107.1, from coordinate 497,207,833 downwards.
GCATCTAATGCCATTTTGTTATTAATATAATAGGGCGCTATCCCCACTGATAGCACTTAATTAAAAAAATTATAAATCATATGATTATACTATCTAATTATTATATTTTAAAATTAAAAAAAAATATAAATGTAATTACAATTATGCAAAAAGAATTGGCCAAAATTTATCCTAATTGACCTTCCACACTTCTTTGGCATACCCATTGCACACTAAGGTGCAGTAGCTAGTGTAATCTTTTCTCTAAAAATAATATGATTTTTCAATTTCAACATAAAATTGATGAATAATATAAATTTTCATGACAAATTTAATGAGGACGGTCCCTAAGTTGTTATTTATGAATTAAAAAATATTTCAATTTCAAATTTTATTACAAACATATTTATTTATTTATTAGACTGTAGGAATCAAGTAGCCCCCCTATAAACTGCAGTGGGCCTTTGTTCACGTGACTGGTGATGTTGGTGCGACACCCCCTTCGGGACCCACCTGTCATAGTCTACTTTAATTTCAATGCCTTCCTCAATATGCATAGACCCTTTTAACATGTAATGTACCTTACATGCATGCAAAAACATTATGTGCATAGGTGACTCTATCACATGGGGTCCACCTATCATTAATTTTTTATACTTGACTCTTACATCATCATAATTTATCATTAAACAAGTTGATTAATAAAAATATCATAATTAGTCAAAATAACTCTTACAACATAACACATGCAACCATTTTAGCTTCACAATGGAGTACACCAAGTGGGATATCTACCTCCATAATTTTTGTTTTCATGTCACACACGTTGACTCCATGTAGGATGCCACCTCATCCACTAGGTGGACCACAAAGTGACTTGACATAGTAGGCAGATAAATTTAAGGCATAAAATAATTAATAAATCAATAAATCAAATGTTAGGACTTGCAAAGGTTGAGATACCTGAATCCCAACAATTTGTACATACTTGTGTCTTTTTTATGGTGGAGTTTTTTCCCACAAGGATTTATGTGTGTGTGTGTGTGTGTGTGTGGTGTTAAATGTGTTTATTTATCATAGTTTTTTAATTTCTATTTCCTTTCATATAAATTTTATAGTGACTAATTCAACGTTTCCATCAATGAAAATCAAATTCACATACTTTTGAAGGGATAAATTTGTAATAGTTTACCATATTTTATCAACATTTTCATCGATTAGATTGCTAGCTACTCCATATAAACACATTATATATATATGGTGTTAAATGTGTTTATTTATCATGGTTTTTTAATTTCTATTTTCTTTCATATAAATCTCATAATGACTAATTCAATGTTTTCATCAATAAAAATCAAATTCACATATTTTTGAAGGGGTAAATTTATAATAGTTTACCATATTTTATCAACATTTTCATCAATTAGATTGCTAGCTACTCAATAGCTTTCTGGGAGGATAAGAACATGCTTGTAAGCTAGCTACAAAATAAATATTTTATATTCACAACCTCAAAAAATAAGGAAAATTACAAATTAACATGCTTAGTTATCTATCATAGACCATCATAAAAAGTTTAAAATGCCCTAAAATTCCTATCATCTTAATTTAATATAATTATAATTATGCCAACAAAGGTGGTATGTGATAGATAATACTAGGTTCAAATCCTCTCCCAAGATACCACAACTTATCACAAAGACATTGATTTATGAGGGAAATCTTATGAGACTGATTTTTCCCTAATTCAAAAGCATGGTTAAACAATTATAGAGTTAGAAATTCATCATTTGATACCTTGAAACCTCCTTAAGACACATACATTCAAAAAATTAACTTAATGACCAATCATTACAACATCTTGCTAACATGTGTATATATATAGCATTATAATCAATCTTCATGTTTGGGTAGGAATGCAAGATTGTTAAAAAAATTATAAGTCATCTATTTTTTGCATTATCTGAACATATAGCAAGGTACTTGAAACCATGTCCCCTATGTTATTGATGTCATTTCCCCTAGATTTTAGCACTAAAATAAAGCATCAAAATACAAATAAATAACCAAATACATATTACAAATATAAATATAAATATTAGCAAATTAACACTATTATATTTTAGTGTTGAAATACAAATAACTAAATAAGATGATATAAATATCAATATACAAATAATGATACCATTATAATTAAAATGCAATTATCTAATGGATAGAGCAATTAATATCATTAATTGTAAATATTGTACTAATAAAATATTCACAAGAAAATAATATGAAATAATATTCATAAGACACTAGTATTAATAAAAAATGACTATGCCCTAGTAATAAACAAACAAACCTAAATACCATTGATTCTTATCATTAACAACAATCCCCTTATCTAAGAAAGTCTTTTAAACAACAATTTCTATTACCCATAAAAGCAAAAGCTACTTTGTCTTATTCAAAGACAAAACAACAATTAGCATGTGAAAAACAAAAGGGTGTGATTTGTGAATAAACTAAGAAGTGTGATTAAAGTAAGAGCCATGCCCTTTCACAAATGAATGGCCATGTCTCTTGGGTGGATCATATCAGGTATAAGGGTAGAAAAGAGGAACAAAATATGAGAATCAACAAATCAATAAAAACTAGTTTGTAGTAATTCTCTAAGTTCTTCGTTGGAATAAAAAAAGAGAGGAATGGAGGAATAAATTTTCGAACAAAGAAGCAACAAATCATTTATAGAATGTATCGGCTGATTTATGAAGGTTGTGGTATGTCCTAGTAAATATAATTATGTATTTTGTTGGAAATTGTCATGGTTATTGGAAGTAAATACAATACAAGTATATATACATATATGTGTGTGTGTGTATATATATATATATATATATATATATATATATATATATATATATATAAGTGAATATATATGTATAAATATATAGATGCTATACATCTTCATGTAAGAAAAATTATTCTAAACCTATAAATAATTAATAATGATTATACATATATAAATATACAAATATACATATGATCATTGCAATAATGATGCTTGTAGTAATTATTGAGCCTTATAAGTAATTACGATCTTAATATAAAAATGAATAGATTAATATTTATTTATATATGTTTTTATCCTATGATTAATCAATTGCAAGGTTGAAGAAAGCCAAGGAGACATGGGAAGACACAACAAATCGGGTGATGTACTCACTTAGCAATAATATTTAGCATATTTTGAATATGAGAAATGAATCTAGTGCTAATCTGATTATTGGTGTAATGATTTCTTTAGTATTATCATGATGATAATGATGTTGATATTAACTTAAAGAATCCATAATAAATGCAAATGTATTTGATTGCTAAAAGATTATCTTCGTGAGTGTTTATAAGCTTATTGGGAGGAAGGGTGTGAGGGAAGTGGTGCCTAAAAACCCCACTCAAGTCCGCCCTTGGAACCCAAGGCAGGGATGGGTCCTTGAGGGGTGGAAATTCCACTCATAGTCTACCCAATCCCAAGGCATGGGTGGGCCATGGAGGGTGGGGGTCCCACTTAAGCATCCATTGAGGCCATGGAGGGGTGGTAGGCCTAGACCACTTATACACTCCCTCGACTGTCCCCAATAAGTTAAGTGTCTTCTGAGTTGATGATGTGGGTGGAGAATGTAGTTACTAAGTCATCAAGAAGAGAATATTGTAGTACACAATCTCTTGGGCTTGGCAAAGGACTTCAGGGTGGATCCACCCATGCCACTACTCATATGTCTTCATAACTGCTTGTGATTATGTTTATATTTGGATATCTAGATATTAATGCTAACAAATATATGTGTATGTGGAAATGTTGCTCATATGATGGATGCATATTCCAATATAAGATCATTTCATTAAAGAGAACACTTATTTGAAAAGAAGAAACCCTAAACCTAATCTACAAGTGAATTCTAGGGCAAACTGGGTAAGGGACATTACAATTGACCATATACCTTTGTACACAAACAACATGTTTCTAAGGGGTTGAAAGGTATTGAGAGGCATTGAAGAGTATTTCCCTATCTTATCACATTTATTTGATACCATCAATGGATTCTTAGTTCATGTAGGGAAGTCAGTGGGGCTTTACATTCAAATAGTGAGGCTCCATAGTAAGAATTATCAAGACTCGAGGAAAGGCATGTTGGGAAGGGAAATCTTCAAATTCCTATTGAGACTCAATAGAACTTAGGGAATGGGGACTTGAGGGAATGGAAAAACCAAAGGGAAGTATTGAAAGTATAAAATTAGGACTCACAAAAACTCAAGGAATGAGGACTCAAGGGAAAGGAATGCTAGTCCAAATGAAATCCAAAAATTCTAAAATCAAGTCTTGGGGGAACTTGGGGAACAAGTACTCAAGGGAAAGGCATGTCGATAAGGGAAACATTGAAAGTCCAAATTTGGGACTCAAGGAAACTTGAGGAATGGGGCCTTGAGGAAAGGTATGTCATGAAGAAGAATCTTAAAAGTCCAATTTTGGGACTTAAGGGAATCTGAGGAATGATGACTCGAGGGAAAGGCGTATCAAGAACGAAAATCCTAAAAAATCCAAATTTGTGACTTAGGAGAATTTTAGGAAATTGAGGAAAAAGGACTCGAGGGAAAGACATGTTGAAAAGGAAATTTTAAAATTAAAAATTAAGGAAACATGAACTTGAAGGAAATACATTACGAGAAGGGAAACATCAAAAGTTTGAAATGCAGAGAATCATGGAATTGAAGTAAAAGCATGTCAAGAAGTGGAATTCTTGAATTTTGATTTTAAGGAATAAGGGAATTTGGGACTTGAGGGAAAAGCATGTTGGCAATGGAAATCTTGAAAGTATAGACCAAACTATGAAACTTACCTAAAGGCCTTCACAGTTATTTTTTTTTGTAATTTTAAAATTTGGGCACATGACAAGGATATGAGAGGAAGAAAAGCACAAATTAATCAAGGGGGAATTAAATGTTTTTTTTTTTATCAAATATTGATGATTGGTATAATAGGGCCAAGGTAATAAAGAGGACACAAGATATAAAATTTTGCATTTTTAAGGCATGTGATAGCATGGAATTCATTTGATAGACTAAAAAAATTCTCTGATCATAGTTCTACATAATCCCTCTCCTCTAAAAGATTCTCCATTTTTATCTTCCAAATTTCATAGCCCATGTCATTTAACTTCTTAATCTCTGAAAGGGATTTGCTTACCATAAACTCAAGCATACATGATTATTCAAAACCACTGAATAAAATATTCTTGGGCACTACAACCATAAAAGCCCACAAAACTCTAAGAAATATGTTTCTATTTCCAATCAAGTTGTAGCTCCAATGTCAAATATTGAGAAACTGGGTATACAACATAATAACAATATTAATTTTCTGAGTGGCTTGAACTAGCGCCTGGTCTTTTCCTTTGTTGCTTTTTGTTTCCTGTTGGGTGTAAGTTTCTTTTAGGTTGTTTTGTTGTTTTGTGGTTGTTAGGTGTTGATGGTAGTTTTTTGCCATATTTTTAGGTTAACACCCACTCTATTGTGTTTTTTGCCTGTCGAGTTGTTGCTGGTGGTCTTTTGAAAATCCTTTCTTGTAGCATTTTGTTTATTTTGTTGTAAAGGGTTTCGAGTCCCTTAAAAACCTATTTTTCCCATATAATCAAAACAATATTAATTTTTAATAATCAATTCTCATTCAACATATATGTTATAGATCATAAAAGAGAGATAATAAGAACAAAAAAAGGGAATAAAAAATACATATATATAGAGAATCCCTTTAGGACAAAAAAATCACCACTAAATAGAGAACAACTCTATATCAATCTTAAATAATAGAGTACATCAATAGATCAATTTTTCCTTTATATCTAATAACCCCATAACATAGTAACCTTTCATCTAACCTACATTATTCAACCTTCATTCCAAGTTCTCAATCTATAGACTTGATGAGTCCCCAAAACCACCATAAAATAAATCATGGAGCCAAACGTGGTCCCAAAGTACTATGGTAAAAATTGTCATTACCCACTACTTAAGAGTGACCTTCAAAATAAAAATTAACTCCACACACAAGTATCTTTAACCAAACCATAACATAGGCAATAAAAACTCACAAGCACCCCCCCATGAGACACTTATTATACCTTAACCACTAGATAAGGTGTATGTTTCACTATCTCTCAAATTTAACCATTCTCATGTAACTACCCTATTTTATTCTTTATTGAAATAATATTTCTAAGTAACTAGGGAATAAATATAATTAAATAATATCCCTACCCTCACATGGGTGTCTTATTTTCCCATTCATTTTTTATGGAGAAAATACATTATATGTCAATTTCTAACACAAGTTTCCAATTTCGAACATTAGATACAATTTTTGAACAATTAAGTAAATTTACCCTTATAATTTGCAAGGTGAATAACATGGCTAGTCATAATAGTTAAGACCCTTTTCCAAGATTCATATTAAAACATGTATCTATTCCTTGATTCTAAATTACTCTTATAATTTTGACTATCCTTGGAATGTGTTTTACATCATTTAAATTACCCAAGATTTCCAAACTCAAATTTGTAATTTTACCCAGTTTCAGATGTGTCAAAGATATATTTTTTAATATTTAATGCAATTTATGTAATTTGGTAATTTAAAATTAGATAATTGGCTAAGTAAATGACCCATCCCATCCTTTAGAAAGATCGCGCTCTTGATAGATATTAAGGGTTTTCTTGGCCAAGCTCTTCTCCCTTGAAAGAGATGCACACTCATGTTGGAGCATGTGCAATCCCATGCCTTGATCTAATGGGATGTAAGAAGGTGGATAAAGATATGTATCCTCATCCTATTAAATAAAGGGTGGTGACATGGCACATCCTTAAAGCCTCCATTTTATCTTATTTTATAGATATTAGAATAGTAATTTGTATACAAGTGGGATTTAATTATTGCACTTATTGCTTGCATTCTAATCTATTACTATGAAATATTTTGGGGAAATGGGGAATGTACTTTATGTTCTACATGAAGGTAGGTTTCAAAATTAAAATAATAACTGGTATAAAATTCATGATCAAAGGATTCAAATTCAAGCAAATGATCAAAGGTTACAAATTGAAATCAAGCGTTAGGGTTATATCCTCTTCTCATTTAGATACTTGAAAAATTAATCATCATCCTCACACTCACTAATTATCCTTCCTAGCCATCCATCTTATTTTTTGTTAGGATATTACTAAGTCGACCAAACAACCCAATGAGTGAAAAGCATGCATACGAGCTTACATAATAACCATAATGTAGAGATCAAATACATAAAACAATATTAAACAATATATACCCTAGGAAAACCATTAAGAGGTAAAAACCCAACCTCAAAAACCGTCCACACTCAATGTATTATTCAACAATAAAGCATTACAATATGCTTACTTGGTCTCCATGAATAATTTTGAAACATCAAGCTCCTCCAATGCATCCTCAATCTATCCAATCATGTAACCAAACATCCCATACCATGTTTCACATATGCACTCTACAAGAGAGATTAATATAAATGACAACTCACTTAACCAACCAAAAAGTCCAATGCCAACGACTAAACATGTCCTTTCTTTTATAGATTTAAGCTCACATAGAACGACCAAGTGGTAGGGTAAAACCATATGTCTGGAAACCATGAGTGCACAAAACTATCAACCCCAACACTTAATCTTTGATGTTAAGTTTTGGACCAATATTAAATTTTTTTCCATGTGCAACCCACATATAACATATCCAATTGATATCACATATAAATTTACAAGTAAACCCAAATAAATACTTAATGTGACTAAACACAACATCTAAGGATGCATCATAAATAAATATTTATTTTACATATTAATTTAATAATTATTTCTTGTACAAGGTGTATAACATCCTTTTCCTAACATTCTGCCACTCATTGCATACATTACATAAGGTTCAATAAATGAAATATGTCATCATAACCATCTTTATAACCACATGAATCTCTAGCATTCTTGTGCTCCATCAACATACTCAAAATAACATCCAATATAGCCACCATTTCAAGAAATAACTCCTCGCATCCTCCAACATGCCCCCTATGGAAGAAAAGGAAGAATCCAAGTTGAAGATGAATCAATCCAAAGAGAACAAACATCAAATATAAGCAATAACAAAGGATTTGAGCTACTACTAGGGAAAAAACTCACATTACTAGAAATATCAACCACAACAAATGCTAATATATCTGATCATCCATATCTACAAAGTCATAAAATATCAGTATAATTTGAACCAACAACATATCTAACCCATAAATCACAATTTTACAAGATCCATGTATAAAACTTGTCAATGAAGAACATACAGATCCAATAACTCACATTGTATGGGTAATATCAAATATACAAGTAGATCGAGGCAAAATCTACCAATAAACACTCGTGCCAAAGTTTATATTATAATCAAACCATGTAGTAAGAAATAACAATCATAATCAATCCACACATGCAACAAAACCATTGTATACCCTCTCTCTCACAATAATTCACCATAACTCTTGTAGAGCTTCTCCTATGCACGATCAACTAATGTAGATAACACACATACAACTTAATGAACCTACAAATCCAAAATTAAGCAATTCATTATCCTATAGGTGCTTCATTAAATTATCAACCAAGGAATCATAATCTTGAGATGATGTTGGCAATATATGTGCAGCTGAGAATCCTAAACCCTCCTAATAAATTAAGTACAAAAAAATGAACAAAAGCAATTCCAATTAAAGGCAACTTAACTGAGTTAAATCTTGTGTAGAAAATAGATTAATTGAATACTAATTGCTATAAATAAATGTAGTAACTGCTACATGTGACTATTCCTACACAGACTATAACTAATGACTTTATGTTGCAGTGTAATCCAATTCAATTAATTGCCTAATAGCATTCGATACAATATAAATAAAAAATTATGATTCAAAAATTACACTTCATAATTTAAATAATAATCTAAACTAACATGGATTTAGAGTACCTCAAGTGGCCCTTGCTTGAGCTATTGTAACCCATAATTTCTTCCTTCAAATCCTAACTTAGAGATTCATGAAAATGGAAATATCCTTCTTTATTGTAATTCAAACATACACAAACTTCAGAACAAACTATTTGATAACAAGATTTATAATCAATCTATTTAATGTATAAATCTAGTTACATGGTCTCTCACAAGATCATCCATATATACAAGATCTGTGAGACTCCTCTTATTCCAAAACTGAAAACAAACTACAAGCAACTGCTAACTCTTCCAAAAGCATAGGAAGAGGACCATGTCTTAGCTTAATAGAAAAATAAAAGCAAGTGGAAGTAAGAGTGTAAGAATCTGATAAGGACTCTATACCAATTAAGAAGATTGTTATAACTAAAAGCATGTCTAACAGGATAGGATTTATTATAAGTTGTTATCCAGTGTTAGAACAAGCCTCTTCTTTCTTCCATGTTTTATTAACAACATAAATTAAAAAGATGGAGTGATCCATGAATACTTGTGTTCACATACTCAGACCATCGCTTGCATCAACTTTGGGGGAAAATGCACGTGTTGTAGTTGATCATCTCCTCTAATTGTAGTGGACTAACATCCTTTTTCCATGGGTTGAAAGGTCCTTGATTGCAAGGGTTAGTTGTATTACAAAGTCATTTTTTAATTATTAACAACTATAATTAATCATAAAATTCTACTAAATTCTATAGACATTCAAATATCACACAATTATTCATCACTATAGTATAGCATCTTCAATGCTTTTAAATACTTAAAGTATATGAAAAGGTTTAGAAAAGTCTTTGAAACTTAGCAAAAATAAGATAAAATTTATGAAATAAAGCAAGGAAACTGGACATTTCTAGGGCTCATCAACTCTCCTAAGTCCACCACAACAAAGCATGTGAATATAAACCTCTAGGAAGTAGTCGTATAAAAAATAGATAAAACATATAAACCATATCACATAACATGTCCTACCAACATTTAAAAGTGCTAATTTGTGTCAAGTAATATTTCCACAATCCCAATTGGAAAGCCTTAACAAAACTTGACCATTCAATCTCATATATCAAACAAAACATGTGTATCTCATATAACTAACATGGATGTAATCCTCTCCAGCCAAGGAAGATCAAACTCAAATCTATTCTCAAAATAGGAATAAACCCAATAATATATCTTAAAATCTTCATGAATGACATAATAAATCAAACTTATGTGCACAAAAAGATAACCATACCAAAAAACACTCAAATTAACCCTCCAAAGCTAAAAAATGTAGCCTAAGATCCATATCCATTAGAAGTTAGCAAATAAAGACAAAATTATATGGAAAATAAAGTGGGCAATACCTCGATCGATTATCCATCGAGTATGTGAGGAGTGGGGAATGAGATTGTTCCTCTAGGATACATCAAGTCACAATGAATCTCTCTCAATGAACAATTTCCTCTAAATTCCCATCATGAAATCACATCTATATATAGGTGAAGTCTTTTGAGGCTCCCTCCTAAAACCTCATCAAAGAGTAACCATCTTAATAAAATGTTTCTAAACTCAAGAAAAATCTAGCCTTGCCTAAGTATCCAATTATCCATGAGAACATAAAACTAATCAATCTGTGCTAAGATAAAAATGTAACATTACACTCACATGAAGCTACCAAGCACATGACCAATGTACTCAATATCAAGAGAACTAAACAAATCATTGTCAAAACTCTAACTATATATTTGCATAATTCAATAGTTCATATCCTAAAATCATGATCTAACATATCCTCCTAAGAGATCACATGATCTAATGAACATATATTACTCCCAGATGCACCTCTATCATGTTAATAACTCTTACTAGTATCTAGAGTAAACCAAGATACAACACTAAACCATCCTCTCAAATATCAATCATCACAAGTCATAAATTAACACCTCAACCAAAGACCTACAAGTTCTCCTTGGATAATCAAAATTTTAACATCTTCAATCACATGAAGATATCCATCTCCTAAATTGACATCACATAGCGTCCACACACACTTAACTGCAATACCAACTGACCTCCATAGAATAAAGTAGAAACAATATTTGCAAGCCAAGAAGATAAAACACCACAAAAACATCATTATTAAAAGCTCCCACTAAACCATGTAACCAATATATCCTTTAAATCATGATAAACAATATTTTATGATCATCATTGCCAAAAACCAACTATTTAGGTGCTCTACTGATCCATCATGTCATCTCAATGCAATATAGCAATAGACAAATGACCACAAAGAATGTCAACTAACTGAATCTACATCAACACTAAACATACAAGTGAATAGAGATAGTTCACATCAAGTTCATCCCACTATAGCCAATGGGTTTCCAACTCATAAAATTGCATATATCATAAATCCCAAACCAACACAACATGCAAACTCATTGTCACATCAGTAACGCACAAACTAAGATAAACTATAAATCTAAAGACTTAAAAACTAGATCATCTATAGATATATTTTTCTAAACAAATATGCAACCAAGTAACCATATACAAAGAATCAAAACCATCTAAGAGACAAGAATAACCTCCTAACATTGAACCAAACCACCACTAGTAATCATAAATCAATCAATACCGTAACCTATCAACTAAATACATGATCATGTGTGTCAATGCTTAAATATACATGAACATTCATGAAACCATAATCATCACCATCACCATACTTTAATCATCTTTGAATAAATCAAGACTCTAGGTCTCGCACATGTATCAATCATGTCCTCAAACTAGAAGATAACTCATGTACTTATCTCCATCAAAGTTTTAACTTTGAAAATACCTGTAAACCTATATTAAGGAGCACTGAATATGATTACTAGTTGTACCATCATATTTTTCTCATAAAAAATTACCCCCACAAGTTTTCACCTTCTAATTCATTTGAATACTCACATAATCATACCTCAAATCTTAGGCTCTTATAAGCACTCAAATGAGTACACATATCTCTCTACTAATCTAAGTGAAAAAAAATCCCCTTAAAATAGTAGGGGCCATCTCAATCTATAGTTTTTTTAGGGATCAAAATTCTCGCAGTAAGTTCCTACCTACTTTGGATTTCAAAGTGACTGATCATATCCAAATTCCCCCATACTCACCAATGAATTAATTGGAAAGGGTGAGAGGTCTAACTATAATTCCTAGGGTTTCTAGACAAACCTATAGCCCCTTCTATCTCCCCCACCCACTCAAACTATAACTTCCCACCCACCCCAAACATGAAACTTTAATTGCTAAAATGAGGTTAGAGGGGTATTGATTAGGATCCAAGGTCAAGACAAGAGGGAGAAAATTCAATGAAGCTAGAACTCGTAGGCCAATGAAGGCGATGTCAACTGAAAGCAACCTATATATGAATTTTATTTTTGATGCCAAGATGAATGAAATGAAATAACTTGACAAAGTAGTTGCTTGTTAGGAATAGGAATGGGTAGGAGTAGATATATGTACCTTCTTCTTCCATTCTTGTCCCATGTAGTACCCCCAAACCTGGGGTTTTAATAGTTTAGAAGCAAGTGGTAGAGGCATCACTTGTGCAATTGATATATTTGGTCCAAGGAAATGATCAATCAACACTGATACCATATCTAGTTGTTGACCCAATTGCCTTGGTTGGGGGTGTGAGGTGAAATGCACATGTTATTGTGATATGATGCACCCATAGCTACTCTTGGTAGGGGTAAAAACCTTTGTGATTCCTTCCAAGATTGAGAATGTTTAGAATGTTACAAACACTCTCTATCACATGTTTGAAATCCAAAATATAATGTCATATGTGAAAGTTGTGTTTTTCAACCACTATAGAGCAATATCGACTTCATGGCACTAAATTTTAATAAAATAGAAAAATATAAAAACTTAGCTAATGTCATTATGTAGTGCTCAAAGAGATGTTTTTTATGACTATAAGAAGTCAAAAACTCTATATTGCATGCGGAATTTATGCTCCTCGAAAATAACTACTCTATTAAGGCATTCAAGGTGAGTAGAAGTAGCATTTAGGTGGAAAGTAGGTTGTGCAACAACAGTGGGGGCACACTAGTGGAACCTAAATAATTTTCAAAATATTTAATTTTTAGGATTTTAAAATTTTATGGAGGATGAAGGTTAGGCCCTCCCAATTGGGGGCTATGACTAATGGCCAAAGGCCCCACTGATTGTTTACCAAGGGTCAACAGGTTGTTGATGACTATTAGCTAACAATATCACTGTTGTTAGTAGGGTATGCTACACTAGTTGTGATTGGTATCGTGGGGTATAGAGGTCCATGGACCCCCATTCCCTAATTTTTTCCAACAAAAACAAATTTTTTTTACTTTTTTTCTTTGTAGATAAACTGTACGTTTGTATGATAACAAGATGGGGTATTTTTTCATCTCCAAGGCCTAATGGCTAAAATATTTCAAATTTTATGTCAATATTCATCCTTCAAACATCTGGGATCCAATGGTGAGATCAATTTTGTCCCACACGATCATTTATGAAACTTCCACAATAAAACCCTCATGATGAACACTTAGAAAAGGCCCTTTTTCCCAAATATTTTTTAAACAATATATCTATAAAAATAACCATAAATTCATAAACCCTAAAATGTCAAATATAAATTCTCAAAACTAGCACAATATATCTCATACCTTGAATTGTGTAAAATATCTCCAACATTGTCATGACTTTAACTTTGCATTAGATCTACTCAAACATGGGTTAAAAAAAAATAGGGATTTATCACATCCCTTAACCATAATCATAGCTTTAATAACAATTCTTAGTAAACTACTAGTTTTATCAAATTGTTTCCTACATAACTCAATGAGATAAAATCATGCATACAAGCTTACAAAATAACCATAATGCGAAGAACAAAGACATTCCACAAGGTTATGCAAGATATAACTTTGGAAAACCCTCGAGAGGAAAAAATTTGAGCACCCAAAAGCATCCACATTCAATATATTGTTCTATAATGAAATATTACAATACACTTACAAAGTCTCCATGAATACTTTTGAAACATTAAGCTTCTCTAATGCATCCAAGGATGAGGACCTATATGTCCAAGCATATAACCATATCCTATGCCATGCTTCATAGATGAACTCTACAAGAGAGTTCAATACAAATAATAAATCACTCAGTCATCAAGCCAACCCCAAACACTAAACATGTGCTTACTGTTATAGATTTAAGCTTACATAAAATAACTAAATAGTAAGGTAAAACCATGTGTCTCAAAAACATGAGCGCACAAAACTATTGATCCCAACATTTACTTTTTTATATTAAGTTTTCCCAATATTAGATATTTTTCCATTGTGCAACCTACACATGAAACATCTAACTATTATCACTTACAACTTTACAAGTGGACACAAATAAATATTCAATGTGGTTAAACACACCACCTAAAATTATACACAAATAAATATTTAATGTGGCTAAATACATCACCTAAAATTATACACAAATAAATATTTATTTTACATAATTATTTTCTTGTGTAAAGTGCACAACACCCTTTTCCTAACATTTTTGTTGCATGATTATTATTATTTTGTTTATTTTCTTTGCTTCAATTTCATTTCACTTTGAATCGCTTTATAACACACAATTAGAATTTTAGAAGAGAAGTTTGAGTAAATAAGTTTTTGGTTTTTTGAGGAGGAATTATTGAGTTGGGAATTACTCCATTTCAAGTTGGAAGCTTTGGGTGGGTGTATGAGCAAATATATTTAAGGTAAAAATGAATTCTTCACTTCAAAAGCTCCATGAGAAGAGATAACTCCCCTTTCACCTTTGTTTTTAATTTTCTTACATATGTATTTTTATGTGAACGACCATTCTTTTATGTTGGAGTTTTGTATATGAGAATTATGAAAATGGTGTTGTATATTTTATAATTTTTTGGTGGTTGTGTTCCTTTTTACATGGGCGTGAATAAGAGAATGTGAGTACTCACTCTTATTGAAGATGGACTTGTGTCGAACACTAAATCTCTTTCTCATTTTGGCTAATGATTAAGTATTAAGAATCTTTTTGGGCTTGGCTCTTGAGAGAGAGATTGAAGGCAACCCATGTACTTAAGGTTGAGAGGTGCATGAAGATTTCTCTATGCGAATATTCTTGTTTGTGTTATATTTTTAATAAGAGGAGAAATGAGGAATTAAGAGGGTTTACTTTGTGTTTTCTTTTAAGATATGAAATGAGTAGAAAGTAGGTGAAGTGTGGAAATATATACGTGTGTAATTAGTATGAATAAATAGGAAAAGTTAGGTGGGAGGTAGGGTGGGTGTCCCTGCAGCTGGAGGAGGAAGGTGGCATCAGTTGCCATAGTGGAAGGAGGA
This sequence comes from Sequoiadendron giganteum, assembly GCA_007115665.2. Lineage (NCBI taxonomy): Eukaryota > Viridiplantae > Streptophyta > Pinopsida > Cupressales > Cupressaceae > Sequoiadendron > Sequoiadendron giganteum. The sequence continues at coordinate 497,192,368 of CM021107.1, read as the reverse complement.
TGTGACGGGCGTCGTACTAGAATGGACCATTGGGGTGAGCAAATTCAGGCAAAATTTTGGCATGATGACGAACTGCAGCTTATGCTTTTGATAGTACTTGGATCGTCTCTAGGTGAGGTGGGATAATAATGGCAAGGTGATACACAAATTGGTAAGGAAGCTTGGACATCTGGTGGAGTACAACTTGTGATGCTCGACAAAGGTATGGGAATTGGTGCTCTTGTATTTAGGGAAGGATGAGCCATTTGTGGCATTATTTTCTTATATTTTCAGCTTGTGGTGGCAAGAGATTTCCCTATTCCTTCTCGACAGAGATTCTCCGAGAAGGTAAGAGGATGGCAAAGGTAACCAAATTTGTGGTGGAGGTTTTGGTTGCTGGTCTCACACATTTTGGGGTGGACACTCCCATTTCTTTGAAGTCGTCTTCGAGCCAAACTTCATTTAGGGTGGTCACAGACCAATGCCTTAGCGCATCCTGAACAAGTATGAGCCTTTGGTGTTGGTAGCAGTTAAAATGGTTTTGGGCTCGAGGCACCTGGATCGTGATGAGTATGGTCGAGAAAATCTTTAGATTACCTCTCGTTTCCTCGTATCTCTCTTGGACAATAATGTCTTGAAGGCAGAAGCAAAGAGCCTGCTGATAAAAATGTTTAAAGCATACCTGCTCGAGGGAGTGGATGAGGTCTTGTGTGTGGTGGTTGAAGGTTGGGGTTGCTCGAGGTCATGTGACTTGAAGCAAATTTGATTGGAAGACACAATAAGGATTTATTCTTTTCTTCTGGACTTGCATGGTCCGGGCCTGATGAGACATAGTTCGGTGGTGGCGGTCATTTTCTTGAAAATAAATTTTGGGTTGACGGTAGTAGCTGATGAGAAATGGATTACAGAGTTCGATGAATTTGCAAAATTGAACAAGTTCATGTAGGGAGGCTGGTGGGTCGGTGGTTTTTCTGGTTTTTGGGTTTGTTGGGGCCGTCTCTGGTGAAATGTGCATTTTGTTGATATTACGGTAGAATTTTTGTATTGATTAATAGTTTTTTAGCAAGTGCGTCATAAGTAGAAATTTTATTAGTTTCACAGTTTAGTTCCTGGTTGTGGATTACCAGTAAATATATGGTCAATTTTTTGAAGACTATGTTTGTTGTACTTTGAAGGCTGGTTTTTTTTGGTACATTAGAAAAAATTTCCCTGTTGGGCAGACGATTGTATAAAATCTTCTTCATAAATATAATAATTAGTATCTTACATATCAAAAAATAAATAAATAGGAAAAGTTAGAATATTATTTCTTAGGTTAAGACCTATATGATGTATTTTATCTATCGGATCCCTCTTGGATCCCCTATTTTGTAAATAATGAGTTGGCTCATTGTTCTAATCCTTACTAATTGACATATTGAATTCTATTAAAAAGTGATAGTTATCTTGACATGGTTTGAAAATGTTGATAATTTGTTACAATATAGGACTCTTGGAATCTTTGGTTTAGGTGTTGGTTATGATTTGTCAAATTGAAAAATCATCTTTGTTTATAGAATGAATTTTATTATCTTATAATACACTCTTGATTGCACGCTATAATTTTGGCATGATGCATGTGTTCTTGGGAGTAAATATATTTTTTAGAGAATGTGATCTTTTAAGGAGATATTGGTCACAATTCATGGAGATTTTTGAATTCTAGAGTTTGAGATTTTGTTAATGATTTATTGTAATCTAATTTATGAGAGTTGTGGTCACTTTTCTTGTGAGATTTTGGTCATTATAATGTTGCATTAGATTTAAATTGGTATGAGATGATTTAATGCACACCTAAATTATACTTGGGTGAGGTTAGAGGTCTCTTATTCTTAGATAATTTGTGTTGAGAAAAATACTTTTTGATGAGATTTTAGTAGTTAAGATCAAGTATACCACACCTAGGTTGGATGTGAGTTTGACATGGAATTATTGAGGAGATTATTGTTGGAGAGAGTCATTGTGGCTTGGTGTATCCTAAAGGATCAACCCCTTCCCTAATCTTGGTCCTCTTAGTGGTGAATCACTTTACAAGTATTGTCAACCTTGTTTTCAGATGTATTTTATTCCATGTTGTATTTTCCCATAGGAATGAATCTTGAGTTATGGACGTTAGATTTGGAATGATTATTTGAGGATTACTTGGCATGATTTATTTTTTACTTATCTTCTCTTGGAAATGAGTATTGAGCTATGGATGTTAGTTATGGAGGGTTTTGGGCTTATTCCCTTCATCGTGGGAATGGATCTTTAGTTTATTCTTCTATTAATTTGAGTCTTACATCTTGGTTGGTCTATTGAATTATATTATATGTTTGATCTTTGGGTTGAATATTTGGATGTCGATAAAGATTTTTTATTTGATATTTTGGGAAGGGGATCTTACTTGTCACAAATTGATAACTTAGAGGTGTTGGTACAAGGGCATGCTACATGGTTTTGATTCATAGGATATCTCTTGATGGTTTTGTGTTTCTTCTTGGAGAGTCCTATTCACATGACATTGGAGTTGAGGTTTATGTGAAGCTATTGTGATCACTATGTTTGTGGTAATTTGTTGTTGTTTTTCTTTATTATTTACTTTTGGGTAGTAGAATGGAGACTCTTTTATCTCTTTATTTCATAGTGTGGAGAGATTGGGAGAGTTAAAAAGGTTGAAAATGAGAGACTTGTGTTGTAGTGGTTTAGTTTCCAGGTTTTGTATATTATTATGGATGTTCCTTAGGATTATATGATATTGATGAAATCTTCCACACCTTCAATATGAGAACTATTGGTGGAATTTTAGACACCTTCATTGATTTTAGATTTGACATTACCCATATAGTGGGAATTTCATGTTTTATGTGTCTTTTATTAGATGTTGTCATTATAATGTAGTGTTGAAGGTGTTAAGTTTTTTTTATAACATGTTTATGCGTTTTTACCTTGAGGACTTCTTTATGTAGGATAATGCATATACAAGGACTTGCGATCAATATTTTTATTGGTTTGGATATGTTGATGACATAACCTATCTACTTGTTATGATGAATATACGTTAATTTTGATGTATGATTAGTTGAATGTGCCAATAACTAGTAAATTTTATTTTCCAACCACGTTGATTAGTTCTTGGAAACTACTCTAAACTATTTGTTATCATTGAATTTAATTTTTGTGTTTGGATAATTATTTGACACATGATTCATGCTTCTATGTGAAAGTTTAGTGTATCATCTATATGGATTTGATCTTATCTTTTGTGCATTTTTATGATGGTTGGTGAGAGGATTTTGTTTGATATGGTGGTCACCTTGGTCATACTTGTAGGTATATCAATGGAGCACTTGGATGCTTGATGGTACATGTTGGTTACAGGGAATCTTCCCTTGATGATTGAGTTTAATGACCCCTTATGTAATGTATACAACATGTGGGAGAATGTTGGTAAAAGGTGTGTTGTTTACCTTGCACATTACTTATGATGTAAAATGTAATAGTTAATTGTGGTGTACCTAAGGAATATAGGGATGCATACATCACATGGGTTAGACATTATTAAGGACACTTTATATGGAGTTGTGTAACATTGGGATACATATTTAATGTGGGTTACACATCGAGAAAAAAATTAATATAAAAAAAATTTAGTACCAAAAAATAAACAAGGGGGGCATGTTTTTATAAGTTCATGATTATGCTCATTTGTTTTCTCAAATGGAGTATAATTAGGGAACTTGATGTTTATGCTCTTTCTCTTGTTCATGAGATAATACATTGAGTGTATGAGTGCCTTTGGAGGATAGATTTTTCTCTTTGATTGTTTTAATAGGGTATGTATTATATCATATTGATAGTATGCTTGTCTATTTTTTGAATTGTAGGTTTTGAATGCTTGATTACATATTACTCTATTGGGTTTATGTAGAAATAGTTTATATTGTTACAATTTTCCTTTCAATCTTGCAATCATGACAATCCATGAGATTATATTTCTTGATAAGTTTTATCAAATAATTTACATGTCTTATTTATACTTATATTTTACGTACATCTTTACTAGGGTAGTTACAACTACAACATTTGATGAAAATCCTTTATCCTTATACTTTTATAGATGCCCATATCCTATGCCAATATACAAGCAAATAAATAAAAAATATAGCTAAACAAAAACATGGTTTTTTTGGGTGTGACCATGAGAGGTCGGTTCATCATAGTAAGGTGTATGAACATATCATGGCGGCCATTATCCATAATAGGCATGACCTTTCTATAAAAAATGTTACCTCCTTCCCTTGGTTGACATGGGTGTTATTGCCTCTATGCTATTGATATATATACCCTTCAAACTCTTTAAAATAAATCAAATAAACTAAACCTTATATTAGTTGGTTATTTGAACTCCATTCACGGTTGCCCTATTTCCATGGTCATTATCACCATTTTATACATGTGAATTCCAATCCCTCCTCCCAATTGTAAAAACAAAGTAAAACATATTTTTAAATTTCAACGATATGCTAGATATATTTTAATTTTACAGTTTAATAAGTTTTATATTTATAAATTATCTATATAATTTGTTTTGTCTCGTAGTTATATTCTCTTTTCAATATTATTTGTTATAATTTTACGATTGGTTTGAGTTTATAAAAAAATGATATGCATGAAAGGATTTAAAGTAATGCATTTTATATAAAATGATATCAAAGTTATTCAATTAAGATTTATTTCATATGTATATTTATACTATGATTACATGAGATAAGTATTATGAGTATAAACTATATTGACATGTGTAATCTACAATGGTAGTAAGGGAAGAAGTGTAATCTATGATTGTATTCACACATATTATTAAAATTGATTAATATCAACATAGATTACATATACAACCTTTACAAAATTTAAACAAAATTAAATATGAAAATAAAATAATAATTGTACAACAAAGTAAAGATCATCGTGCAAAATAAATATTCTTCAAGTGTAGTGTAGAAAAATATACTCCTTTACATTTTCACACTATGTTTGCATCCCCTTAATTAATTGGACTTAATTAAGCTTCTAATTGCCTAAATTATGCATTCCCAAGCCTTATTATTCCCGTTTTTTGAAAGGGAAACCAACATTAAACAAATGCTAACATTATTTTAAACACCTTGGAAATTATGTGTCTTGGATTTAGGTCTTAGGACCCAATTCTTAATATGTTTTTGGTGGCATTTTAATAATTCAAGTTCAAGTTTCAAATGTTAGCTTATGGAATCTAATTTTTGGGAAATTAGATAAACACCTACAAATACATAGTTATTTTATCAATTCAAATCATCTAGCATTAAGACAAATTTTACAAGAGAAAATATTATTGTCAAGAGCATTGAAGAGCAGATTTATCAAGCATCTACAACTACATTCAAGATCATATCATCATGTCAAGACTCATGTGTGTTCATATTATATTTTGGAGCTAATATTATGATGTAGGTTTCAAGCATTCAAGCATCAAATCAAGTAATCATTCAAGTCAATTCAAACAAGATCCAATCCTTAGAGAGATGTGTTAGAATCCAATCCTCTGAGGGCAACCATTAAGGGTTTGGTGAGTTGTGACATAACATTGTTCATTCATCAAAATCTTTCCATTTCATCATTATTTCATTATCAAGGCTTAATTACCAAAACGAGGTTTGACCAAGGTAAACCCCTATTCACCCCAAAAAAAACATTTTTCCCTATCTTTGTATGTGTAGATTTGTAGGTGAAGAATGACTAAAATTGGATCAAAGGAGCAATTTTGTAAAGTTGTCAAAGTTGTCAAGCCATGGAAACTCACCTACAAAATTTATTTATGACTTTCTGATAGTGGAATCTGAAGAAATCAGGAGCTAAGATCTAGGATCAAAGGACTATGAAATCAAATTTTGGACCCCTATACAAAGACCCATTTGCCCTAGGGAAAATATGTCCTTGTAGGACACTCAACACCCACTTTTGGAGCCTAGTACACATCAGTCTACCCTTCTTATATTTTCCTAAAAGTTGTTTTGTTTGTTCTATCCTTAATTTTTGCATTTCAAGATTTGCATCACATAATCGAGTTCATTAGGCATTTATTTTCATCTCCCAAAAGTGCATTTCAGTCATTTTCTGTCATAAGAAAACAATTAATCCCCATCCCCATAGAGTTGACTCACCTCATAGTTGAAAGTCAATTATATCCTTGGGAGATCTCTTTTTCTAATGAAACTAGAAAAAGTAGGTGTGTTAGGTCATCCTTCCATTTTTGTGAACCCTTTCACACCTATCCTCTTTTTTGATGTTTCATTAAGATATAATTTTTTTGAGATTTTAAAATCTATCTACTTACATATTTACTTTCCATGTGGGAAATTAATAGTTTAAATATTAAATTAAATTTTAATAACATATAAAAAATAGATTTCAAGTACAATTTTTTAATTTGTAAATATCAAATAACATAGATATCTTAAATACATATATCTCAAAGATGGGAGAGTTTAGGACCATGATGGGCCAAATAGTGGCAATAAGCAAAAAAACATGTCTTTACCCAAAATCCCAAAATGGATATTTGACTTTTTGTATGAGTTAGATAAAAAGTTGATTTTGGTTTGGTAATACCAAACCAAAATAGACATCCATTAACAAAATGGATATATTCATTTTGTAGTTCCAAATTCTCTTGGGATTTTTTTGGATATCTATTATATAGTTCCCAATTCTCTTTGGCTATTTTTGGGCCTTAACAAAATGTAGAAATGAATGTTTGTGTTTGGAGCATGAAATACATTTCTAGGTAACACATATCCATCATTTAACACTTCTAGGTAATAGATATCCACTATTAGAAAACATATATTCATTATTTATGGAAAAAGGTTGTTCCTTCCTTTTTATCCTCGGGAATTCATTGGGTTTAGGCTTGGAAATGCCAAACTTGAATTTTCAACTACTCCACCATGTTTAGAGGTTTCATCCTCTTTTTGTGAGTTCACCCTTCATGCTAATGCCATTTTTTATTTGAATTTGATTAAACTATTGGAAATCAAGGTATAAGTGCTACAATATTAACTTTTAAATGTGTTTGCAAATATGAATCAAAGATTACCCAATATGATAATTGATTACCATTCAATATAAATATAAAATAAACAATACCACATGTTGAGAAATACAAGTGACATAAGATTTACGTGGAGAAACCATTGCAAGAAAAAATCTACACCCAAAAAATATCTAATGTATGTATTAATCCTTCAAAGAGTATACATCAATACATGTTGAGATCAAATACCACTATATCAAAGATATGGTATTGAGGAAAGCAATCCAGTTGAGATATATTAGCACTGATGAGCAGACGGTCGACATTCTCACCAAGCCCCTCTCCAGAGTAAATTTTATGTACTTTCGAGACAAGCTTAGTATTGTGGAGAATGAAGCCCTAGCTGAGAGGGAGACTCAGCTTCAGTGATCTTCTGTGACTTGCTCTAATGCATTTTTCTTTGTGAGAGAAATTTGAGGTGAAAGACCTTGTTTCCACCCTTTGGGAGTATCCATGGTGGATGTCATGTTGAGTGACTCCATGACAACATCATGTGAGAGAGTCTGTGATGATTTTCTTGTACTTGTGTTTATTCACCCTCTGGGAGTAGCCATGGTGAACACCATGATGAGATGATGACATCATGTTGAGTGATTCTGTGATGGGCACTTGTGCACATATGCTTTGCCATACATGGGAGTAGCCATGATGGTTGATATCACAATTGAATGAATCCATGATGAGCTCCTTCCACATATGGGTGTAGCCATTGTGGGTGTCATGTTGAGAGATTCATGACCTTGTGTATCAAAATTATTCCTCCCTAGCTAAGAGGGAGTGTTGATGTTGTAGCTTCGGGCTACATACTTCCACCTTGATTGTTGAACAATAAATTCATATAGCCTAACGACTATTCATTTATTGCATTCATTAAAGTGAAGAGGCGCTTCACTTGACATCTAATATAATATTTAATTATTGTGAATAATTAAATGGGATCGACTTGAAATATTCCGAGCCAATTTTTTTTTGTTTTTCAAATTCAAATTACAATCAATGCACCTGTTAAGGTTAGAAGATAAACCAAAACGTGCTGAAGCAACTCTAACCAGAATGTACACCAGGATCCTGATGTGGGCAAGGTGTGAGCATTGGTCAAAGGATCTGAAACAAATTGCTTATGCAGGAACTCTAACCAAGAATGGCGCCGATGATGGCGAGCATATGGTCAGAGGATCTTCTACACTAAATGCTAAAAGGGAACTCGACACCAAGTATGTGCTACCCAATCCTGTATGGAGTGAGGGGCGACCATATGGTGGAGTGTTACAAAGTACAATGCTTGAAAGAAATACTGAAAAGCTGAAAGTACTCAACACCCAGAATGTGCTTGCTAACCCAGAGTGGGAAAGTAGCTACCATAGGGCGGAGATGTAACTATTACAATATAACTTCAAATGAAAGTGAGCATTACAAATCAGAATTGGACAAGCTTGATAATCACTGCCAGTACTACTGTCAGTTTACAAAATGAGAATCATTCGCCTGTCAAGAGCATAGAATCTGGAAAGATTAGCATTACAACATATTAAGGATTCCCCTTGGCTTGATTCAAGATGCCAAATCAATAACTCTCACAAGGACAGAAATAATACTTCTGATTTTCTCAAATCTGCACTTTAAGTTTAAAACCAACAACCTATGAAATTACCCATATGCTCATATCTCACTTATAACTCACTCAAAAAGCATGAACTTTGATGCATAATATTCCTAGTATGATGGCGCTCAAGCTAGCAACCAAAAGCAGACTTAAAAAGCAACTATCACTCAATGCACAATTCCCAAGACAACTGAAAAGTACGGCCCAGCTGAAAGAGGCGATTTTCTTTTAAAAAAATTACAGCCTTCACTTAAAATTCTATAACCTTTGGAATAGGGTCGGCCTCTACCAACAGAAAGGATAAGACAATACCCATAAACTATATTTTTGTCTTTTTTGATTTATGAAAGAAAACTACAATCTGCTGTAACAAATAATGCAATTTCATGAAAAACTCTAATATGCAAAACTGAAACAAGGAAGCTACAAGCTGATTACAATGCACTAATCTCAAAGCAAACTCACAAACTAGACTAAATCACCACTGGTCGCTGTATTGCAAGCAAGAAGCGATGCCCGAGCTAGGAGGCCTTCATTCCTCGAAGCAAACCCAGAGCCAAACCGGCAGCATAACAATACTGTAGACAAAAGATCTGAAATGAGGTTCAAGATCTTCCTTTTATAATTTCCTGTTGACTTCTCGAAACCCTAAAATCCACTTCAAGGTCAAAACCCTAATCCTTTCTCAAAGATGGCATCCTTTTCCTTCAGAGCTCAATATTGACATTTTAAATAAATTCCATACTTTGATAAATGCGCCCACTTTAAGCTTGCTTTGACTTTGGTAAATAATAAAATAATCTTTAATGAAGGCGCCACCCTCAAAAGACCACTTTTCAAAACAACATGAAGTCAATAGACTAGGCCAAGGGGTCAACGTTAAAATATAATATTAAAACGTGACTTTTTTAATTAAATAACTCAACTTATCTCTCCAAATGTGCCCTGAAGCCATTAATGAGCAAGTCAACTGACCAAACTGAAGTAGGAAGTCAACCATGCTGAACCCAACTAAAAAACTGCCAAAAATAGAATTTACTAAAAATAGTAAATTCCAAAAAATGCTCAGAATGCCAAAATGAACATACCACTGCGAAGCTCTCTGAAAACCCAGAAAGAATCCGCCATTGAATCCACCCGCTTTGAGCAAAGACATCCTTAAAAATAGGAAACCCTAATTTTACCTTCCGACTAGCCTTCGGGTTTCCAGAAAAAGGCCAACGGTCACTGGAAAGATCAGGTTTGAGAAGGGGACATTACACGACTTCATTAAAGAAATAATATTTATTTCTTTATTATTGCTATGAGGCTGACCTCATGAAGAGTCACATTATTTTGTATAAATACAAGGTGATGATCACCTCATTTGATCATCAAGTTCATTCATTCATATTCACACTCATGGAAGAAGTTCACACTTAAGCAAAGAATTATCATCCTGAGCAGCAAATCATCATATTGGTGCAACAGATCAAATTGAAGGAGAAACATACTTATTCTATATTTTCGCATCTAGGAGAGGTGTTATTATTCATTGTATCAAATTCGGCCTTGTGTTGGGCCTAAGTTGTAAGCAAATTTTTGCTCATATTCTTGAATATATAAGCTATATATTTGTTGGGTTTTTTCTCCTCGAGTTGGAGGGTTTTCCTAGGGTATCTTGTGGTGTTCATTGTCTTATGTGTTGCATTTTCTGATTGCCTTCATTTCAGATCCTAAAACCAACATCAAGGAACCAATTTATAAGAGTTGGAGGTGAGAATACCATTGTGGTATCTCAAAATAAGTGGTAAAACCACATGTAAAAACCATACAGTCCCCTTAGTGGACAACCTATAAACATATCAAATTACAAGAAACCATCAAATGGCCTTCATATGGGTGCTTAACCCATGTAACCAATCAAATTTGGTCAATATCGAGTGCCCCATAACTCCCCGAAGGCTTTGAAAACTACAAAATAGGACATGAGACAACATGAAAGATATGATGCCTCAACATGCATTAACATGCAATTACATGCAACAATGTGCAATTCAAAGTGATCCCCACTCCAATATGGATGCCTAAAAGGAATATGCCTTCATTATGCTTTTTAATCACCACCGACATGTGTCTACCTCTATGGAATGCAATTACAAATTTTCATAAGAAATAAATATTAAATATGCTCTCTCAATGTCCCTTGGAACACTTTCCAAGGAACATGTAGACACATGAATATGACTTAGGAATTCAAGGTTAATGCCACCTATCCTAACATAAACAAAAATAGTTTATTAATGAAATTGCTAGCATTCTAAAATATAAAATATGCTTGATTATAAAGTTAATAGGTAATTATTAATGATTTTTTATATATAATTTGTCTGAAGTCTTAATTGGCAAATTGATTGAAAAAAATCCATAACTTTCAAACCATTTTACCTTTTTCAAATTTGAAAGATGTGTCATACTATGTGCTTCATTAGCTATAGGTTGAAAAATAATAATTTGAATTTCATATTTTTTGACCAAGTTAGGTTACCCAAAAAAATATTTTTTAATAATTTAAAAAAGTCATAGTAAAAAAATCATAACTAATTATTCACTTATTAACAAAAAAATATGCATAACATATGTGCATGTGTCATTACTTATATTTAAAGATCATTTTTTTTTGCTTATACTTAGGTTGGCCAAAATGACAACTACTTTTTAAAAAAAATTAAAAAATTAGTATTGCTTTATGGAAATTTCCAACCGAATAAAGTTTAAAAAAATAAAAAATATTAATAGCCCATAAACTACATTAAATTTTCTACAAAGTCTATTCCTACATATATTTCAAATTGTGTGGATAATCCATTCAAAATTCATGTGAAGTTTCTTAAGTATGTATATTAGTATTTTCATTGCCACTAGAGGTATTGTTTGGTCCATCATGGTCCTACACTGACCCAAATGTTGAAAGGTATCAATATGGAGGTGCTTATATTGAATTTGTTATTAAAATATATTAATTTTGAGGAACCTATTCATCCTAAATAATGGATCCAATATAAGCATCTTTCTTTTCTTCTAGATACATATATTTATAACATCCACGGGTATGTTACATAATTATAATACAATAAATATTAAACATTGAAATGTAATATAATATAATATATTACATCATATATATGTATGCATATATGTGTGTATATATATATATATATATATATCGTCCACATATACATAATAAATTACATATTATCATTAAACATAATATAATATACCAAATAATACTATATATGTTATATACATTATATAATATGTATAGTAACATAATGGTTGAATATGGTATATTTTATATTATTATTTTTAGATTGCAAGAATCGGGTAGCACAACCCCCTGTAAATTGCAGTGCGCCTGGTAAAATTTTTAATGTGATCGGTGGCGTTGGTGTGACACGCCCTCCGGTACCACGGGGGTGGGGGAGACTAGACCTCGTGACCAACCTCCTGCAATAGGAAAGATTCAACCAACCGAGCTAAGGCCCCCGCCCCGATATATTTTATATTATTAAAGAAGAGGTAATATTTCATTAATCTAACATCAATACTACACTAATTTCTATACAAATATTACAACTTACATATTACATAGATTAATGTCTTTAATACTTTTTAGAAATGCTCCTCTTAAGCATAAATTTTTATAGAACTAAGCATAGATTCTAAGGGAATTTCAACATTGAAACCTAACCATAATTGGTCTTGGATGACCTTATGCCACTTGGGGAATTAGGTGAAACTCATGTTTATCATAGGTTATAATATAATGTATTTTTCTTTATTAGTTTTGTGTGAAAATAAGTTGTATATTATGTATTGCCTACAATGTTATTGACTATATGCTTGTTAGAAGGGTACAGTGTTACTGTGTGCTTAATGTGATTATTTGATGCATTCATATTTTTAATGTTAGGATTAGGTTTTACATTTCTTCAACTCACTTAAGATCGTAGAGGAATGGTCATCTTAGGGATGCCACTCTTATGTGGTGGTAAGTGCATTGATGTTGTATCTTATCTATGCCACCCCATTGTTATGTAGGGTATTCCTCATGAGGATACATGCTACCAATAGTTCTTTATATTTTCACTGCCATTCATTCCTTGCCTGGTATCAATTCATATTTTCATGTATGTTTAGTATCATGTGCCATCATACATAGTGAAAACACATGTGTGTGCATTGCACATTCCTATTGGTTGGTGCTCTATGTTTAAAAATAGTCACATCATGTGTGTTTTTCTCATGTTGAATTCTGGACATTAGGCCATATCATGAATTCACAAAGGATCAAATTCCATTACACTCCTTACAAACTAGCTAAAGTCCAATCCTATGCAATGTATATTTATAAAATGAGTCAAAATAGCAATATTTGACTTTTATCTATCATTGCCACATCTAATTACAAAAAAAGTACACTATTGCCATCAATACCTAGTCTAAGGATCATAGATGTGAACAAGTCTTTAGATGGACAAAAAATCAACACAATCAAAGCTAGAAACATAAATTGAATAGACTTATGGATTGTGGAAACTTGATATTTTTAACTCTTTAGATATTAGAAGTTCTTAGTTCAAGGTCAATAATGTACGTAGTCCTAAGTACACAAAGCCAACCAAGTTTTCAAATATTGTAAGTTCCTAGTTCAAGGTTGTACTTTTCTAGATCAAGACCAAACATGTGCTCTTGAACCTAATTAGAGTACATGTCATTTTCTAGTTTACTAGAGCTCTATTGCCATATATTTGATAACAAAATACTAATTGAAAAGTAGAGCACACATTACAATAGAAAATTCATTGTCACATACAAAGTCAAGCATCTCTACACCTCTTTCTCAATTTTAACACTTATAATACATATTTCAATATTTATTTTGACTCAAGTCGTGTACCTCAATTAATTGATTAATTGATTTTCCTCTTAAAACTATTGATCATTATAAACATTATATTTTTTATTTTTTACATAGTTGATGATCAATATTATCATGTTATTAAGAGTGCTTCTAAATTTATTTTAGTAATTTTTTTAATTTCATAAAATATGATTTAAAATGTTAATGCTAAAAACTTCTATTTAAATAAATCCAAGAACATGCTTTAACATTATAGATTATAGAAATATAATGTCACTCATCTTAATTATTTGCTACACAAAAGACAAAAATTTAAAATTAAAATTAATAATCTTCAATTTTTTATTTCCACGCCACAAATAAAAAAATTAAAATATACATAGAAACCTAACGCCGAATAGGAAAAAACAAAACATGCAAGCGTTTTAACGGTCACCTTTATTCCCACCACAATTTTGAATTTATAAGTCCGCCTTTTCCTTCACCCCGTTGAGGGGGAAGGAGGGTCCCGGGCGCTCCGTAACCTAGAATAGACTACACCGTAGTTAATAATGCTTACAGATCCGCCCTTATTTCATGGCATATATCAACGACAACCATTTTCTTTTTTAGAAATTTTTTACCGTCATGTAACGGATATAAATCTGAAAATATGCCAGTCTGCATTTTCGTCGAGGAACAGAAAATTCGAATTTCCGCGACCCTTTTTGAAGCCTCGTGGAGCATGCTTTTGTGTTGTTGGATTGCCGTCATGTAACGAAAAATTCGAAAATTCGAAAATTCGCGAAGCCTGCTGTTTGCTGCAAGTAACGCGAATTTCGAAATATTTTTTAGTTGGAGCTCATTCTAATCCACTTCTTCGGATTCTGTTATTGTTCTGTTTTTCCATTTTTTTTTCTGGTTATTTTTGTTGTTTTAGTTATTTTTCTTGCCACTGTTACGGCATGGTGTTGTGGATCGAAAGCCGGCGGATCGGATTCATTTTCATTTGTGTGTGTTTGCTGCGGAAGAAGGAAGGGGTTTAAAAACATTGCGATCTTCTGTTTCTTTCTTTCAAAGCGATTTGGTGTAGAAAGCAGAAAATGGGGTGCTTCCTTGGATGTTTTCGTTTTAAAGATAAGGACCGCCGGGGAGGAGTTCAAGCGACCTCACAGCCTGCGAAGGTAGAGTATGTCTGATTTTGTGGATGATTTTCAGCTTTCAAGAAATTCCATAAATATTTAGAGAGTTGTGGTTATTATAAGCTTAGAAAGAGATTTTGTGAAAAGATTTATAAATTTATGCTTTAGATAATTGAACATATATTTTGGCTGCAAATCATTGAAATTTTTCTGTTCAAGCTGCGCAAATCTCTCTGTCCAACGTTTGGAATGTGGATTTTGCCACTGTCGTACTCCTGACTTATTGGGGGCACAGTCTTTATTTTGTGTTTTTTGGGTGTAGATATATTTTTCTGCATGTTTGAAGGTTTTCAAATTTGGATTTTGGCATTTTTAGAAAGATTTGTGTATTGCTGCAGATTTATTTGTAAGGATTGCTTTTTATTTTGTGCTTTACATGCGTCATTATCTTTTGTACAAGGTTAAACCGTTGAGTTGGGATTTGTGTGTGATTTCAAATATATTTGCAGAGTATCCTTTATTAGTTTTCTTTTCGGAATTCCGACTCAGAGTGTGACATTCAGTTTGTGGATGAAGACTTGGATTGTCATATGTGATAGTCCAAATACAATTCGAGGAAATACTTCATTTTCTGTTTTAGGCATGCATAGTCGAATAATTTAGATGTAAGGATCTTGACATTCCTGGCTCGGGCATGTGTCTTGGGGGTCTCTTTTGCGCCTTTGATAGGTTTTGAGTTGTGTTGCTACTGCAGATTATTTGAAGCATAGCCATTTTTTTAAGGTTTAGGCTGGCAAATTTCTTTTTCTAGTTTGAATGGTTATCAGCGCCTCATCTAGGGTAGCGAAGGGCTAATTTCCTGGGAAGTCCCTGTGCTTCAATACTGAAAATGTCACCTAAATGCCATGACTTATGACTATCAAATGTGTGATTTATATTCATTATGTGCGCCTCATCTAGGGTAGCGAAGGGCTGATTTCCTGGGAAGTCCCTGTGCTTCAATACTGAAAATGTCACCTAAATGCCATGACTTATGACTATCAAATGTGTGATTTATATTCATTTTCAAGTTCTCATGAATCACTATTCATTCATGAAATATGAATTGATTTGAATTGACTCTAAACATGCAGTTGAATAAAAAAAATCATGTTACATAATGTTCTGGTTTGAATGGATCATAAAAGTGTATTTTGAAATACAGGGTAGGGGAATAGATTTTTTTTGGACACCTTGGAGGGTTTATGACTGATTTTTGGCAATTGTGAGCGTGTTTTTAGTTGCCTAGAATGATGGATTATCTATTTATTTGCTTCAGAATGCCGTTGCTGAAAATCCAAGCCATCATAGAGGAATACTACTTGTAGTATAGTGGATTTGTGCCCCTTATTGAGTGGTTCTAATAAAGATGGATTCCCATCGTTCAGTATGCAAAGTTTACAAGGGGTTCTCCCTGTCTCAGAGTCCCTTAAACGAATCCCTATGCTAGTTCATCACAGTAATTGCTTATCCCTAAGCTAGTTGAGAACAGTACAAACATGTCGCTCAACAACCCTGTTAAATCATTAATCTTAGTTTTACTAAATGTTTCTGCTGAGTTAAAAGCATAGTTTTGATCTTAGTTTAAACAGTATATGTACAGCTATAATGTATGGATGTTCATAAATCTGAGTAAATCTTCGTTTGCCTCTTATCAGGAAGCCACAAATTCGAGCAGCTCTCAATCCAGGCATTTCAATGTTTCCTCCCAAGATGCCGAAGGATCAACCTTCCTTCAAGGTAGGCAATTTCTTTTTGAATATTTATATGCAAATGTTATTCATTTTCTTTGTATGTAATTTGGCCAGACTTTGCACTGTCAGACTGCTCAGAACCAAGGAAAGCAGAGAATCTAAGCAGAAAGAATAGTAGTATGAAGTGGAATCAGCAATTGGTTAAATCGTCTGAAGTTTCTACTGCTCAGGAACCTAAAGTTTCTTCAAATGGCCCGAGTCCTGAGATCAGCACACCAGCTAAGCGTTCTGGTGCTTTGGCCAAGTTGATGGATCTGTCTGAAGAAGATGAAAACATAAAGTTCAATGAGGAGGTATGTTAATTAGCTCGATTGAAAACTTCTACTGCCACAAATTGGTTTACCACAGAATAAAACATTCTGTATGTACTTTGGGCTACATGCTGAATACTTGTACTGAGCTTTGTCTTATCCCTGAGATGGCTATTAGTAACAGTTTGCAGTGTACATTAACTAACCTGTATTTATTAATTAACAACAACAGGTGAACTATCTTAAATCTTGTGGAACACTTCTGAGAACTCCATCTGAGATTTGCAAAGGAAGGGAAAGATCACCTTCTAAAGAAGTGAAGAATGGGAACTCTGATTGGCATTCATGGTTCCCTTCTGCTCCCACATGTGAACTTAATTGGAATTGCCTACCTGAAAATTCTCCTCAACAGATCTCAGCAAGGTCATGACCTACTTGATCACTGTCATATTTTTTGGGGGTACTGCGACTAGTGTTTAGATTTTCAATAATGTTTTCTATTTATGCAGGTTTACGGATGCAAATCAAAGTAAAGATGACGAAACAAACATTAAGCAACAGACAGAGCATTCTGGATGCAAAAAACATAAAAGTTCCATTTCTGCTGGTGAGGATGAAGAGTATCCTGTGAAAACAAGTCCTACATCATCAAAATTGCTGGATCCTAGTTTTTATAAGTCTTCTAGATATGATCATTGCTCAACTATTGAAGAGGATAATGAATCCTCCGACGCAGGGTCAACTACATTCCATGATTCGGTAACCAAGAACAATCCAACCCTCAAACAATTTGATTCCCCAGATAGATTTGACCCTAAGACCCCTCCTCTATTCAAGTCTCATTATTCACCAAAGCCTACTCCTCTAATACTTACAGATGACATGCAGACTCCATGGACAAGGACAATGGGGAATGGAGGGGTGAACAAGAATGCTAGAATGCGTGCACAATATGTACATCCAGTTTTAAATCCCGTGGAAAATATATCCCAGTGGAAGGAACTGAAAAAAGGAAATTTGAAGGATTATGAGCAAAAGAGTATTTCTTGGTTGGAGAGATCAGATATGACAGAGAACCAGTCTGTTTGTTTTCAAATCCCAGGTTCAAAGGAGACTGGCATAGGCAGTGGAATCCCCAAAATTCCTAACAGCCATTCAATTTCTAGAGCAGATTCTGTGTCAAAAGAAAATTTCCCTAGAGAGGAAGAGATGAAACTCAAGCTGGATGGTGCCGATATAACTGACGAGTCCCTTCAAAAGAGAAAACTAATTAACACCAGCCCGGAGATCTTTAAAACACCTAAACTAGCGGGAGAGTTTCATCAGCTTCCTGGGGGAACACCATCACCAGAAATGCAAGTGGATTCTAGTCTTGCCCATTGGCTAAAAACGCCACCCGTCGAACATGATAAAAATCCGTCCCCGTGTAAAGATATTGATGACAAGCCTATATTAGGAGCCATGCCAGTGAAGAACTCGCAATCCATATCACCAGTAAAGTCACCATCAAGTAAAAGTAGTGGAGATTATGACAGACCTATTCTGGGTTTGGTTGCTGCTCACTGGAAGGATACCAATGAGAAGCATACCAAGTGGTGGGACGGAAAGGGTATACCAAACTCCACGAACAAGTATAAGGAGGTAAATTTGTATCCATCTAAACTAAAAGAGATTACCATGCTTTAATATGACAAATAATTTTATACATGGAATCTTGTTTGTATGATTTAGCTATAAATTGACATCAGCTAAATGTGCAGGATCAGAAGGTGAGCTGGCATTCCACGCCTTTTGAAGAAAGGTTGGAGAAGGCATTGTCTAGCGAAGGAGTGGGTGGAAGGTATGGTCTCCAGCATGTGTTTTGCTCCTTTTCTTAATTGCTGGATAAAGCTTTTATATAAAAATGGCAATTGCTTAGAGGGTGTATAAGTTTAATTAAAAAGTTTTCCATTGCTAAAAAGTTGTGCATAGATAGGCAGTGACTGAGAATTTCTCACCAGATTTACAGGGAGGTCACTGTTGTCTGCCAGAGTATCCTACAAGATGTTAGCATATGCGTATGGTGAAAATTGATATTTTTTGTGCTCCACATTGTGTCTTGTAGGGTGCTTTATAGGATTCCTGGAGAGGTAATAGTAATCTATAAGTTAGTATTATCTTACATTGACGATATGATTGACTTTAATGGGTAAGGTATGAATACATGCCTTGGATGTGTATACGGATACTTCATCATCTTTAGATCTTTTCAAATCAAAACATAGTGTTTGCTCGTTCTGATATATATTGTTTCTTACAACTGGTTTAAGGAACTCAAATGAAAGAGACAACACAATTTTGACAGAAAATTGCTGCATATCTGAATGACTGTAGAAGCCATTTGGTGTAAAACTTTGATAGTCCTTCCACCTAGTCAGACCTTTCGAAAATTTGATGAACACGTTAGTATCTATATGCTGAGTTCCATTTTATCAAAAAAGCCTAAAAATATCACAATTTAGTTGACAGAATTGTGTGAATTGATTTCATTAAAGTACCCATTAGGCCATTTGCACCTTCGTCATATCCAACCGGTGCAACGAAGTGAAACAATCAGGCACAATTCTTGTAAGGTTTTTCCATACACCAAATGGCTTGTATAGTGGTTCAGATATGCAGCGATTTTCAGTATCGTGTTATCTCTTTCATTCGAGTTTCTTTAACCAGTTGTATGAAGCAATGTAGATCGGAATGGACAAACCCTACGTTTTGACTTGAAAATATTTGCAAAAGATATTCATATACATACTCAAGACATGTACAATGAATTCAACTTATGGAACCACAAGTTGAAGGCGTCTAATAAAATGACAAACGAATGTAGGTCTGCTGATGCAAAAGAGTAGATCTGGAGTTGACAACACGATTCTTGATTCCTGTCTTTATCCATCCATAATGGATTATCTAGAACTATCTTTGATAGATTGTCTTCCCTCCCAATGTTTGTGGTTGTTTCAACCTGAAGTTCAGCCGTTTGGATGGCATTCTTTTGCATCCACCTGCAATGACATAGTATCCCCAAACAGACTTAAATTCTATTCCAATGTTTGTGGTGTTTGTATCTGAAATGCTATTACTTTGATGGCATTTTTTCCATCCAACTGGGGCCAGTCTCCCCAAACAGATTGCAACTTCTATTCCAAAGTTCATTGTCATTTGGACTTGAAACACTACCATCTCAATCTCATTCATTTACATCCACACAGGGTTGCATGATATCCCCAAAGACTTGAAATTCTATTCCAGGGTTTGTGGCTACATGGACCAGAAATTGTACCATCTTGCTGGCATTTTTCGCACCCACCATGGGACATACAACTCTAAACTATATTCCAGTATTTGTTGTCATCTCAGCTTGAATTTCTGAGGTTGATTGCATTCTTCTGAATCCACCTGGATTGACACGACAACTAGATGTTTTCAAGATCCGTTTACCGTGGCTTGATGATTTCGTTTAAACATTATCCTTAAAAACAGCAGTTTTGTCATTTTCTAGAATTGTGCGTTTCGTTCAATTTCGAACTTTGCATTTATTGCTTCTGTATTGAATATTTTTGTCTAACGTGGGACAGTATAATGTAGTCTCTGTTATATGAGGTTGGTAAGGACTGGTGTTGCTATGGCAGGGAACTTTTTGCTGCAAAGCCCACAATGTCTGAGGAAACCGTGGAAAGTGGCTCCATAGCTACATGACTAGTCTAAGGTGTTCTTTCAGTATCCACCGTACACACAGAGCTTATATTTTTCAAACGTTTTTGAGGTGTATTATTATCAGATTATGTGTATTTACTTCTTACAATAGAAGCATCAATAAAATCTGTAAGGCCTCTTTTGAAATGTGGGATTTCAAAGAGAGTTTTTTTAAGGTTTAACCACATCGGTTGGGGAAAGGGGCACTATATTACTTTCTTCCGGCAGTTCCATAGCCATATATAGAGAAGATTTGTTCTCTCATATGCTGAGTAGCTACTCTTGGACTTGTTGCCTGTAATACTGAGCAGGGACATTCTTATGTTGATAAGTGTTGATGTCAAGCAAAAATTGACATTTTTTGTCAAGCAAAAGCAAGAAGTGAGATTGTATGCTTCATGTTGCAAATAATATGCAGACTAATTTGTTATCTATCATCGCTTTTCTATATTTACACCAGTAGAATGACACAGAATATAGTGTTAGTAAAATTCAAAAGTTTAAAATGCATGTTTCATCCTTGTATTATTTGTAAGAAGTAATCCTCCTCATACTCACTTGCATGATGTGCGAATGCAAAAATGAATAGAATTTCGTCACATCTAAAAGGTGATCATTAAATGTTGAATGGGATTATGTTGGATACGCAATGGCTTCCATGGGAGTCCAAGTTCTAGCAAGGCCTTCGTTGGCTTTCTCCTATTGTATTTTATCACAAACAATACTTTTTATTATAAAAAAAGGTAAAATAATAATATTGTCAAAAGAGTCAATTCTGGCAGGGTAAAGAGACCAAAAGTTTTAAAGACATCCTCTTCTTTTTTAAATTCTGATGATAGTCATGGTCTAATCTGGTAATATTCAATCTCATCAAAAGTCTATAAAAAATGATTAAAAAATGAATGAATGGGAAAACTTTCTTAGAGTATGGTTTCATCTTCTTGTCAATGTCTTATTGGTTTTACAAATTTGATGTTTATACATTATAGATAACTTAAATGCATTTATTTAAAATATTTGAAAACTATTATTTTATGGAACTATTTTATTTTTTTAAATTTTTGTTTCTAGACATTGACTTTGTTCTTTGTTACCATTATAGAATGTCTTTTGATGTAACAAGAGTATTTTGTTTATATTTTATGTAATGTTTTTGATGCCAAACACCCATACAACATTGTCACTATAGTCTCTACCTCTTAATTGCACTCCAACACATCAAATATCACTTATATAGCAAATTAGAACAATTATTGTCACAATCAATTAAAAAAATATCCCATTGTGAGTTACGTGAGTGCTCAACAAGAATCCCAAATGCTTTTGATCCTAAAAAGATGAAGCAATGTGTGAGCTCTTCTTTTAGAATGCAACCCCTTTTATTTTGTCTTGCATGTGATTGGTTTGACTATGATTGATTGATTGTTTGTCTATTTTGTGTATTTAAATGTAGTTGAATTTGTTGTAGGCAACCACTTAAAAATGGAATTAAGGTCCTTGGGTGTTTGGATCACCAAAGTCTTTTGAACTAATTCTTTAGCTCCAATTACTCTTGCAACACTCTATTTGTATTAACTCTCATCTTGTGTCTAAGAATTTTTAGGTGTTCATTGACAAATGATCTAGTGACACATCAATCCAATTGATTGATTAATCTTTAGATCATATTTCCCCAATGAAGAGGCTTTTGGTCCCTAGAAGCTTAGGAACTTAGAAGATAGGGAATTCTTTTTTCTCACCTTACTTGTAGGATACTATCATGCCTTGTGCTATTTTGATCCTCTAGCTCAACTTGTCATTTCTCTTGCACTCCCCTCATTGCCATTCTCTTTTTAACATGTAGCAAACTATAGTTGATCAATTCTTCTTGAGAATCAAACACAAGTTTTGTCAATGGGTTGCAATGAAGGCTCTCCTTCATCTAAGGTTGAGGGTTCAAATAGACATATGTTCTTTAATTATTTTTGTTGAGCTATAGCTCATATGGACCAGCCAAGACTCGAACTTAGGACCTTCAATTTGTTGTTGGAGTGCTCTACAACAAGCTATTGGCCCCTCTTTGGCTAGCTTTGGTGTGGCTTATTTTCAACACCCCCTTTAAGTCACATTGTATGTGCTTGGGGCTCTTAGCTTGGTCCTAATACCTCAAGTTGAGTTACAACTCATATGCACTAGCTAAGAATTGAATCGAGTGTAAGAGCTAGCCACCCAAGATCTAGAGGCCAAAGTGGAAAGCACAATAAAAAGAGAAGATCAATATAGGAAGAATGAACTATATTCCTATCAAAGAATGCAAATATACTACGATGCTTTGACATATGAGATTACAAAGGAGACTCCTTGGTTATATATCCAAGGTGAGGCATAGGATTAGATAAGATCACGACGAGTGTCTTAATCCTATGTCATGAGACAAATAATATTAAATGACTTAGAATACAAGAATTAAATGACGAAAGATAAGATCGAATGCCAACTAAGACTTTTAGAAAGATTCCTAAAACCTAAGTAAACTTAACATGTGAATAGGACCTACTAGGTGAACTAGTTAGCTAAAACACTATATTCACACCAACACCTAGGACCTTCCATTTGCTACTGGAGTTGTCTATCAACTAAGCAATTAGCCCCTCTTTGGCCAACCCATCATTGAATTAGGTGGCTTATTTTCAACAATTTTAAAGTATACTTGCATACATGTTAAATTCAATTTAAAAATATGTCTTACCCCCTTGTTTAGCGATGTCAAATGGGCCATACAATGACTTTAGCTTCTTAGCTACTCCTTTGAGTCTTTATGTTTGACACATTGCTATCATGCCTTGACTTATACTTATCTTGACTTTCTCTCAATATATCTTGGATTTGGAGGTGAATTAGCTATTTTTTTCAACAAACCTTTTAGCCATGTAGACTTCATAACTTGCTTCGTCTTCTTTCTTATGTGGTTTTCCCATAACAAAGGGACTTAGTGGTAAGTAATCAAAACATGCTTAGAAAGCAATTTATTGTTAGAAAAATGCAAAACCTAATTAAAGAATAGTAGATATGCACCAACTTTTCATTCCAAGTCTTAGGATGCCTCATGTTATACCCTCTCAAGAGTTGAATGGATGCTCT
This sequence comes from Sequoiadendron giganteum, assembly GCA_007115665.2. Lineage (NCBI taxonomy): Eukaryota > Viridiplantae > Streptophyta > Pinopsida > Cupressales > Cupressaceae > Sequoiadendron > Sequoiadendron giganteum. The sequence continues at coordinate 497,168,716 of CM021107.1, read as the reverse complement.
ATTCACCATGTTGGTTTACCCATTTATTTATTATGGAAATAAAAATAAGCATACTTGAAATTCGTATTGATATTCTACAATAAAATATTTCAAAAAGTTCCAACAAAGCAAGAGTCCAAATTCAAAACATTAGAAATTTGCAAACCGAAATGTGCACAAACATTAGTAATTTTTTAGTTGCCTCATTTGTCTTTGAAATTTATTTACAAGGAATTAGAAAACACATTTTGCTTCACTAGTCCATAATGACAAATTGAGTTAGGTATATACAACAAATTCACAAGTTTATTTTTCTTTCCATTCTTATACTTAATTACCAAATGAAAACATTGCAGGAATCCCATCCACACATAATTCCTAGCTTGTTGCAACTTAGATTGACCTGTCAAATATTAAAGAGGTTGATGGTCTATATGAATTATGGTTTATTTTTCCCATCAAATAATGCATCAATTTCTTGATATGTTTAAGCAAAGAACATACAATTTTATCATAAATGCAATTGCCCAAAGCTAGACCATGAAAGAATAATAGAAAGCATGCTTAGGTCCTTGGAGTAGGACAATCTGAATGACACAACCACTTGTATCAATTCTACCTCAAAAAATTATTAATTTATAGAACTAAAATTAATGAATGCTTAATCCTTTTCTTAAACCACTCAAATGAATTTTGGTTGATTTTGAACCCAAGTAAAGGACATACCACATGTTATAACAATATACTAAGTTATTGCTATGGATAGGAAAGAGTATTTGAAATTCATCAAATATTGGACTACACCTATAAAATTTCTTATCTTGGTCATGTTAGAAGGTTTGTGCCACTTCTTCATGGGATTGACAATAATTGGATTAGTACAAAGCTCTCCATCTCTAACCACACACCTTAAGTAGACAAGTGATTATTATGAAAACTCACATTTCTTCCCATTCAGTTGCAACTAGTTCTCCTTCAAAACATGCAACACCTCTTCCATATGGGTTAGATGCTCATCAATTTTTTTAATAAAAAAAAAATGTCATCTAAGTGCATAATGACACAAGAGTCTATAAGTAACATCCTCAATTCTTACCCTATTGTTTTGACCTATTTTTTAACTCATTAGGCTAATAATTCAAGTTTCCAAAGACAAGGGAAAATAATTTTTTCTTTTTCAATAACATAATTACATGTTGCATAAGTAATGTCACATAACATTGTATAAATGAAATAACATAATTCTAACTAAATGAAACTCATCTTTTCAAATACAGATCAAGGTCAAGGTATCCTTATTTGGATTACAATTCTTCTGTTTCACAAGTTTCGACTGTCGTTTGCAAGAGGGAGAGCATCACCCGAATGCTTTACCTCCAACCACGGACCAACGGTCCCCTGCACACCTTCCTAATTGGAAGTGGCCTCGCCCTTTGACGAAGAGTTTGGTATGGGAACTCCTAGTATTGAGTATCTGAGTATCTAGTGTTGTGTCCTACATAACAAGTTTAGCCATACAACTATGGATACCTTCCAACTATGCATGACACTATTGAAAATCTATAAAAACTTGGAGCATAGTGAATCGAAAAATTGTAAGTAGCGACTTCTACACTTACTTTGGCTAAAGTTTTGTTATATAATCACTCCACTTTATAAGGAAGTGGTTTCATAAGTTCACCCACCTCTAACTCGACTTAGAAATCCTACTAACCTGTGGTTAACTCTTCTTTTGGTTTGACCCAAAGGTTAACTAACTTAAACAAAATCTCTTTCAAGAGTGATGACTCACTAACGTCAATTATTTGACTAAATAAGTTTGACTCATTTATCTCGAATACCTTATTACATACTTGTAACAATCAAGGTCTAGGCATTTGCCTCTTATTCGAGTTCTTTCTTACTAGGTTGGTAACCGACTTGATTGGTTCTCTTCTTTTGACTAGAATACCCAAGTTACGCTCTTGTAACATTCGAGGTCTAGGCAACTGCCTTTTACTCAAGTCCTTAGTTTATAACCATGGGAGTAACTACTCTCCTATTCTATGCATAATTAGTTAATACTGATGACACAATGTCATTGACTAGACACACCTAGTCTCAATCTAACAGTAGTGACAATATATCGATATATAATAATCTAGTATTAAAATTAAATTGAAGATTACTTCCTCATATTAAAGTTTTAGATGTCCATCACTTACTCTTACGGATCCGTTCCTTAAGAACTCCATATCGAATACAATTAATCTTGAAGTGAACATAAACAATTGTCTTTTTCATAACTAATGGTTCAGACTCTTCATTGTCACATCAAGTATGGGTTCGTCCTTCTAGAACACCATTACCGATCTGGTTATTCATGAATTTCAATATCATTTAGTTTAATTCGATATAAAATCTTATATTCATAGTAATGTTCATTAATGATTCAACAATAATCTGTTTACTTTTGATAACTCAACTGAGAACCATTCGACTAATCTCTGAATTCTTCACAAGTTTCTCCGATCTTAAATCCTTTATATAATTATATAAAATACCTATGTTTGTTTGTATATAAAAATTCATATATCTTTTCCTCTCATGTGACACATATATTCTTGTATTTAAATGTATGATAAGTTTATATCCAAACTGGAGAATATTTTCTACTTGAGAGATATCTATGCTTCATTACCTTAAAATCTCCTAGCATTATGGCTTTGGTTTTGTCGAGACCGTAAAGTCCTCTTCTCAAGATTAAACTACCATGCATAGGTAATGATAAAGACTTCTTGTACAATATATAAGATAATATCATTCAAAAGATAATAAAGACGTATTCTCTTCTAATATGTTTTCAAATCCTCTTATTGAAAAGCAATATAAACTTATTCAAAACATTTTAAATATCAGATACCATCTTATTGGAATAGTATTATATTCCCATACTTAGCTTCTCTTCACTATTTTAATTTAACAAGTTGGTTGTTTGGGTTAAACACAACTTTAGAGAGATTTTAACCTTCTACTGAAGCTCTCTTTCTCTTACATACATATATGAACAATAATTCAGAATCACGTATTGCAAACATGATTTAACAAGTAATTAAATTAAAATTACTTAATACACCCAAATGTTTTTCATAGTCCACATTATCTCTTTGTATTTTAAATTAGTTATATGCATAAATAATCAAGCTATTCATACATGCACTCATATACTTTTCTAACAACTTTAATTTGCACATACTAATGACACTTAAGCAAACTTAGGTAAATAAAGAGCTTTGATTTGGAATTTGAAAGAGAAGGAAAGAGATTTATTTTAATCATGATTGGATTAAAATATCTTGACTCAATTCTTGACACTCCTTGCTTCAAAATCTGCACTTGAACTCAACTTTAACTTGTTGCCTTCTCAATTTTCAGCTCCCAACTTTGTTCTTGCACCTCTCCCTTGCTTCTAAACTGTTAGACTACAACTATCAAGTGAACTATAATTGAAACTAGCAAACTATCCTCACTCTTTGATGAATAGATAAATAGATTTCAAAAACTCTATGCACAAACTCACGTATGCACTATACTCCGGATTATCAATTGAATGAACAACCAAATGATGGGAAACTACCCTCTTTTTATACTAAAAATGAATAGCAACCAGTTGCAAAAAGGAAGCTTAATTCATTCAAATGATGTCACCACTCAAAAATCTACCAAGTGTGGGGGTTTATCTATTTGACTCAACCTCATTTGAAAGCCACAACTAGCATTTAGAAGGAGTCAACAATGCTATCATTCTTGTAATGTCCCCACTCTAGTCAGTATCAGTAGCAGATGGGTTAGCCTATTACTTGGACCCTCATAGGCTAATATGTTTGGATAGGGGGTCTCAGTGGTAGTGAATGGAGGGTATTGTCATTTCCATTTCCTTCAGTTCAGTATTGGGTTCAGTGCAGGCTTTTGCAGATCAATGTTCACTAGCTTTTGACGACACATCAAAATACTGAGTATTGAAGGAGATATTAATATTTCAGTGGTTAAATTATTAATTAACTTATGGGGATATTATAAAGTTATAATTTGACTTTATAAAAATTAAAGCCACTTAAATATTATAAAGTGAGGTTAAATCATTTAAGTAAAAACAGGTACGCCAAGTTGATGAAACATTTTAAAAGATTGTAAAGTGACTTGAATACATTTAAATTTATTTAAATAACAAAAGTCGTGCCTTTCGGAAATCATGCCATTTTGAGGAGAACAAAAGAGGCAAGAAACAAGTTGACCTCACCCTTTGATCATTTGACATCATTTCTTGGCTTCTTGATATTTATGCTTGAGATAAAAAACTAAAACATAAATTCTTCAATGATCTGCAATCTTGAAGTTGCGATCTACAATCTTGAAGCTATGAAAGACCAGTTGAATCATTGCTACAGAGAGGGCTTCATCCTGGAGTCCATTTGTGCTTGCATCAGATTTACTATTCAATATTTATCAGTTTTCAATAAAGGAAAGAGCTTGATCATTTGGGACGCCTTCTTTCCTCAGCTTTTTGCATCAATAAGGAGGTCGTACAATTCCTACAGTGGGACGTACCAATCACTAGGCATGGCGTGGGGTTTCTAGCGGGGACGTGTGAGCTAGAGGGAAGAAACACCTTTCATTTCTGGCATCTGACTGCTCCATCATGGACGCCTAGCATTCTCAGGCCATTTGATCTAGTTTCTGTCGGGGAGAATTCAGTATCTGGAGTTGGGCTACTGGATTTGTCAGATTCTCTGTAATGCATGGCTTGATCCATAATATATTATTTAATTAAGCTTAGGACCTCTATGTATGTTTTGTTAAATAATATTTGTTTGTAGCAATTACAAAATCTTTAAAATAATTGTAGTTACTCCATAATTGTTTGTTTATTCAATTTAGTACTATTTCTTGCTTGGCACACTTCTTTATTTTTTGCATAAAATTCACCAAAACAAGCAAAAACAATACAATTTAGCATCAAGGGTAGAGTTAGAACCAGCGGGGATCTTCATAGTGGTATCAAAGCTTTGATCTTGCCATCCTGGAGGGTTAGAAGTTCATATGCAACCACATCAGTTTGGGCCTCATAGGTATTACTCACGTAGGAGACCTAGATTATAGAGAAACTAGTACCATTTTGAGGGGATACCATTGGGAAACCAGTTTGAGGAGATACCATTAGAAAGCATGGGGGACAGGGATGATATTGAGCCGCCTAGAAACCATGGTAATAATGAGGACAAAGAAGCCAAAGACATTATAAGGGGTCTTGTAGCTGGGAAGGAACATGTAGCAAATGTGTTGCAACAACTTAGTACAACCGTTCAACATTTGACTATTCCTAGGAGACTGAATCAGGATCAGGAGGAGGATGGTAGTGTGGCTAGAGTCCCACGGATCAGAGTAGCACCCACACACACCTATGATAGACCTATATGCCCAACATTAGTGAGAAATGAACACGAGGAGGAGGAAGTGGCTGAGGAGGAAGGTGATGTGGTCTTTGCAGATAACGTGATGACACTGCATGGTGAGTGGGAAGCATTACCATAAAGATTTACGAATCATCTTAATTTTGATAGGTTCATGAGTTAGAAAAGAAAGCACAATAGGAACATGATTGACAAGAGACCAAGGAATAAAAACAACGATCTTAGACATGCAACCAACAAGCTCACACTCTCCACTTTTGATGGCAACGAAAGGGTTACAACCAGAGCTTGGATTGGAAAGTTGGACACTTTCTTGACCCTACGTCTTATGGAAGAAGAACATGCCATTAAGTTCACAACCTTGCATTTAGATGGGATAGCCCATGATTGGTGGCACCATGGGATGGTTACCTTGGAACATGACCTCATCATTACATATCAGGAGTTCACTGACAAGTTAGTTGAGTGTTTTGACAAAAGAGATCCAGAGTTGTACTTCAGAGATCTAGCTTAGCTAAAACAAATGGGCAGTTTGGAACTTTACATTGGTGAATTTCAAAATCTTTCGGTCATGGTTACAAGTATCTTAGAGAAGAGGCTGGTCATATTATTTGTAGAGGGTCTTTATGAGCCTATGAAGGGTTGGATCAAGGCTTTTGATCCCCCTACTTTGCAAGAAGCTACGAGGAAATCTCGTAGCATGGAACTTACAACTCCACGTAGTAAGTTCAACTCAAATTCAATACCATCTTCATCTTATAATGACAACAAATCAGATCCAAAGAAATAAAAAAATATTGATCAAAAGAAGAAAAATGCAGCCCCTTTGGACAGGGAAACAATTAATGATTTACATAGGAGGAAGTTGTGTTTCTATTGCAAGGGTTCTTATGATCTTAACCACGATTGTCCTCTTAAGCCTAAGGGTCAAAATAGGCATATGGAGTGGTTTTATGAGGATGAAAACATAAATGATATAATAGACCAACAAGCTGATCAAGAGGATGCAAGGATTGAAAACTCAAAAATTGAGGTGGAAAATGAAGGAGAAATGGAGCTACAAGAAGCTCATATGCCTAGCATGCAAAGGGAAGGCTCCTTCAAGTTGCATGGACTCTTGGCTGGTCAAAGAGTCATTTATTTGCTTGATACAGGTGCAACACACAATTTCATAGATGCATGGTTGGTGCCAAAGCGTGGAATTCAAACTCAAGAGTTTGAAGGGATAAGGGTAAAATTTGCTGATGGTTACACTCTCAAATGTGAGAGAATGATTCTAGATCTGCTTATGAGACTCAATAACTATGAGTTTTAAGCATATTTTTATGTGGTTAATATGGGAGGCATGGATGTGGTCCTTGGCATGAAGTGGCTTCATACAATTGGTGAATTTACACTCAACCTTAGAGAAATGGAAATGAAATTCAATGTGGATGGGACTAATCATGCACTTAAAGCCATTAAGGATAGCAACTTGAAGGTAATCACTCTTAGGAGAATGGAGAGACTTGTTAAACATGACATGGTGGAGTGGGCAGCAAAATGCAAGTTGATGCCTTCATATGATGAGCAGCACAAAAAACCCTATCATCTAGATGTTTAGGAGCTCAGAATTACACATACAAAGGTGTTTAGTGACATACCACATGGTAGTCCTATTGATAGAGGCATACATCAAATCATTGAGTTGGAGGAGGGCACCAAGCCCATCATGATTACACCTTACTGACACCCAAAGCGTTTGAAGGATGAAATTGAGAAAATGATCAAGGAAATTTTAGCTATGGGACACATAAGGCCGGGTAAGTCTCCTTTCGCTTCATCAATTATTTTGGTGAAGAAGAAAGATGGTACACTCAAGATGTGCATTGATTATCAAATGTTGAACAAAAGGACAATTAAGAATAGGTATCCCATTCCTCCTTACCGACACCCAAAGCGTTTGAAGGATGAAATTGAGAAAATGATCAAGGAAATTTTAGCTATGGGACACATAAGGCCGAGTAAGTCTCCTTTCACTTCATCAGTTATTTTGGTGAAGAAGAAAGATGGTACACTCAAGATGTGTATTGATTACCGAATGTTGAACAAGAGGACAATTAAGAATAGGTATCCCATTCCTCGCATCGACGAGTTGATAAATGATCTTCATGGAGCTTGTTACTTCTCCAAGATAGACTTGAGAACATGATACCACCAGATCAGAGTCAGAGAGCAGGATGTTGAGAAGACTACATTTAGATGTCAGTGTGGACACTATGATTTTTTGGTTATGCCCTTTGGCTTAACCAACACACCAACTACTTTCTAGTCTTCTATGAATAGGGTCTTCCACTCTTTGTTGAGAAAATTTGTTCTGGTGTTCTTTGATGATATTTTGGTTTACAACAAATCTTGGGAGGAGCACATGGTTCACTTGGATAATATTTTGGGCATACTTGACAAGAGTCCTTGTACACCAAGGAGTCCAAGTGCCTATTTGGCATGGAAAAACTTTTATATTTGGGTCACATCATTAGCGCAAAGGGAGTTTGCATGGATCTTGATAAGGTTCGTGTCATTATTGATTGGCCTACTCCTGAGACTTTGAATCAACTCAGGGGATTTGTGGGGTTATACACCTTCTACCATCGGTTTCTTAGTGGATTCTCGCGGCATGCTACACCACTTACAAATTTGACTAAGAAGGGAGCATTTGTTTTCACAACTCAAGCACAAGAGTGTTTCGAGAAGTTCAAACAATTGATGACTACATGTCTAGTTCTAGCTTTGTTGGATTTCACCAAGCCTTTTGAGCTTCATTGTGATGCTTGTAGAGAGGGTATTGGTGAAATGATTATGTAGGACTATCACTTGATAGAGTTTGAGAGAAAGATGCTAAGGATTCTTGAGAGAATCTACAATATATACGATAAGGAAATGTTGGCCACCATGCATGCAATGGCCAAGTTCAAGCAGTACCTAGTTGGCAATAAGTTTTGTGTTAAAATTGATCATAATAGCTTGAGGCATTTCCTTGGATAAAGGGATCTAAATAAATGTCAACATAAATGGGTCAAAAAGTTACAATCTTATGATTTTGACATCTCCTATGTCAAAGGGACTCAAAACGTTGTTGCTAACACCTTATCTCACCATCCCCATTTGAGCTCCATGGCAGAGATTTCAAAGGATTGGAGTCACTTGATCATAGCAAAGTATGCCAAGAATCTGTGGGCTTCTGGCATTATTGATGGGACAGTTCAAGACAACATGTACTCTCTTGTGAATGACCTCATCATTTACAAAGAGAGAATAATCTTAGTCCCAAGTTCAGATGTGAGGAACAAGGTGTTGAGGACTTTCCACGATTCACCCATGCCTAGTCATCCTGGATACTTTAGGACCTATAAGAAGGTACAAGAGAGATTCACTTGGAAGGGTCTCAAATCTAATGTTATTCATTATGTTAGGGAGTGCTCTGTTTTTCAATGTAGACATCTAAATTTGACCACTTCCATATGGTCAAAATTGTCTACTCTATTCATCTATTTCGTTAATAATAATATTCCATTTTCTGCCTAAGGTTCCTAAAGTATGTAATTAAATAATTAAATACTTTACCTTACACCTTTTATTCTCTAAATTAAATAAATATGTCAATTTATTTCATTTAGTCACTTAATCTTTTGATTAAAAATCAATTTTTAATTCCTCATTTTCTCTCTCCTTGTCACATCCTCCATAATCCTTTTCTAATCTAGATTAAATAAATTAATCCATGATTTGGATGTGCACCACTTAATCAAGATTAGTGTCACATCCTCAATAATCTCCCACTTGCTTCTAATCTTTCATTAATTATCCTAATCCTGTGTTTGCACAACCTTAATCAAGGTCATTAGCCACATTTATCATGCCTTTTTAAGTCAACATTTTTATTTGCTTTTCTTGGCCTTGACCCTCTTTCCCATGTGAATTTTTAATTCACATTTATTCACCCTAGGTCTCTCTTCCCCATGTGAATTTTTAATTCACCTTTTATCCTTCCAAGGTTTACCTTATCGCCATGCAAGTTCTAGAACACGTGACTTGTCACTTCACACGTGCCAAAGACATCTAGAACATTGGATTTGTCACATCACTCACATGTGACAAATTCCCACTCTTTTTGGAAAATCTCTCTTATCCATTAGATTCTCTCAAGCATGTGAATTTTAAATTCACATTTATTTCTCCAACTACTTTCTCATTCCCCATGGAGATTTTTGAGGAATTCTAAAATCCCTCAAATGTCTTTTTCACTCTCATTTGGGAACAAGAAGTTCATTTTTGAGGAAATCTTCTCATGCTCCAAGGTACTTGTCCTTTCTCCACATCATGTACCTTTCTTCCACCTCACTTCCAAATCATCTCATCCTAAGCCATCTCACATTCTACATGTCAAGATGTGAGGGCTTGTGAGTTCTCAACTCACCATAGCCCTCCATCTTGACCTTGTTGGTTTAATCTTAACCGTTGAATTCTCTAGAGAATTCAAATTGCTCTATAAATACTCCCCTCTCTTCTCTCATTTAGGAGACTTAGCCATTTGCACCTTTATGCTACCAAATTTCTCATTCAATTTGCAAGCATCATATTAGCCATTTAGCCAAACCACTTAGTCATTAGCACTTGCATTGATCACATTGCACATATTGCATACACCATTTCAATAGCCATCCAAAGAGCACACAAGCTTCCAAACATCAAGGGCCAACCAAGGAATTTGCAGCAAAGGTATAATCACTTGTTTTTTTTTTCTTTTGTTATCTTATTTCATTGCATTATCATTCCTTAGGCTAATCTTGAGGTGTGTCTTTTGTGTTATTCCATTGGTGCATTATAGTTAGATTTTCATCTTTAGAATATGATAGACATTTAAGGGATCACATTTCTGGCACGGTAGGTGGGACCCACAAACGGGTCTCTTTATTTCACATTTTCTATTGTTGAGTTTGTTTGCAGGTTCAGGTTGCAGAGGGGCAGACTTGCCTTGCAGAGGGGTGGATTTTTCCTACTGGTTCACTATTTTCTAACCTTTTTGCTGTAGAGGGGCATATTGCCCTACTGGTTCACTATTTTCTAACTTTGCTGTTGCAGAGAGGCGGATTTGCCCTGTTGGTTCACCGTTTTCTAACATTTTCACTGCAGAGGGGCGGATTTACCCTCCCGGTTCACTGTTTGCTAACATTTTCACTGCAGAGGGGCGGATTTGCCCTACTGGTTCACTATTTTCTAACATTTCTACTGCAGAGGGGCGGATTTTCCTTGTTGGTTCACTATTTTCTGACATTTTACTGTAGAGGGGTGGATTTTCCTTGTTGGTTCACTATTTTCTGACATTTTACTGTAGAGGGGTAGATTTTCCCTGTTGGTTCACTATTTTTTTGACATTTTATTGCAAAGGGGCGGATTTGCCCTATTGGTTCACTATTTTCTGACATTTTACTGTAGAGGGGCGGATTTTCCTTGCCGTTTCACTATTTTCTGACATTTTACCGTAGAGGGGTGGATTTGCCTTGCTATTTACACTTTTTTCTGATATCTGACTGCAGAGGGGCGGATTTTTCCTAAACATCACATTTTGAAAGGTAAAAATAGGCATTTAGCTTTGTTTTTGTCTTAGGTTTTTGCTGTTTTGAGGTTCTAACCCCCTAACCTTGTTTGTTTGAGAGTATAGTTGGATTTTTTGCAAATATTTTGTAGCATACTTTCATAATTGACAAAGAACGAAGGGTAAAACAACTAACATTTGTTTGCAGGGTCATCCATTTGTTCAAATTTTAAAACCTTTCCTTGCTGTTTTCATCTAGGCACATAGTTTAATTAAGGGGAAGTAAAATCTTCTACTTGGTGTGTCTATTTTTGTGTTACCCAAAGGGGGCATTAGTTTTTTTTTTCTTTCCCCTTGCACCTCGTGTGAGACTGGGGAGTAGCTGGAAATGATTACTGACTTCTTTTTAGAGGGACATGCTTGGGGATTTCATCACCCCAAGGGACCATCCCAACCACGCGTATCGATGGGGTATGAAAAGGGGGGAGAGCCAAAGCTATACCACAATCCAGTCACGTCATGTCTGGCGGAGTGTTGAAGCTAAGGTGATACCTAGATAGACGTGAAGAGTTGGCTTGAGCCCTTAAGTATCTTGCTGGGGTTCCCTACTCACGCTTGTGACAGGCTGGTGTTCACGGTATGGGCCTCATGTATTGAGAATATATCGAGGACTCCCTAGAAGCCTTGTACATCCTAGATTAAGACCTTTTGGCCATACCCTTAACTCTAATCATAGGATTGTGCCTTTCTAAAGTGTCTTTTTGTGAGAAACCAATAAATTTTTGATAAGTCAACCTCATTGTTGTCATTTCAAGTCCTTGCCATAGTCATTTTCATCCAAACCAAGTCCCTGTTTTCCACATAAAGGTGGATACACCCTCCAGTTTACTATAGTGGGGCAGATTTTCCTTGCAGATTGTTGCAGAGGGGTGGATATGCCCTCCTGAACAAACAATTTTTCCCCATTTGACCATTTCAAGCCTCCGTTCGATCGTTTAACCATTCCAAACACCCATTTAACCTTTCTAAACTTCCGTTTCTCACTCACATTACTCATTTCACAACTAGGGGAACCCGTTTCACCATTTCACCATGTGTGACCTAAACATTTGCACTTTCCAAAAATATCACTTCAACATCACCCCCCATTATATAAAAACCATCAAGACATCTTTAGTGTCCATTCTTCATCATCTTTCAAAACAAAATCACTTAAACCTTGTTTTAGGAGTTATCCCTTGAATCGACCAAGACGTTAAGTTTGATCGTTATCTTTCATATCAATCATTGTCTTCAACCTAATGAATCCACTTCTATCCTAAGGCGGATTTGTGTTGAAATTTAGCATCATTGGCCCAAATCAATCCCCTTCCATCTCAAGGTGGATTCGACACCATGATCATTGGTTCAACCCGTTTAATTCGATCAACCAACATTTTAAGTCACCTAGGGTGATTTCCAAATTGGGTTTTGGGATCCCTTCCATCAAAATATCCTAATCCATCATCCAATCCAAAACAAACTTATCCAATTGATCCAAACAATCCAATTCAATCTATCCAAATCCAATATCATCCAATCAAAATCCCATCATCCGATCAAAATTTCATCATCTAATCAAATCCAATCCTTATCCAATCATCAAATAATTGATACATCATCTTATCAATCATCCAATCCAATCCCACAATTTTAATCCAATCCAAATCAATCAATCCAAATCATCATTTAGAAGTTGGATCTCAAAAGAACTTAGTTGTTTTTCACGTTCATTCTCGTTTAGAACCGTTCACAAACAAAAAAGCAAATGGCAGACAAACAAACCCAAGGTTCCCAACCAAATATCCCTCAAGATCCCAATAACATTCCAAGAAATCCACACGATCCCCATAACGTCGTCTCATCCCAATCAAACACCGATATCCAGAATATCACACCACCCGGTGACGAGAACATGGTCAATCAACCTAAAGTCACCGTTGATGAATACCTTAGTAATTCTGACAATGTACAAATGACGGATCGTATCCTCAATGAACATGGGGATAAGATCCTCACCACCCTACTCATGAAGGGAGTTAAACCACCATCTGAATTTGATGCCTCACTATATGTCCTCCCAACATCTGTTGATCCGCAAACTTCGCAAAATGCTCCAAGAAATTCCTGCCCCTGAGAGTGCACCCATGGACAACTGGTACCACCCCGAATTTGGAAATGCTGTCATCCATCAAGTCCAAGAATATCCTCATCTTCCGACCACAACATCTACTATCCCACCACCAAATCCTAATGATCCCTATGCCTATGACATGCCATCATACATCCCATCTGCTCCACCGCTTCGTCCCCCGTATCCTAATACTGGGGGCACACCTATACTTACCAATTTGCTACCTCCTGCATTTCAACAACTTCCAATTAATCCACACCAACCCACCAAATTGTAAGCACCACCACAACATACTGCTACCGCTGTAGCCTCATCTCAACCCTCGCATCCACAACATCCACAACACACTATCACTATCCCACAACAAAACATTTTGATCCCTCAACAACACACTACCATTCCTACACAAACATCACATCAAGTAGTACAAACTACCTTGCAGCCACAACAACCACCACATGGCCCTTTTGTGGCCGTCCCCCGACAACAACATATCTCATCTCACCCACCTCACCAACAATAGCCCCAACAATGACCCCCACAACATCATGTACATATCCCTACACAAACACACAATAATCTGCTTACCAAGTACCTCTATCATCCCTCTAGCACATACATTGTTCCATCCCACCTCAATATGAATCCTCATCAAAATGCTCAAAACCAAATGTAGACCCAATTACCACCTTACACCAATCCTTCGCAGCCACATAATCATCCCCACCAAAAACCATCAAATCCATCCCCATATGCCACACAACAACCCACCATTGCGCAATAATACCAATCCTATCCGCCCTACCTTCAACAACAACAAACCTACCAGCAGGGTGCACTTTCCATCCCTTATTACCAAAAACCATTATCACATCAACAAAGAGTTCCTACCACCATGTATTACCAAAATGCTACACAACAACAAGACCCGTCCCTCGCTTCCTACTATCAACAAAAATCACCTTACCAACAAGTGGCTCCCACTCATTACAATATGTCATCCAACTATCCATCCAATTATAATCAGCAAATGCATTCATATCCAACTCAATTTACCTATGATCTGATAGCGGCAGGACCATCCTCATCATACCCGCAATACTATCCAGATAATCAACCCACTCCAATTCCCACAACACCCGTCAATAAGGACTTGGAAGAAGTAAAAGAAACATTAAAGGATCTACAAGATGGAACGGGCAAATAGACATTCAAGTTTGAGGACATCTGTCCTTATCCTTTTGATCCCTCCATCTCCTTGGCTCCTTTTCCCAAGCATTTTGAGATACCAAAATTCAAAAAATATAAAGGAACCAGGGACTGCAGAGCCCACCTTCAAGAATTTTATGCCCATTTCCAAGAGGTCATGCATAATGACAATTATCTTATTTGAATTTTTCCTAAGAGTCTACAAGGAGTTTCCCTTAACTGGTTTATGGGCCTTGAAAAAGGATCTATCAAAACCTTTGCACAACTATCTGAACAATTCGTCTCCCATTTTTCCTTCAATCTGGAAAAGAATATTGACACGCTTTATCTCCTAAAGGAAAAATAACGTGATGGGGAGACCTTTGCTAGCTATCTGCAATGATGGCATGCCTTGGCCAGTCGGATGAAATCCCCACTATCAGAAAAGGACATGGTCACATTGTTCATAAAAAATTCTCATCCATATATGGCTCATAATTTATGTCTCCACTACATCACCACTTTTGCAACACTTGTGGAGAAGGGTCCCATCCTAGAACGAGCTCTTGTTGCTAAAGGGCAAGTCAAGATTTTCAATTCCGATAAAGAAAAATCCTTTGGGGATAAACCTCGATATTGGAATAAAAACAAAAACATTGTTAATGATGGTGTCATTGACACCAAACACGTCTAGGTGGCTACCACCTTGTAGAAATATCCACCTCAACAATAAAAAAAATCAATGCCAAATGCCATATCCGTGCCCCAAGGAGCACCTCGGCAACAGTCAAACCAAAACAACCAAGGGGGAAACAAATGACAGTTCACTCAATTGGGAGAACCCCTTAGCATCGTGTTCAATAAAATTCTTCAAGCCAACTACCCCATTACTTATCTTATAACCAAGCCCCTCAATGAGTCCAAGCCCAAGCTAGCTTGGTTCAAAGATAACGAATACTTTGAATTCCACAAGATCAAAGGGTACACATTGGATAAGTGTCAAGGACTAAAATATTATGTTCAAGGTCTAATAGATCGGGGTGAAATCCATGTGGATGCTAACACGACGTCTTTGTCCAATGATCAACTCCAAATATATCAAAATGTCTTCCCTAAACACAATCAGGGTCCTAGTACTACCAACTCTAATCCTGGACCTAACAACAATAACAACCAAAATAGCAGGACCAGTAACATCAACTATACAAATTTTCCATACAATTACCAAGGTGTGGTCACATATGTTGAACAAGTAGAGCCACGTGTATCCATGATACACATCAAGGGAAAGGATCCACAATGTGTTGTTACCACTCGTCAAACCCGCATCACAATCCCAACAGCTCCTGCATCTACCCAACTGCCATCCGTCAGTTCACAATATAACATCCTTGACCGCCTAGGCAAGACTACAACTCAGATATCCATCCTAGATCTGCTTAAGTCATCTTTCGTGTATCTAGACATCTTGACTAAGGCTTTACAAAGCACACAAGTTCCCGATGATATTGACCCCACCCAATTTCAAGCATTGGTGGGAAATCTCTCATCAACCTATCAATTAGCCTTCAGCCAAAAGGACATGCCGTGCCTTGAATCAAACCATAACCTCCCCCTCCATCTCGAGGTTGGTGTAAATTGTCAAAAAGTGAAAAGGGTATTGGTAGATGATGGTTCAACCCTAAATATTTGTACACTAAATTTTATACAACAGGTAGGATACACCCAGGCTGACCTAAATAATCAGGTGATCACTATTAAGGCATATGACAATGTAAAAAGATATTATGAAGGCACATCTGTCTTCCTATTCAGGTGGGTCCCATTATGTAGTATACTATGTGTCATGTTCTGAACCTCGAACTTCCATACAAAATTCTCCTTGGTCATCCATGGATTTATTCTATGCAGGTCATCCCATACACCTACCATCAATATTTGAAGTTCCCATTTCAAGGAATGGAAGTCACCATACAGGCTAATCCACAACATTTTGAATATTGTCGTGCCTTAGAAGTTTCCTTTCTGCATTCACATTACTGCCCAAGAGTCGAAATGGAGGCATCCCAAACATCTAATTCTCATCCATCCACCAATACACTAAACACCTCATCCATACTATCATCTACATCTCATTCCACCATTACCAAGGTCTAGATCATCAACAAGGGATGTGGAAAATATGAAATGGATACCACACTAAATGTGGCAACCATGCAAACCTCGTTGTGAACATATGGGCAACCATCTCCATCAGCTCCAAAGGAAGAAGAAAAAACACTCACCCTCACTTCCAAAAACATGGGCTCAACCACATTCAATGATCTGGGTTCCCTTTAGGATCAAATGGAAGCTGATATCAACCAATGGGTTTACAGAGAAGAACCTGAGCCACCACATCCCCTCATAGAATATTTCCAAGAAGTCTATCCACATGCCTCCAAGTTCATTGAAAAGTGCAATTAACAAGGCAGAGGCCTTGGTGTGGAAGAACAAGGAAAATGCCAGCCCATTGAAGCAGCTACCATCCGACCAAGAAATTTGGGCTTGGGTTATGATACTAAATAGAAAGGTCCTGCAACATCCTCTAGCACTTCTAACAATTTTATTGTCGATGACGGGTCCCTCGAAGACATACTAGAATAAGAGTCCATCATACATGCGTACAATGATTTAGATCACATTGATCTCCTTGCCATGTTTGAATGCTTATCTGTTTGCACCATAACCTTATCCCTCAAACATCCTGAACTTATAGATCACGACCTATAAGGTAGCACACCCATCGAAACATTTCCCTTAGTGGATACCTACGTACATCTCATGGGATTGGGGGAAGATGAATGCCCTAACTGCAAAAGCAAAAAGAAACGAAAACAAAATAGGTCATCAAGTGAAAACCTCCCTGAGGCACTTTTTGATTGGGAAAAAGTAAAAACAAAGGGTGTATCTGATAGTGAAAACCTCAATGAGGCACTGGAGGATGGGGATGTTCATCTTCCCCTTGTGGGAGCACAAATATCTGAGTGGTATTTTATTCTCATTGAAGAGACACATGAGGTAAATTTGGGGACATAAGAAAATCCAAGAATCACTTATGTAGCCAAATCTTTATCAGAAGAAGAGTATTCGACCATTGTCCAAATTCTCAGAGAAGGTGTTATCAATTTTGCATGAGCTTATTCAGATAGCCTGGCCTTGATCCTGATCTTGTTGTACATCATTTAGATGTTCATCCAGATGCCAAACCTGTCAAACAAAAACTATGCAAAATGCATCCTCAGGTAGCCCTATTAGTCAAAAAAGAATTGGAGAAATTGCTAGAAGCTAGATTCATTCAACCCATTGATTATTCCGATTGGATTTCCAACATAGTGCCTATCGCTAAACCTAATGGTGATATTAGGATTTGCACAGATTTTTGGGATCTCAGCAAAGCCTGTCCATGACTTCCCATTACCCAATATCGACATGTTGGTTGACATCACTGCAGGACATGAGATGTTGTCCCTTATGGATGGTTTCTTTGGCTACAATCAGATTTAAATTGCACCTGAAGACCAACACAAGACCGCTTTTACAACGCCTTGGGGTACCTTCTGTTACAATGTTATGCCCTTTGGTCTCAAGAATGCAGGTGCAACATATCAACGAGAAATGACCTTCATATTCCATGACCTTATCCACATTATCATGGAGGATTATGTTGATAACTTGCTGGGAAAATCTAGAACTAGAGAAGAGCACCCTACCATTCTAAAAAAGATCTTTGAGTGATTGGAGCAGTACAAGCTAAGACTGAATCTAAAAAAGTGTGTGTTTGGTGTCACGTCAGGGAAATTTTTAGGCTTCATAGTCTCCTAGAGGGGCATCGAGGTTGATCCTACTAAATTAAAAGCTATCATGGATATGCCTCCACCTCGAAACCTAAAATAGTTAAGGAGCCTTCAAGGAAAGCTCCAATCTATTCATCGGTTTATAGCTCAGCTTGTAGATAAATGTCAGTCGTTCACCCACCTTCTAAAGAAAGACACCACCTTCAAGTGGAATCAACAATGTCAGTTGGGTTTTGATAAGATCAAAGATTACTTGGCCCACCCACCAATCTTGTTGCCACCTATCCCAGGAAAACCCCTCCTGCTATACATCTCTGCCACTTCAGTTGCACTAGGGGCATTGTTGGCGCAACATGATGAGTCCTCAAAAGAGCGAGCAAACTATTACATTAGCCGAACACTGGTCGGTTATGAATTGAATTATTCACCAATGGAGAAACCATGCATCACCATGGTCTTCAATACACAAAAATTACGTCATTATATGCTCAGCCATCCAGTAAAGTTGATATCAAAGGTCTATCCTCTCAAATACCTGTTGTCTAAGACAACCCTAACTGGCTGCATGGCTAAATGGATCATGCTTCTAAGTGAGTTTGATATAGAATATGTGGACAAAAAATCCATTAAAGGACAAATAATCATAGATTAGTTGGAAAATGCTCCTTTAGAGGATGCTTATCTTTTGAATACAAAGTTCCTTGATGAAGAAGTCTTTTCAATCACATAAACCACTACCTGGACACTCTACTTTGATGACTCATACACTCACAATGGATCTGGGGCGGGAATTTTTCTGGTCACACCACAAGGTGATTAGATTCCAAAGTCATTCAGGTTGGCATTCCCATGCACTAACAACATAGCAAATTATGAAGCTCTCATCACAGGTCTTCGAGTTGTCTCCCAATTGAATATCACTCATCTACGAGTTTTTGGCGACTCTCAATTGGTCATTAAACAAGTCAATGACGAATTTCAAACCAAAGATGACAAGTTATTGCCTTACAAACACATGGTGGATGACTTCAAGAAATATTTTTCCTTCATCCAATTTGAGCAGATTCTAAGACTTCAGAATAAGGCATCATACGCTATGGCTACTATTAGGTCCCTAAATGACATACCAAAAGGCCGCACAAATTATTAGTTCCTAGTCAACCAACTCTTAATCCTAGTGTATGATATCCCTGAGAGTGACATGGTGTGTGATATTGTAGGCCTTGAATCCCCTTGGTACCAAGAAATTTACACCTATATTCATGACAACACCCTACCATCTGGTCTCACAAGAAACCAACGTAAATCATTTATCCAACGCACAACCCAATACACCATCATTGGTGATACACTTTATCGACATGGGTATGATGGAACTCTCCTTCATTGTTTAGACGAAACCGAAGCCTGCACGACATTAGTATAAGTGCATAGCGGTATTTGTGGGGCTCATTCTAATGGTATGACCTTAGCCAAAAGGATTCTAAGAGTAGGGTATTACTGGCCTACAATGGAACATGATGCTTGTGAATTTATCAAAAGGTGTCTTCTGTGTCAACAACATGCAGACTTGATTCACGCCCCGAAACAAGAGTTACAACCTATCATGACACCTTGGCCATTTTCACAATGGGGTTTCGACTTGGTTGGCAAGATCTACCCTGCATCCTCCGATGGTCACATCTTTATCATCACAACTACTGAATATTTCACCAAGTGGGTGGAAGCCATACCACTCACTCAAATCAATGGTATTCAGATCTCCAATTTCATCCTCTACCATATCCTCTGCAAGTATGGTATCCCCTCCACCATCATCACTGATAATATAAATCCATTCAAGAATAAGTGCATGAATTTCCTCTATGAAACATATCATATCCAACATCGTTGGTCCACCCCTTATTATCCCCAAGGTAATAGACAAGCAGAGGCAACAAACAAAACATTGATCAAAATCACTAAGAAGATGGTCAATAGCACTGGCTGAGATTGGCACCTCCATCTTGCTCTTTGAGCATATCGTACGTCCATCTGCACCCCCATCGGCTTTACTCCATACTCCCTTGTCTATGGCGCTGAAGCCATATTTCCAATCGAAGTCGAAATATCCTCACTCCGAATATCACTCAAGAATCTCATCACCGACGAAGACACCCGAGTGGCACGACTCGCACAATTGGAATTACTGAATGAAAAATGGGTCAAGGCTTATAACCATATGCAAGCCTATCAACACCGACTCTTAAGGAGCTACAATAAGAAAGACCACCCTCATTAATTCAATATGGGCGACTTAGTTCTTAAGGAAAGTCAATGAAATCAACAAGATCGAGAAAAGAAGGGTAAGTTTGAAGCTAATTGGTTGGGCCCTTATGTCATCACCACAAAGTATGGTTCTGGTGCATACAAGCTATCTACCCCTGAAGGATAACCCATAGAAGAACCCATCAACATCATGCATGTAAATAAATTCTATACTTAGGTCAGCTGGGGTATCTTATCCTTTAAAATCCGAAAAATACAAAAAAAAGTAAAAAAATGTCAAAATACAATTTTTTTTTTTTAAATTCCAAAAAATCCAAAATTAGTACAGAGAAATAATTCATCCTATGGTGAAAACCACCCCTGCATAGCACCTTGGATATGTACGATTGGTGAAAACGTGCAACAGGTGCCTCTCGTATAGGGCTTAATCATTATCTACCTCTTGTCCTAGTTACTTTATAATTTATCCACCTCCTTGCTAATATCCTCCCATCCGCTTGCATCACCTAGTCACTTGGTATATTTCTAGTTGAGCATTGGACGAACGTCATCCGCTATCTAACATCCCAATATTTTTATCCTAATATGAGCTTGTGTCATCTCATTGTTGTGGTCATCTCCATCTAGAGTCATTCATTATGTCGGTCTCCATCTAGGTTTCATCTTGTTTTTCTTGAACTACATTGCCCCTGCGCTTCCACGTAGGCAAGGTTGATTATTTGATCGACCCTCGGGGCTTTGTTTCGTGTCATCTCTTGTTTTTCCTATCTTTGTCAAACTACGACGCCTCTGCGCTTGCACGTAGGCAAGGCTAATCTCTTGATCAACCCTTGAGGCACTTTTTCCTCCATTATCCATCACCATTTGTCCACTTTATGATCTTAACCATCGTCAGTCTTTTGTCCTTATCGAACTATGTTGCCCCTGCGCTTTCACGTAGGCAAGGTTGATCATTTGATCCACCCCCAGGGCATTTTTACCATCTTGTGATGGTTGTTTGTCATCCATCCTCATCGTCCCCTTTTTGATTTTTTCCATAGTCGGTCATCCTTTATCTTTTTTGAACTACATTGTCCCTGCGCTTCCACGTAGGCAAGGTTGATCTTTTGATCTGCCCTCGGGGCTTTTGTGTCTTGTCTTGGTCATCCATCGGTTTCCATTAGTGCACTTTTTTCTCTTGTCCATGGTATTTCCTTGAACTACGAGGGCTTTACGCTTTCACGTAAGCAAGGCTAATCTTTGATTAGCCCCATAGCCCCTAGGACTTTAGGGTGTGTCGGTCTTCTTGTATTGTCTTGTTGTCTTGTCATCTTGTCGTGTTGTCAAGCATGCCCCTATCATCGCTATTTCTTCACAAACAAGATCTTCTAGTGTCAAGAAATCTGATTGGTGGCAAACATTCTACGTCATCTAGGTCATTTTAGTTTAGTATCCATCATCGGTCTTAACAAGATGCATCGTTCCTAACAAACCACATCAACCCCAGCCATCCTTGTGATCTTATGGCAAAGGATGTTTGAAATTGATCGTGATCTTTTGGTGCTTTTGGATTTTGTTTATTGTTTGAGCTCCCTCTTATAACTAGTCAAGATCACCATGATCCACCATATTATGGTGCATTTTTCCTAGTCAACATAGGGGCATCTCTTTATCATTTATTGTTGTTGTCTGCTTGGTTGTCCCACGTGGTACCCACCAGGATTCTCCCCGGATTTTGTGTTATGTGGGAACATCCCTTTGTGCTTGTGGTTATCCCAATGCCTGGCCTGACCAAAGTCTTTCTTACTTTGGGGTATTGGGATAACCTTGTTTGTTGTGTTTGTTTTCTGCATTAGACAATAATTCGCCTTGGTTTCATCTACCATGGTGGCTGGTGTCTTATGCTATAGCAAAAATCAGTGCTTTGAAAGATGGAAAACTGCATTCATGTTGCATTTCATCTCATTGCATATGCCCTTCATCTATTATCTTTCCTAACCTCTAACTCATGATTTTGGTTGTGCAAAATTTGATTCCTTCCTACTTTATTTTCTTCTCAAGATACTAATGGTTCTTGACAGGTGTAGTATCACACCCACAATACGACTATCATCTACCTACATTCCTAGGCTAGTCCTCATTGATACTTGTGTTTGCATTGTATTTAGTGTTTCAGTTCATTTTCCATCCATATTTCACAAGTTCATTAGGTTAAACATCTTAGGTTCATTTATCTATATATTTCCATAATC
Organism: Sequoiadendron giganteum; assembly: GCA_007115665.2. NCBI lineage: Eukaryota > Viridiplantae > Streptophyta > Pinopsida > Cupressales > Cupressaceae > Sequoiadendron > Sequoiadendron giganteum. Next base: position 497,146,016 of record CM021107.1, on the reverse strand, counting down.
ACATTCATACATGCATCACCATCTGCAAATACATTGTTAGGTCCATACTAATTACATCATATCCATAACAACATTACCATACATAAATAATCAACATCATACATAACCACATCATCCATGAATGCATAAATAAATTATTAACAACATGCATAGTCAAAGCATCCACATAAACATAAATCATCATATACATTTACACATATTACATCATCTATCATAAGAACATAAATATATACCCATATGCATAACATGAATCATCCATGAGGACTATCGCATATCATGATCAAAATAATACAATGTCCATCTCATCATAATATCCAAAACATAGTCACCTCATAATCACATACATATCATCCTCAAATAAGGAGCACAATCCAAGGATGTAGATGACATCCGCTCCCTGCTAATATGTGCTAAATCTCCATCCTGTACCTGTCAAAAAACTGGTATCCTGTCACCTGCTCCCTGAGCTACCCACATTTGATCTATGAGGAGAATCAAACACTAGTCCTCTATGTGTCGGAGTCCCCTGAGAATCACTACCTGGAGTCCCCTGATAACCACCAAAGTGTGAAGGAGTCGACTGAAATTCACTATACCCTCTGGTACGCGTCCCTAAAGATTGGGACAGTGCCGACATCTGAGTTACCTACCTAACATAGCGCGTTGTGCGCTGTGTTGGATCTAGAACTGCCTGCTCATAAGCACACCTCCAGTAGGTCACCTCCTGCATATAATCATCTCTCTATCCAGCCTGATATCTGGCGGCATTCTGCTCATACCTGTATCTATCCCACTCTTTGCTAATAGCTCACCGCTCCTGCTCCCATGCCTCCTGCGTTGTCATCAACAATTGTACATGCTCTGTGGCCCTCTCCCTCTTTGCCTGTGTAGTCTGTAACTGTGCCTGCAATCCCTATATAACTAAATTTGTCCCATCCCCATCACTTTGCACCACCTATGACTGAATCTATGCTACATATCTCTCAACACTCTCTGCTCGAGCCACTGCTACATCTCTCTGAAACTATAAGATTTGAACTTGTCGTTGTGCATCATCTCTCTCCCCCTATATCACCTCCACCTATCTCTGTGCATTATCTCTCTCTTTTCTTGGAGGTCCTATACATGTGCATACGTTGTGTCCCTCTCCCTCTACACTATCACTAACTGGGCCTCAGCTGCCTCAACCCTCACTCTAACCTCCTCTAGGGATATCTCTGTAGTAGATACCCTCTCTTGAAGCTCTGTCCTCTCCCCCAACAATCCTACCATCTGTACCATTAGTGTCTCCACCTCCCTCTTAGCCTGCTGAAGATACTCCACTAAGACATGCTCTGCTCCCCCTTCAGACTCTAGTTGTCCCCACATCTGTGCTACAGTCATTGCTGCCTCTAACCTATCCTGATCCCAGGTCACCCTGGCTAGCTCACCCCGTACTCCCTCCATATCTGCTCGCACCTCATCCCTCTCTCTCTGCATCATGCACATCTATCATCATCCGACCCACGACAACATCAAACTCTCTATGCCCTGTCTCTCTCATCCTCTGCACCTTCACCTCTACACTCCTCAACTCCTCCTCCATCACCAGTAGCCTCGCCTAGGCTCCCCTCAATAAAACCATAGGATCATCAACTAGTACAGTTGGTAATATTGCTAACGATTCCACCACCTGAACATCTTCATCCATCACATCCATCTCTGCCTCCTCCTGTGCCTACTTGACCCTACTCCTCACCTGAATCCTCATCGACTATCCTCTCCTTGCCACCCTCATCTATCTCCTTGGCTACCCTATAGTCCTAACCTCCCCCTCTCGCTCCTCTCGCTCCTCACCCATCTCTCTCTAACACATGGGGCTCCTGCTCTGCCCGGATCTTTGACTGGACCCTCCTCTGTCATCTACTGCCTGTCATACTCTCTGGACGTCCCCTGGCATCAATCCCCCCTATGCTCCATCCTACTGACCTATGGCCCTTGCCTCCTCCTGCTCAAACCTCACTTGAAGTCACCTCCACCGTACTCTGCTACCTATATCAGTTTGCCTAATAACCCTCCTCTCCACCTCCCACAACGTCTCCACCTTTGGCTCACTCCCTGGTCCCACCACATCTTGCAAGTCCTCCTGACGTATTGCCTCTATCCCCGAACCTCTCCCACCACCTGGCCCTCCTGCCTCCATCTCCTCCCCCATCTCCATCATACCTCTAGTCCTCCGTTGTCGCCTCCTCCTCTCTGATTGCCCTCCAACCCCACCCTCATTCTCTCTGCTACCCGACTATGATCCAACTCCACCCTCATCCTCTCTGCTACTTTGTTGCATCCTGCCTCCCTTTTATCTCCTATGCTCCTATCTCCCTCCTCTCCACCCTCCTCCACCAACTGGTGCTCATCCTCTGACCCCCACCCTATGGATCCCACAATGAACACCTCAGGTGTAATCCTCTCCCATCGGTGGGTGAGAAACCACTGAGCATACCGCTCTGTCACTCCTACATCCTCAAGACCAACCAACCTCCCTAGCTAGGGGACCTCACGTGCCATCATCCACGCCTCTCTGACTGCCCTCGTTGTTAGAATGTCCCCCCATGGTCGCTCTCTACTGAGCCGACGAAACATGGTTGACGCTGCTGGAATATCCTGTATCTACCCAAACTGTCCCTCCACTCTATCTGGCCGATGAGCCTCCACTATGTGCGGTTGGCTCCTAATCAGGACACATCTGCACCTAAAATAACCTTGATGTATCTCCTCCTCTGCCCTCCATCCCCTAAACTTCCGATATATATATATGGGCTCCATACTATATTGGCCTCCCGTAACTCATCCAACAATCTCCTCCAATTGCCCATCTCTCCCTTCATCTCATACAACAAAACACCGCCCTTGGACTCCTCATACTCCCAAGCAACATGCTCCCTCTCATCCACTCGTCCTCTCCTCACCACTATGGGCCTCGTCACCATAATATGCTCCCAAGCCAACAACTTTAATAGTGTCATATGTGTCACGCTCAGTGACCGTCGATAACAAATCACATGGATATCTCTATATAACTATGCTAATACACACGAGCCCCATGAGAACTGTCCCTCTCACCACTCGACAATATGTCAAATCATCTCCATAAACCACAGACTGCAGAACCGCCTGTTACGGTTTGACAACAATATCCCACTAATCAAACAACACAAATACAATGGTAAAGGTGGCAACCCCAAGGACAAACATTTGTCTACATCCAACTGCTCCCTCTATATGGGAAAATCATCCCATCCAAATAACATTAGGATGGTCTAATCCAACTCTGTCCCTCTAGATACCACCTCACTCACTAACTGCACCACTATGGGCAACCTCAGAATGTGCCATACATCCTCCAGTGTCACTATCATCTCCCCTGTTGAAAGATGGAATGTCGATGTCGTCGAACTCCATCTCTCTATCAGTGTCGTCAACATTGCCCGATGTGCTCTCATCATCAAAAACTGTACCAAGTGCAGTAATCCCACATGATCTAGTGCTACGTGGTCTGCTCTAGTCATGACTACCATGGTCGCCGCCAGTGCCTCCAAACGTTGCTCATGTGTCCACAACCGATAGAAGCTTTGCATCCATAATAATCACCTTATTAATATCTTTCCCAGCCTCAGGGCATTCTCCTTTTCCTTTTTTACTTCTCTTTTTATCTCACTCTTCCCTCACCACTTCATCTTGAACCCCACCGACTCTGCCCCTGACCCGTGGAGCGGACCTGCGTTAGACCGAGGCCGATCTACCCCTAGTTGGGGCAGACCCACCCCCAGCTAAGGAAGACCCGCCCTGCATCGGGGAAGACTCTCCCCATGCTGAGGCATACCCACCCTTGGCCGCAGGACAGACCCTCCCTGGGCCGGGGCGGACCTGCCCCATGTTGAGGTGGACCCGCCGTTGGTCATAGGGCGGACCCACCCTCGATCGCGGGGCAGACCCACCTCGAGCTGAGGTGGACCCACCCCTGGCTGTGGGGCAGACCCGCCCCACGCTGAGGCAGACTTGCCATGCGTCGGGGTGGATCCGCCCTGCGCTAGGGCAGACTCACCCCCAACCGTGGGGTAGAGGTCTGTGCGTGGGGTGGATCTGCCCTGCGCTGAGGCAGACCTGCCCCTAGTAGGGGCAAACATGCCCCCTGTAGTAGGGTGAATTTTCCCATTCAAGAATTCAAACCCTTTCGTTTTTTCCCCTCCGTCTTCGACTACCTAACACTTTCATGCCTACCCATTTTTCTTCCCTATCCCGTCAACAAAACCCACTTTTCAAATTTTACAAAAAATCTCCAAAATGCGTTTAAATTAATTACAATATGCATGGAGGGTTTTTTTGCTAACCTGGCCGGGCACATACCGATGGTTGTAGAATCATCACACCTCATTCGCTCGGTGGATGATGTCCGAGTCGTAATCCTACGACATCTCCGCTCTTTGTCTGTTTCCTCTCCTCTCCTCTTCTCTCAATTGCTACAGTGCAAATGAGGTGAGGCAATTTATAAAAGTTACCTTATATTACTTTTCCTTTTTTAAAATAAGGCATATTTTTTACCTCTTATTTATCTTTTTTCTCCTCCAACTAATCCACTACCTTCTCGGGGCTGCCATTTGCAAACCATTCGCCCATTTGACTTCGTTCAAAAAACAAACTTGCTTATTTTTTTGAGCTCTTTCCAACTGCACCATTCATTTCTTCTTATCGAGAGGTCACCTGAGACCCCTCTTTTTTCCCCACTCACCCTCTCGAGGGGGCATACCCTTCCCATTTCTCTATTTTCCCTATCATAGTCATTTCCTCGTAGGACTGGGGCATATTCATCCATTCCCCCTCTATTTGGGCAGCTCATGTACCTTTTTACCATCCTGGGGTATCATTTTCTGGTTGCTTCCTCTATAGAGTCATCTACATTTTTTTTTCTTCGAAACACTGTTATTCTAACAATATTTCAAAGAGGGGCAGAATGTAGACATCTAAATTTGACCACTTCCATATGGTCAAAATTGTCTACTCTATTCATCTATTTCGTTAATAATGATTAAATAATTTATTTAATCAATATTCCATTTTCTGCCTAAGGTTCCTAAAGTATGTAATTAAATAATTTAATACTTTACCTTACACCTTTTCTTCTCTAAATTAAATAAATATGTCAATTTATATAATTTAGTCACTTAATCTTTTGATTAAAAATCAATTTTTAATTTCTTATTTTCTCTCTCCTTGTCACATCCTCCATAATCCTTTTCTAATCTGGATTAAATAAATTAATCCATGATTTGGATGTGCACCACTTAATCAATATTAGTGTCATATCTTCCATAATCTCCCACTTTCTTCTAATCTTTCATTAATTATCCTAATCCTGTGTTTGCACAACCTTAATCAAGGTCATTAGCCACATTTATCATGCCTTTTTAAGTCAACATTTTTATTTGCCTTTCTTGGCCTTGACCCTCTTTCCCATGTGAATTTTTAATTCACATTTGTTCACCCTAGGTCTCTCTTCCCCATGTGAATTTTTAATTCACCTTTTATCCTTCCAAGGTTTACCTTATCACCATGCAAGTTCTAGAACATGTGACTTGTCACTTCACACGTGCCAAAGACATCTAGAACATTGGACTTGTCACATCACTCACATGTGACAAATTCTCACTCTTTTGGAAACTCTTTCTTATCCATTAGATTCTCTCAAGCATGTGAATTTTAAATTCACATTTATTTCTCCAACTACTTTCTCATTCCCCATGAAGATTTTTGAAGAATTCTAAATTCCTTCAAATGTCTTTTTCACTCTCATTTGGGAACAAGAAGTTCCTTTTTGAGGAAATCTTCTCATCCCCCAAGGTACTTGTCCTTCCTCCACATCATGTACCTTTCTTCCACCTCACTTCCACATCATCTCATCCTAAGCCATCTCACATTCCACATGTCAAGATGTGAGGGCTTGTGAGTCCTTAACTCAGCATAGCCCTCCATCTTGACCTTGTTGGTTTAATCTCAACTGTTGAATTATCTAGTGCTCTATAAATACCCCCCTCTCTTCTCTCATTTAAGAGACTTGGCTATTTGCACCCTTATGCTACCAAATTGCTTATTCAATTTGCAAGCATCATATTAGCTATTTAGCCAAGCTACTTAGTCATTAGGACTTGCATTGATCACATTGCACATATTGCATACACCATTTCAATAGCCATCCAAGGAGCACACAAGCTTTCAAACATCAAGGGCCAACCAAGGAATTTTCAGCAAAGAAGGTATAATTACTTGTCTTTATTTTGTTATCTTATTTCATTGAATTATCATTCCTTAGGATGATCTTGAGGTGTATCTTTTGTGTTCTTCCATTAGTGCATTATAGTTAGATTTGCATATTTAGAATAGGATAAACATTTAAGGGATCACAATCAATATAACAAGCAAGAGCATATTTACCCTATTGGGTTGCTTCAACCGCTTCCTATTTCTGAGAGGAAGTGGGAATGGTTGTGTATGGATTTTATTATGGGCTTGCTGAAAGCTCAAGGGAGAGACAACATTTTTGTGGTAGTAGATCGATTGACTAAGTATGCACATTTCTTCTCGATCACAACTACCTATTTAGCTACATAGGTAGAAAATCTATTCTTTTGTGAGGTATTCAAATTGCACGGGTTACCTCAAAGTATTGTCAGTGACAAAGACAGTAGGTTCATGGGTCACTTTTGGTAGGAGTTATTCAGACTATGCGGGACAAAGCTTACTCCGAGCACTAGCTTCCACCCCCAGACTGACAGGCAAACAAATATTGTCAACAAATGGGTGGAGGGATACTTGCGAAACTACATTTCTGGGCAGCAGAAGGCTTGGGTGAAGTGGTTGCATCTTTGTGAGTACTACTATAATTCCACTCACCATACGACTATCTAGATGACACCTTTCAGAGCTTTGTATGTCTATGATGCGCCAAGTTTCTTTGATTTATTATTGAGAGATTGCAAAGTACGTAGTGTTGGGGATTTGTTACAGGAGAACCAGGATATCATGAGTGCCCTTCGTGAGAAAATTCAGAAGGCTCAAAATCAAAAAAATCAATATACTAATTGGAGGAGGGTTGAGTGATCATTTGAGATCGGGGATATGGTGTATCTAATGATGTAGCCCTATAAACAGTCCACTCTTAGGAAGAGGAGTGCGGAGAAACTCAAGCCACACTAGTATGAGTCATTTAGGATTGTCAGGCGAGTTGGTGTGGTTACATATGAGTTAGACTTATCGACAGATAATAAGGTGCACAATGTGTTCCATGTTTCACTCCTTAAAAAGGTTTTGGGACAACATATAGTTCCTTCTTCAGACCTACCATCCCTAGATGATGAGGGGAAGTTGATATTAGTACCTGAGGTCATCCTCAATTCCAGAGAGTGTCATCTTCAGAGACGGGTTATCAGGGAATATTTGGTTAAGTGGATAGATTCGTTGGTAGAGGATGCTACTTGGGAGAGTGAGATCATTTTACAACATCCAACTTTGAGTTTGCTTGAGGATAAGTAAATTCGGTGAGGGCGAATTGTAATATCCCAACTCTAGTCAGTATCAATAGAAGATGGGTTATCCTATTACTTGGACCCTCATAGATAATATGTTTGGATAGGGGGTCTCAGTGGTAGTGAATGGAGGTTATTCTCATTTCCATTTCCTTTAATTCAGTATTGGGTTCAATGTAGGCCTTTATAGATCAATGTTTTCCAGCTTTTGATGACACATCCAAATATTGAGTATTGAGGGAGATATTAATTAGTGTTTAAGTTATTTAATTAGTGGTCGTTCCTTTTTGGAAATCATGCCATTTTGAGGAGAATAAAAGAGGCAAGAAACAAGTCGACCTCACCTTTTGATCATTTGACATCATTTCTTGGCTTCTTGATATTTGTGCCTAAGACAAGGGTTTCAATAATTTTCATCCATTAGAGAATGAAAATTCTTCAGTGATCTGCAATCTTGAAGCCGTGAAAGACCAAATAAATCATTGCTATAGAGAGGGCTTCATCCTGGATTCCATTTGTGCCTACATCAGATTTACTATCAGTATTTATCAGTTTTCAATAAAGGAAAAAGCTTTATCATCTAGGACGCCTTCTTTCCTCAGTTTTCTGCATCAATAAGGAGGTCATACAATTCCTATAGTGGGTTGTACCAGTCACCAGGTATGGCGTGGGGTTTCTAGCTGGGACATGTGAGCCAAAGGGAAGAAACGCCTTTCATTTCTGGCATCTGACTGCTCCATCATGGAATCCTAGCATTCTCAGGCCATTTGAATCCAATTTTTTTCAGCTGGAATTCAGTATCTAGAGTTGGGTGACTAGATTTGTCAAATTCTTTGTAATGCATGGCTTGATCCATAATATCTTATTTAATTAAGCTCAGGACCTCCGAGTATGTTTTTTTAAATAAGATTTGCTTGTAGCAATTACCAGATCTTTAAAATAATTGCAGTTACTCCATAATTTTTTGTTTATTCAATTTAGTACTATTTCTTACCTGACACACTTCTTTATTTTTTGCATAAAATTCACCAAAACAAGCAAAAACACAAAAAAAATATAGTTTAGCATTAGGGGAAAAGTTAGAACCATAAAGGTTCTTCACAATTCCCACGTTGAGAATGCAACATTAAAACAATGTAGATTCAATTTGAAATTGGACTTCAAAACCAAGTCTAACTCTTCACAATGCCACAACTTAATATGTTGTTGACTAAGTCTGCTCATCCAATCCTCATGCCTCCCTTGGTTGTTGTTTTCAATTTAGTGCCTCAAGAGAAGTCCCAATAAAAGGCATGATAAGCACAAGATTGCCATGCCTACCTCCTCCATCTGTCTCGACTGGAATATTGAATTTCTCATGGCATTAAAATTATAGTTGTAAAAGTATTCCAAGCTAAATCAACTTCCCTCATCAAAATGTTGTGGCATTCTAGTATGCTACAGGTTTGTTAGCTGCTGATTATAACCTCAAAAAAAGTCTCTCAAATTGGCATGTTGGGTAGTCAAACTCATTTCAAACTCATTTCAAACTCTATTTCATGCCCTTGCCCAAGTTGTGGGCCTCCAACGTGCTTTTTTCACTTCAAACACCACCTTAATCACGGCTGCTATAATAGTTATAAACATTGTAAATGGTCAACCACTTTTGTGGCAGTCATAGCATTCACTTTATGCATACTGTGGCACCTATATTGACGACCCAATATTACTAAAGTTTACCCATTCAAAACAGCCATTATATTGAGTATTCATGTGGCATTCCTACCATTAATATGGCCGCTACCTTTATATTAACTATAATAATATTACATATGATAATATATACACTGTTATATACATAATAATATATATATTAATACACATGCATGACAATTATTTAAATATAATAATATAATAATACAATAATATATATATATATATATATAATAATATATATCTAATCCATTCAAATTCTTGCATATATATTACGTATCTAAGTATGAGTATATATTCAAATATACATTATATATAACATATGCTATTCACAAAAGTTTAAACATTTTAATTCAAAGTAATAAAAAGATAAAGGAGAATTAAAGGCAACCAACCCAACTTTTTCTATTAACCAAAAATCCTACCACCTTAGGTTTAGCACTTACTGATAGAAATCTCAGACTGAATCGACAAGGTTCCTCTAACCTATGCAAGTGAGTGTGTGTGTCTAACTAGATAGAAATACCAATGGTTCTAATACCAACCTCCTCTCCCTCCTCCACTGGACGGTTCAAAATTTTTTCCTACATCCAACTTAGAGCAACATATTTGTAGTTAGTTGATAACATATAAATCACATTCATAATATATCAGAAACATCATGAAAGCATTTAAAAAGTAATTTCATCATAATGCATATTCATACATTTCATTCATCCATTGAACATCATCAAGACATAATCTTGCATTAAAATCATGTTTACTCATAAAGGTAAAAGTAATTTGGTAATTTAGCATTGGGATGTGACACTATAAATTACTTTAATATATCATTCTCGAGTCTCATGAAAGTATAAATAGTATCATACAACCCAAAAGGGAGTACTTGCCAATGCCTCGTCTTAAATATAACACCATATATTTTAGGTATTAATAGAATATGATAACAAATGGTTAAGTACTAGGACATATTATGCCTTAGTTTTTAAATATTGCAATTGATCTTCACATTCCCAAAAGAAGCAAGGAAAAATTCTCTCTAGAATATAAAAAATCTCTTTACTTTAGAATAATCAAAGCTATTTTGGACTCACCTTCATAGGAGTGGATGATTTAGTGATTCCACTCTTGAGAAGATTGAATCATTCATAAAAATATAAGGCTTGCCAACTACAACATCCTCAATGAATTTATCAATGAAATGCTTGTTAATAGAAAAAAATTCCTTGCAACACTTTGTTGTCTGTATCTCATCTCCTTGTTTCACCCATCTTAAATAGTAATGACTAGAATGGCTATATACTTCTAAACCTAATTTATTTTTCAAGCTCTTTAGAAACAAAATTGAGAACAAGATAAAAAAATATCATCAAATTTTGCTTTAATAACTTGTGTTTGATAAAAAATAATAGTTTTTACAATTCACCTTTCTCATGAGTCTAATTATTTTTTAAATCTACCATTTTTTGAATTGAATTACACAATAACCTCTCATCCACCTCAAAATCATATTCTACCTTCTATCTTTGAAAATAGGTTAAAGATTTCTTATTCTTTTCTAAGGATGTAAATTTTGGTGTAATTGTACAATCATAATCATCACAATACGCATAATTTTTTTTAAGTTTCATCTTTCCAAAATTAATTATACCATTATGATTACTCTTGATGGAAAAATTGACACAACATGCAAGAACGATATAACTACCCCACTTCTCTTGAAAAAGATAACTAATTTTAAAACCAACTATCTAGTTCAAAATTGTGTTGTTTTTCTTAGTGGTCAGTGTGACTATAATTTTCAAGGGACCTACTAGTTGATGGTAATAAACCATGCATTTTGATTTCAAAGATCTAAACTAATAGTAAGTTTTAAATAAACAACAAAAGATATTCGAAGGAGTTCAAAGAAAGAAAATGTGAACAAATATCATTCCTTCATCCAGACATGCAATTCTGTAATGAGATTTTAAAGTTAAACTAGTAAATGAAACAACTCATAAATATTACGTAATTATATTCATTCATAGTGTAGATTTAATAAGCATATTTCCAATTCCTTTTACCAAAGTAAACCCCATAACAATATATATTGATTAACTCATCATAGAATTGCAGATCGGTGAAAACTAGAAAATACCATTCACAATGACACCAAAGGTGGTTTTGAATTCGACTCCTTCTATTGATTTTATTCAAATAAGAAGAAATTACACTAAAAAATCTCCACTAGTGCACGAAAAACCATTGTCTTTGATATCACTTCTAAAACTAAGTAACTTAGACAAATCTAACTAACTACAAAAAATAGTTCTTACTTAAAAGGAATGCAAATCATACTTCAATTCGCTGAAATTTACAATGAGGGAAATTATACAATATATAGACTTTATAAATTACATTTTGCTCCAAAAATAATTACATGCAATCCAAAAATTAGGGTGCCCATCTTGTAGATCCAAAATTATAGGCATGCCTAGGCATAATTGGAGTTGACACATAGTGGAAACTAGCCGCTATGGAAAGTTGCGCCTTTTTCTAAATGCACTGGAGATGATCTTTAGTCTAACTACAACACCCTTCTACTTTATAGGAACTTCTCCAAAAGTTGCATGTTTAACTTTTTTTTGTCAAAACAACATATTCCATATTCAAAATTTGAAAGCTATCTCGACTTTTGTTGCTGATATTCTTTGAAATTAGCTAACACTTGGGTTATCACTTCCTCATCAGGCCCATCTACCCAATCAATTATGATTTTTTTATTTTGAAAATGGGTGGTCCCTATTCCCACAACACTTACCAATTGTTGTATATCAGCTTTAGAAAATCCGATATCCATCTTCTTGCTCATTAACTTATCCAATACCGTGGTCTCGTCCCCATCCTCTACATCAATATTTGCTTGGAGTTTTTTATTCCAAGCGTCCTTAATAGATTATAGAGTGTCCAACTTGTGTGTCCCCAACAATTGGAGAACAAAATCAATAATTATAACAATAAATTTTTTGAAAGTGAAATATTCATTCTCCAAACTCCTCTGCTATTTTAACAAAATTAATCTATGTTCCGCTATCAACTCCATACAAAACCAGATATCCTTCTTACACTTCTTGATGAAACCAAAATCTTCATCACCCAAGATGGTTGAGTTAACAAGCTCTTTAGTACCCATGTTTTCCAAATCCTTCAACTGCCTCAAGTATACTCTACATTTTTCCTCTTCATCTCTCAGATTGTTGGTGTACTCCACAAACCGCTCTTCCAATGCACACGCCTCTTCATACTTCTTATATCCTAAAACAAGAAGTTCATCCATCTCAACTCTGAACTTCCCAACCCATTTATTGAAAATATGATCCTTCTTCTTCAACCTAGTGAGGTCATCAACCTCCTTTCTACTTATCAATATTGGTACTTCAGAATAGGTTGGCTATTCTAAGTTAGGAGAAGCAAGATCTCTTGAAAAATCTTCATTTGCTCAATCTGAGCTTTCATTTCATCTTTAACCTTCTTATCTTTGTCCATTTTTGATTTAGATGAGCTGGTTTCTAGATCAAGCATTAACATCTGTTGGTTAGATTCGCTTACCCAAATTGACTGTCGTTAGTTGGTAATCCAATGCTTGGAGTTCCCAATCATCTTTATCTACCATTAGTGCAACAATTTCTACAACTAACTCCCCTGCCTTGTTCATCTGGGTCGAGTGTATGGTTCTCAAATTCTTCTTCGGCTTCATCATCTCAACTTCTTTCATCATTTCTTGCTAGCTCAAAGGCTATACCACAAATTTTTATCTCTTTTCCAAATTCAACTTTAACCAAGTAGGAGATCCTATAACTATTGCCATCTATTGCTCTTTTCGAGGGGTCTCCTCTCTTTATTTCTCTTGCTTGATCTATTGCTGTTGGGATTTCTCCTGTTCCATTTTCTCTCTCTCAACTTTCTCTTTTTCTTGGTCAGCTTGTTGTTGTTGATTTTTTTTCTTTTTCAACATTATTTCAAGCCTCCTCTTCCTTAGCATTTTGTAATGTTTCTTCTTTCTCAACATTTTAAATGATCTCCCTTTGCATACTCCCTTGTCTTTGACTTCAGATTCCCCCTCTTTTCGTTCCTTTTCTCCTTTGAGAGGACTCTCTTTTACATTTGAGGGGAGGGGAGATTCGGTAACATCAATCAATGGAGTTCTTTCCTCTTCTTCAGTAGCTTCCTCAATTGCTTGTGAAGGGGTATTAGAAGTACCCTCTCCAATAGTTTCCTCTCCTGGATATATTGTAGAAATCGGTTGCACCCCAAGCCTATAAACAACTCTTGCAAATGCAACCATATATCTCAGCAAGGCCTTTTGGAATTCCTCTACCACCTTCTCCATTTTTGGATCCTCTTCCTCAACTAATTGATAAGAAGTCTTCTTCTTGAGTCATTTGTATTCCTTGTGTGGAGGAGAAGAAGAGGTTTATCTTTTTGCATCTTTTCTTTTCCTATGAGCTTTCTCTTAACGATCATTGAGGCAACCAATAATCCATTTTAAGCTCCTTTCTACCACCATCGTGGAGATTTGATCAATATTACATTCTATTGCAATGTGTGACCCTTGGTCTCCTCTTCCTATGGTAGGTGTAGCATAGTGTGCAGCTTGGGCTTTGTGACATGGTTTAACCACCTCATGTGGATCTTGATCTTGTATAAATCCAATGGCTATATCGGGCATTAACAGGTCGATATTTTGGTGCAATGATAGATGCCTGTGCAACAATTGGTATCAGAGCCGAGGTCACAGGTTCAAACCCTACACTTGCACTGGGGGGATTGTTGAAAGGTGTGACCCCGGGTCTCCTCTTTCTGTGGTAGGCGTAGTCTAGCACAATGCTTGGGATTTGTGACATGGTTTAACTACCTCCTGTGGCTCTTGATCTTGCATAAATCCAACAGTTGTATCAGGCATTAACAGGTTAATCTTTTGGTGCAATGGTAGCCACCTGTACAAAACATTCTTCTCTTTCCATCCAATTGATGGGATCTAATGCTTTAGTCCCCACTTGGTCCTGATCATACTGGGCGTCAAGAGTCAGACCATTATTCAACATTTCTTTATGAATATCTTCCTTGATATTGGAGGCTCACATTTGAGGAATTGTCAATCTTTTGTATCTCCTCTTCCTCACCTCGAATTCATCATGCAAATCTGGCCAAAAGTCTTCTATGTTGGGATCGTGATTTGGGAAGAAGGATGCTTACAAATTACTTATTTTCCCCTTTGGATCAAAATCCTTCCTTTCAACATATAATTTCATGTTTATGTCTTGTAACTCCTTATTAGTAGTTTTGGTCACCATAATTGATGGGAATTGGTAGTAACCAAGGCTGGTAGGGTAATTCACTCCGCCAACCTTATGCTTGCTAGACAAATTTATATTAACTTTCATCATCTATCAAGAAAATTCAATCAAAATTATCCTATCACTACCATACCTTAGCAAAAAAAAGGGAGCCTTATCATACCTAAAAAAATGGATATATGTTGACTTGGGGTACTTAATAAACCAATTTCCCCATTCTCCTACTAATTCTATTGCTTCTTTACTTAACCTAAATCTTATGTCACCCGTGAGTTCGTTAATCAGTGCATAAAAGAAAGCATTATTTACCCTTTTGAATTGTTTCTTGAATGTTTTGATTCCTGACTGGTCATAGTATTCCTAAATATTGCTCTGACCTAGTCCTTCTCCTCTAAAACCCACAATATTTAGGCTTAGGGAAGTTTCCCATCCTTGGTGCATAATATATGACATATGAAGACATAAAATTCCTTTGAGTCTTTTACTTTGGTGATTTGGTTGTGGATGGCATCGAAGACCATTTCCCCCCAGTCCAGATAGAACTCACCTTTTAGGATAACATCAATGAAGTGAAACATCCACACCTCATACATATGTGAACTTTCCTTTCCAAAATCTCAGCTCAACAAAGTAATGATATCCCCCACTTCAGAGTGGAAATCTGATCTTTTGAATTTGGTGGGTAACTTGGGAATATAATTCTTCTCTGTCTTGATCTACTTCTTGTTCATGTACGTTTGGTGGGCACTACCATCAATTTCATACTGTTCAATTGCATGTGCTTTTTTTATGGTCTTGAAGTTGGGTTATGGAGGCAAGTCAAAGACAAACCTGATCATAGCTGGAGATAAGTCAACTATCTCTTTCGAGAAGGTATCTAGCTTGTAAATTTCCAAGTCAATGTTCCCCAAAGCTACGTCCATGATTTTCATTAGCCTAGAAGTAAACTTTGAGACCACTGGGACCCATTGAAACTTATATTTCATGGTGTATGGGGCTTGGTCAACTTTCATTATCTTAGACCTTTTCTCTTTTTGTTCTACCTCCTTAGCACCTGGTTGTTCCTTCCAATTAGATATTTATGCATCCTGGAAAGTAAACAATAGAAGATTCATCAGAAACATATAAAGGATATTCAAAAAAATTTCTCCTAAGATCAACTTACAATAATGCCCTATTAGGTCTTCCAACCTCGAAGAGACACTTTCAAAATATAATGACCTTTTGCCAATTTCAAGAATCGGGTTCGAGATTGGACTTTAGATCTGGACTTTTGGTAATGAATTCTAATAGGAACTTAGAGATCCAATGGGACTATGCATGCTATAGGAAAAAATTGGAGTCAGAAATAGAATCCAGACTTGGCTCTTTGGGATACAATCTGATCAAGATTTGAGATTTCAATGAGCCTTATAATGTTCAGGTGTCGTGGTTGGAATCAACCTACAAACTTAGAATTTTGTTCTTAAGTTTGATCAGGATTGGAAGTCTTGATCAGACTAGCTAAAAGAGGGTCTTCAAGTTTAAAAAGGTCCAAAGGACTAATGTACTGAGCACGTAAAAATTCAAGAGTGGGTTAGGAATTCAGACTTAGACCTTTGATCCTAGGTCTGATTGGGACCATAAGTCCTAAACAAACCAAACGTTAAAATTACCTTCGGGGTCATGAAAACTTGAAGGACCATACATTAGACTGTATCAAAAATCAAGATTGAGAATACACATTATAATTGACCTTTTGGAACAAAGAGCTCCTCAAAACTTAAAATATCATGAGGATAAGGATAAAGCATATGCGGGTTTCAAGATCAAGAAAGAATATAGGATATGGACCCTTCGACGTAAGGCTCATTTGGAACTGGAAGTTTTGATAAAACAATAAAGCAAATGTGTTAAGGTGAAGTATCAGATTTCAAAATCGGAATTAGATATATGATTTGGATTATTGAAAAGGTCTATGTGGGAATGGAAACCCTATGAGGCTCGAAGTTTAAATTTTAAAAGAATGGTCGAGCAACCAGTATTGAAACCCTAAAAATATAGGGAATAGTGAGAAAACAAAAAACTCACGATAATGCAAAAAATTGAAAGC
This sequence comes from Sequoiadendron giganteum, assembly GCA_007115665.2. Classification (NCBI taxonomy): domain Eukaryota; kingdom Viridiplantae; phylum Streptophyta; class Pinopsida; order Cupressales; family Cupressaceae; genus Sequoiadendron; species Sequoiadendron giganteum. Next base: position 497,129,337 of record CM021107.1, on the reverse strand, counting down.
ACATAATGAAAGATGATCATAACGAAAGAACCAAAACAAAAGGGGCACCAATAGGAAAAAAATGAAAAACAAACATATGACAAATCATGAAGACAAAGCAAAAGAGACGATGACATGATGCAAAGAAAAAAAAGATGAATAAACAACAACAAAATAAAACTAGAATTAGAGAAAAATAATAATGAAACCCTACCTCAAATCACGGTCAAGGGGAATGAACCAACAAGAAATCAATCCTCCAAATCTTGGATGTTCAAAACTCTCTTCACATCTTGAATTCGCCAAAAACATAATACAATTATGACCACATTCACACGAGAAAATGAATTAACAATCGATCTCATGCATGCGAAAATGTCTGGAATTAATGTGGTAGATGATAAAAAAATCAGAATCGAGATGGACATGAGAACCCAGATATTTGTTGGAAAAGTCCAATCGAAAGTCACATCCCCAAATAGACCTAAGGTAGGGAGAAAACAAAAGATGAAGTGGGATTGGGAATCAAACTCAGACTTGGAATTTAGGAGAAAAAATTACAAGTGCGTCTTTGATTTCCAATCTCGAAAAAAAAGAAGGATAGGATCAAAAAACCAAATTGGATTTGAACTTTAGGAAATAGAGTCCAAAACTTGATTCGGTATCTGATCACAAACAAGACACAACATGGGATTGGGGAAAGAAAATAGACAAGGACCCTTTGAAAATAGGACCAAGGTCTAATCCGGGACCCAAATCCTGATAGACATCAAAAGCACGGGGTTAGGAAACCAAAACGAACTTGGACCTTTTGGAGAAAGGTCCAAAGTCTGATTCGGGTTCCAAAACCCACTAGGAACAAAATAAAAAAATAAGGCCCAGGAAGGAAAACAACCCCCAAGACAAACAAAAGGACGCAAAACCCAAAACAAGGCAAGGCAAAGAATGAAAAAACCAAGACTACAAGAGGGGGACCCCATTTTGATCAAAAAGAAAATGGGGTGGTGATGCATGGTATAAAAAATACCTTTTTGTTTTCCTTATCATGTGAGATTAGAAGTTCCATTGAGGGTTCATTTTGTTGTCCAATTAAAAATAGTGAATCTAGAAACAATCCTCATCAACATCCTTAGCCTTTGGACATTAAAATTGACATTCTAATACTAGTATACATCCTACTTATTTCGTAAGTACATCATGCTCAATGATTCTTCCCATTTGAATTGCCTTCTTTATGAAATCACTTGTATACGTTAACACATTTATTTAATCAAGCAATCAATATATCTATCCTCTTCATAGAAAATAAGAAAAAGATACATCTTAACCAAAGGCTTGAATTCAATCCATTTACTTCACATAAACACTTTTTCTTATGGCAAAAGAATAACCATAAATCTCAAACTAAGTTAAATTATGACCCCATAGTATTAGTATTACAAAAGAAAATTATTGTCCTTTAATAGTGAAATGGTTTCCTGCTCGATGGTGTTGGTTCTAGCTCCAGAGTTTGTTATCAACGATTTGGTTCTGGAGATGCTGTGTATTGGTACATTGATCTCATCGATGAATGTTGTGGTCTTTCTATTGCAGGTTAATGTAAATAAATCTTTTCCTTTTGTTAGCATCCCTACTCCTGGTTGAGTGACAGGGTATGCATCTGGTGGAAATTGAATTGCACTTGATTTAGGTGGTGTTCTTGAGATTGTGTCTAGCAATTCCAGTAATGAAATCCCTACTTTGCATGCCTATGATTAGCTCCCACCCAGTGCTACTCTGTTGCATGTCACTACAAGGGTTTCATCCCCCTCATTAGTTGATGTTTGCATATCTAATACATTTGTTTTGGTTTGGAGTACCCCTTTTTACTCGAGGTTCTCCGTGTGATGGTGTTGAGGCTAAAAATGGAGGTGATGGTGGTGGTTTCATAGATCATGGGGGGATGTGGAAAGGGTTTTGTTCTGCTTGCTGGTGAGGTTGGTGTAATATCCTACACCACCATGGTTGGGATGTGAATTTTCTCTCCTTGCCCTCCTTTTCTTTCCAAATCTTGACCCATGTCCTTTGTTCAAACCCCCAGTGGGGGTTTGGGGTTTGTGGACAAGAAGTGCTGGATAACAGAAAAAAATTATGTTCATCGAGGATTGATTAGAAGTTTTAACATGTTGTGGCATTTCCTTGTAGATCTGTATTGGTGCGGAATTGTGCCGTGAAAGTCTCTTGTTAAAGGGATCCCCATGCTAGGTTTTTTTTTAATTGCAGAAGACATGGAGGCGATGTTGGAGGGTGCTTTAGATATGGGGTGAGTATTCTAAAATACCATGTCTATTTGGGTTTGATTTCCTAACTTTTAATTTTGGAAAGTTTCATGTTTTGAGGGTATTGAAAATATTATTGGCTGAGTTTTGAAGGTGTATTCTATTGAAACTATCAATATAGACACTCTACATTTACCCATCTTATTGGGGAAATCGACACATCCAATGCTCTTTTTGAGGTTATTGTCCTTATGGTGGAGGATAGGCCATGTACTTAATCAATTAATTATGAGGGTATCTCCTTTCGTTGTAGATTATGCTTCACTATTAGATATCTTGCCTTTGATTATTCTTGTACTCATTGTAGGAACAAGGGCTTGGGAATTTTGTGGTGAAACACCCTCCTTGAATATTTGATAGTAGTTTTTGAGGATGTTGAGCCTTCTAGTCCTTTAGTGGTAGATTTTGGTGTGGCCTAAGTGGTTCCTCTAGTGGTGGAGCCCCTTGGGGCTAGTGCAATTGTTTTATTTGCAATTCATGAGCCTTCTTCTAATTGGATTTAGTCAATGTCATTGCTTGATCCTATTGCTTTCTCAAAAGATTATGGTGGGCTGGGGGACTTGACCTTTCTCTAAGTAAAAATTTCATATAGATCCAAACATCTTCTATTAGTTTTTCTTCCTCATCAAGAGAGGTGACTTAGGTGTTGGTGTAAGTAGAGGAGTCCTATCTTTTTTCTCCTCAATTTTATGACTTTGACAATGACGTGTCTTGGATGATTTTCCAAAGAAGGAAGAGAGGTATTCCTAAATCACTTTTGGATTCTCGTACTAGGTCTAAGGATTGTGAATTGCTAGGACATGGTGAGGTGTTGTGTAGGATGTGGATCTTAGGTGGGTATATTGCTGAGATACATTGCCTGCAATTATTTTGTGTTGTGTGTGTACTATCTTTTTGTCTTTTGATCTTTTTATTTATGTTGTAAAGGGCTTGTGACCCTAGATTCCATTTTTAATTTTTCAAAAACTTCCTACTTAATGTTAAGAGGAGAGAAATGGAAAAGAGATGTAATCTCAATTTTAGAAATATTTACACAAACATACAAAGACATACAACACAAGAAAAAGACACATAACACAATAGATACCTTAGGAAAACCCTTTTAGGAAAAACCAATCAACAAAGGATCACTCAATGTATTATCATAATTTGGATAACCACGCATTGTTAGAGAATCCACTCTTCCAAGCGACCTTTAATTGTGTGCAAAGAAATTTTGGTTGTATAACTCCCTAAAAATACAATTGTGTACTAACTCCATCACAAGTATATCCTAAATAGACCAAGTCCAAGATTAGAAATTATTAATGGTTTTCAAAACTATGAGGAGGTACCATGGATAAACATGGTTAAAAGATTCAAGGCTAAAATTTCAAGACTCATAATTATAACAAGTCAAAAAATATTAAGTAGAATTTAACCTCCAAATCATAACTCTACCTACTAAATGTGGCCCTCCATTTTGAATTTATTCCTCCTTTGAAAAGATGTTCTTATATGTCATAAATGTGTTTAAAATCCTTCATGAATTTTCTATTCTATTTTGTAACTCCTTACACATCTCACAATGTTATAGATGCTCTTATACATATTTTATGACATAGATGCTTCTTAAAACATGTGTATTATATATTACAAGAAAATAATGCCAAATCGAGTGGGTATCCCTTTTCCTTGTGGGCACATTAATATTATAAAATAATTAATAAATATGGACATTAAGAATAACAAGGTGTATGATAGCTAATCCTAGCATTTTCCCACTTTGTTCTATACCTTGCTAGAAAAAAATGGAAATAAACATAAACAAACTACTTGCTAAGGGATGAAAATACCATATCCCATTGCACCATCTAAATTTTTTTATGCTCATAGGCTTCATAAAAATATTTGTAACATTTGCTAAAGAATCCATCTTCTCAATATTAACCTTAAAATACTTCAACATGACACAAAAAAATGGTATTGCACATTAATATTATTTACTTGCTTGTGAAATATAGGGTTCTTTGCCAAGTTGATTGCACTATAAATATCACATTTAATCCACAATACTCCTTAATTAACCAAATATTAGAACATAACCTTTAAAGATAGATTATCTCCTTACTTGTATGAGTAGTTTCCATATACTTTTCTTATATAGTTGAAAGAGAAACCACAACCCATCTCTTACTTATCCAACTAATCACACCACCAAATAGACTAAATGCATAGCCATTAATAGACCTCGCATTGTCCACATCTCCTAGGTAATTATAATCTAAAAATCACTTTACATCTACTAAATTATTTGAGTTATCTCTAAAATTATTGCTAGTGTTACCACTCTTATAGGTATGCTGTAAGTTACTTTTAATATTGATATAAATTGGGTACAAGTAACATGTACAATTTCTATGCTATTGGTAAGTTGCACTACTAGTACAAATTGAGTAAAAATAAAGATACACTTATATACAAATTGAATAAAGTGATGTGGGATATCACCCTAATAGTATATATAATACTATGAAGTGCCACATAGGTATCTAAATATTCTCTCTAATCCAACTAAGTGCTCCTTCCCAAGATTTCCAGAAATGGGCTCAAGATTCCTATTACTTGGGTGATTTTTGGTCTAGTGCAAAACACAACACACATGAGATGACTAACTACACTTAAATAAGGAAAATGAATCTATCCACCATCTCACTTGGTGTAGGACACCAATCTACTAAAAGTATTATTCCCACAAAAATGGGAGTAATCATTAGTTTAAAATCCTACATGTTATATTACATTGTAAAAGAGTCAACACAATTTTTATAAATAAACTAGTTTTGTATTAGCTCTATCTCTTCTAATATTCATCTCTATGATAAATTTAGTAACCCCCAAATATTTCATATCAATTTGTAAAGGAAGGTGAGATTTCAAATCTCTAATCTTATCCTTATTATTATCAATATACATGTCATCCACATACAAAGTTATAACAATAATTTGATTACTATCTTGCTTATAATAAACACAATCATCTAATTTTGATCTAACAAATCCCAAACTCAAAACCATTAGGAAATAATGCATTGATACCTAGTTTATTTAATCCATTTCCTACAGAACCCCATGAGAGAAAATCATGCATACGAACTTATAGAATAACTAGATGTATAGATCAAAATAGACAAGCCACATGATAACATAAAATATACCCTGAGAAAACCCTTAAGAAGGAAAAACCCAACCTCTAAAAGCATCCATACTCCAACTATTATGCAACAATAAAAAAATACATGCACTTATAGAGTTGCCATGAATAATTTTGAAACATCAAGCCTCTCCAATATGTTGAGTGAACGCCTCAACCTTGCTTTGTATTTAATTATTAATTAAAAATATGTAATTATCTTTTAGTTTTCATGAAAGTTGTTAAATGTAACTATGACAACTTGTAAAGTGTTTTTAAGTTGTCAAATTAGAAAGAGCATGAAAAAGGGGAAGTTAAATGTAAGGTTGAAGAAGATAAGGAATATTTTTTAGTTTGCATGAGCACATTACTAAAATATGGATACAATCACAAGTTGGAAGAGGAAGTTTCTTATTTTTTTGGTTTATGCCTAAATGGTTTTAGAAACCATTCACAATTTATGGTTTATCTCGTGCCTATATATTTAGTGCTTGAGTTGAAGGAAAAACAAGTTAATTTCACAAGTTGTTGAACCAATGTTCAATATTGTAGTGATTTAGAGAGAGAATTTGTATTGATATAACTCATTTGAAGGAATAATATAAGTCTTGGATCTCTTTAGGTGTGGATTTTTTCCTGCAAGGGTTTCTCCTTATAATTCTCGAGTTATGGTTTGTATTTATATTATAATCTATTTTCATCTATGATTTATTTCTATCTATTTATTTGGATGCATAAAATTATCTACATGTTTTTATTGTAAAGTTTTATCCTAATTTTCAACATTTGGTATCAAAGCTAGGTGTAGAGGAGGGGGACCGACTACTCAGGACCCCAGGTCACAGGAGAGTCTAGAAGAATCAGCTGCCTTGATCTACCTCACACTAAAGGATTGTTTAAAATAGGTTTGATGTTTGAGGAGGTGATAAGGAAGGAAAAATTATCTACCACTTTCCTTTTGTCAACCCAAGAGCTTAAGAAATTAGTTGAGTGGGTTTCTGGAGTCCAGATTGTAACTTAGGAAGCTCTCTACCAAAGGACTCCAATGTAGAAGATGGATGATAGCGTGACATGCTAGCGTCCCAATTAGGCATTGGAATCTGTATAGATAGAGAACACAAAGTGTAGTACAATAACTGAGAGGAAACTACTAGCAACCTAACAAGTATAGTTTGACATGATGACAAAATATTGACATCTACTAAATGACTAAAAAAAGAAGAATACTTTAACTTGTTAAGAACAAAATAATGAGCAAGGGTGGTATAAATCCAACTGACAATTTGTCCAGCCTCCCGCAAGATCCACACAAATAAAATATCTACACACAAAAGAATGGGGAAAAATGTTGGGGTTGTTTCAGGGCTTTCCACAATTAAACTCTTGTTTCGGTATTCCCACCTCCATGGACAACCATAATATCCACGATAGAGAAAACACGATAAAGAAAGCACTGGAAGGAAGAATACCAAACAATGCTAACAACACTAAATCAATACAAAAATGCTAAATGAATGAATATCACCTCCCCAACAAGATGTTCTCAACACACGTGAAGGGAGATGCGAGCTCACAAGATTGTGAATGCCAACATTACCGCAAAAATGAGAGGAGTAAATCCAACAAAGTGTCGACTTGGAGGTTGAAAAATGGTGAAAGTGTTGTGAATGAAGTGTTAGAATGCTCAAGAAGTGTGACGAAGATTGAATGAGTGCGTAGAAGATGAATTCAACGAATGAGATAATGTTTTGAAGATGAAAGGAAAATAAAAAGAGTCATTCAAGGTCGGTCGAATGGGAAAAGGAATTATGCTTTTTCGCTAATGGAGAAGTGTAACACCTCTATCTATTCCGGAGGTGAGAATCTTGTTAGGACGACAACGTGCCGCGTAGATGTCTGTGTGCCACGGTCATGTCCCTAAAAATAATTTCCCCATCGACACTATAGATAGATACCAAATGGATGGAGAGCGAACAAGGGACATGGAATAGTATCATTGAGTTTGATTTTTTTAAGGTAAGGGGTGTAAATGGGGAATTTTCAAAGGGTGAAAATTCATGCCATTACATTTTTCCCCCACTTTAGTGATCATATGTGCTACCAAATGTGAGGTAAAGTAGATCAAAATAGTTTAAAGAAAGTATACCTGAACCGTTGAAGAAGAAGATCACAATCTGACACACCTAAATGCTTAGGAAGAGGAGATGGCTCCATAGGTACTCGGTCCTGAGGAGAGTTGAAAAATGTGTCACAGGTCCATAGACTTATGAAAAGGTGAACAAAAGGCTTTGTAGGTGCTCAATCCTACAAAGTCGAACAAAGAGATCCCATAGGATAAAAGGGATTTACAGGTCCTCAGACTTGCAAAAATGAGGTATCCCAGGTGCTTGATCTTGAGGGAAGCCTGATGTGAGAGACTCCACAGAGTTTGATGGGCCCTTACAGGTACTCGGTCTTGTAAGGGCAATTGAAAAGTAGCTTCACAAGTGCTCTTGCAAAGCATCATGTTAATTCACTGAAAAAACATGTTAGCTAAAAAAAATCCACACAAGCAGAATAATAGTCACACAGATGGTCAAAAATTGTAGGAGAATCTTTCAAAGGGGTCCCTCAAGAACCCTTCAAAATAAACGGGGTCCACTCAAGGAACGCTTTATGTAAAAAGTGATTAACATTTTTTGCCAATGATTTTAGCATCAAGGAATCCTTTTGAAAGATTTATTTCATTAAGGAATTCAAAAGAAAGACTACTCCCTCACAAGGGAAAGTTTTCAAACTTCTTCATCAGAAAAGGTACTCCCTTCTTGAAGGCAAGTTTTCATATTCTATCTCACGAACTCATGATGAAAGAAATATTTCGCTAGGGATCCTTGTTGAAGAATGGGATTTTTGAAAAAAAGAATGTATTTTTAGCAAGGGATTCATTGGTCACCGAATAAACCTTTTTGAAAATCAAAGTAGTATGATAGCCCCCCTTAGGATGTTGCATGCTAAACTCAGAGGTATGAGACATCCTAAGGAGAAAAAATCAAGAATGAAAGCAATGTTGTGGCCCATAGAACATGATAAGATGTGACTGTGGTAATGTTGTCAAGCACACAAGGGACAACACATAAGCACCATAATATCACAAAGAAATCAAAGAGAGAAAGAAAGGACAAATAATGACATAACGAACAAGAGACAAGGGTATTTGATATTTCGAGGTCAAAGCTACTATAAATATAGATAGATAAGTATAATATAAATATATATAAAATGCCATCAACCACCTACTATATCAGACCATGTGAATAAAGTTATGTGAAAAAAAATTAAAAAAAAAAATTGGGTAAATATGGAAGGGAGGCCTAAATGCCCAGAACACTTTGCATCATCCCCAATTTTTGAAAATCAAGGCACAAAATAGAAAGAATGATGTAACAAATAGAAGAAGTTTACGACATAAAACACTCTTGTATCCAAGCACCTACGATGGTGACAAGGGTCTTCTAGGAACACATAAAACAAGCATGGGGGAAACACAATACACACACAAATCTAATCTATAGATAAAGAAGAGGTGCCCTCCTAGTCCTCATCAACCAAGAGGTCATCAGTCTCCCAATCCAGATCATTGTAAGGGGAAGGAAGATGAGCCTACAAGGGTGGGATAGCAAGGAAATCATCCTCTAACTCTCCTAAGACAAGAGCCAAGGAAGAGGGCCCCTCAAGGTCTTCTTCACTCAATTCTTGTGAGGTAAACTTCATCGATTTTGCAAAAATCACCGACAGAGTCAAGACATCATCTACCGAGTTGAACATGCACTTTATGGGAGTGCCATGTGTCAATTGAGTGGGTGATGAAGGAGGCACCCTAGATCCACTATCAACCTTACCAAAAGACTCAGGGGTAGTGAAAAACTCTGACGACATTGGGGTTGCATCTATTAATAGGATGACACAAGCCAATGTAAAACTAGCTTTTGAAGAAGGTGATCCATTCTTCTGACCCCCATTAGAAGCAAGGTCATCCTCCAACTTATGATTCATCAGAGGATGTGAGATCCCCACAGATGAAGTAGAAGGCAAGGAGGAAGAGGAGAAAACTGCAATGAACACGCTTGAGGTATTCGACATATCCACAGGTTTGGGAAAACATAGGATGTCTGGAAGGGACATCAAAAGAGGATGCTCAATTGAAGGAGCAATGAACACTTGCATCCTTTTAGGGTGAGGATCATCCACATTCGTAGTGGGATCCAGACACAAGATTGAAGCAAAGGGAACTAAAGAAGAAGGGACAAAAGAGGAGGACACAATAGAAGACACCAAAATAGGAGTTGTTGGATACCCTTCCCCCTTCTGCAAGGTAGAATTCTCACTAGATAGATCCTTCCTTTAATGATTATGGTCACGTGCAAGGTGGTTTCTTCAGCTTTGAGAGCTAGAGGCTATAGTTTGAGGAGTAGGAGACTCTTGTTCAGTCATCAGAGTGTCCATCCCAACCATTTTTTGTGGAGGGAGTGACTCTTGGATAGGAACATGAGGAAAAGATGCAAGAACATGCAACGATAGGTGGAGAAGGAGACTCAAATGCCTTAGCAATGACTCTTCCCATTTTCTACCCTAGGGGCAAGAACCATAGGAGGCTTAGATGTAGAGGCAACTCTGCGAGGACCCTTCCCCTTACCATACAAGATGGGATGAGGCATTGTGGGCAAGAAAGGAAGGTCAAAAAATTGATGCTTAGCTTTCTACCAAGTGGGCATAATCAAAATCCCCATGAGATGCATATAGGTAGAAGTCAAAGGCGCCATAGTAGGGAAAGAGGCAGAGGCAAGTGGAATTGAAGAGGAAGAAGAAGGTCCATGAGTGTGGGTAGGCTTCCCCTTTCCCTTTTCAAAGGAAGAGGTAGCTTGCTGCTAGACTATAGGGTAAGTCATTTTTGGCTGCACCTTTCTGAGAGTCTTATACTTAATGTAATTTTGATACATTAGGTCCATTCTTGGAGGAAGCGGGCTGATCGGGGAGGGCCAAAAATGGTCCAAAAAATACCCCCCACGCGATACCAATGGTTGATATACAGTGTTGTGCACAACATGCATGCACCTTCGTGAGAAAATTTCAAACATTTATGAATAACGAAAGCGACTCCATTCACAGAACTAGCCAAGGGATTCCTAGCTTCATCCTAAACAAGTTAGATTTTGTAATGACATCAAAGGTAGTATTCACAATCCTAGGCCCTACTAGGACAAAATGAGTTATAGAACCATAAGGAACAAGAGAGAGGCCATCATGGGTACATATAGTGGTCTTCGTCTTCTCATATTCCTCTCTTTGTAAAGAATTTAGCAAAAGAGTCTCCTCCATAATAAAATTCACATGAGTCGTGGGGTCCACAAGGACTCCTGTCACAATATTTCCATTGACATTAGTGGGAATATATAGAGGAGAAGCTTTTTTATTAATGGGTAGATCCTATAATGTGAAAGATATATCTGGTGAACTAGTCATAGGTTGAGGGGAGGATTGTGAGTAAATGAAACCATGTTTACATATGCTTAGGCCTCAGGAGAAGCACTAGAAGGATCAATAATTGAATTCACAGTGAGACGAAAATGGGTTTGTATAAATTTGTAATTCACTATTCATCTTAGCCATCAACTTGTTCACATTTTGATTTTTATGATCAAGGTGAAAGGTACCATCGTCGATGTGATCTTATATCTCATGATGTAGGTGCATACAATGTTCAATATCATTCTCGTGGAAATGATGGTATTGGTAGAATGCATTCCTATCATTCCTGCCCTGGAACTATCAGAGAAACCGATTAACAAGATGATCAAATGAAAATATGGAGTTGTCGAGAAAGAAACAATACCACTCTAGTGTTGTCCTTGAGAGATCGAGGAAATAACTTGGTCATCAAAGCATCGTGGTGAAATAATTATATACACATCACATTGAAGGATGAAACATGTGTTTGAGGGTATCCTTTACCACTACATTAATCAAACTTAGGATTTTCATCCATTGAGGGATGGAGTGTTCAAAATCATCACTGGAAAGGGACTATGTCAAAAAAAAGGTTGAAATATAGGTTGGGAAGAGGCTTGGGATAGACTCGCCAGTTGGTTTTGCATTTGATGCATATTTTGTAGTAGGGCATTCAAAACAGGGTCACATGAATACATAGGACCAATGGAGCCGCCACCAAATCCACCACCAAGATCGATGCCAGAGCGACTTCCAAAGCCACCACCAGGGCTACCTCTGTAGCCACCATCGGAGCTACCACCGTCAGAGCTTCCACCATGACCACCATCGGAGCCACCACCGTGACCACCACTAGAGTCGTTGTCAGAGCCACCAGACATACCAAAACCACCAACCCCCATTATGCTGTAAATCCCACTTCCAAGGATAGAGCTACCCCTAGGAGGAAGAAAATTGAATCCTAGGGGTATTTTGCTTTCTTTGATAGTAGGAGGTGGAGAAAGAACAAAGATGTTGACGAAAGGGCCTATTTCGACCAAGAATATGAATATCGTAGGCATCGAGACACTAATTTGTCTTTCATAAGTGTTGAGCATATGACCTCAAGTAATACTTGACCTAGGGTTGTAGGAAGGGATGTATGCTTCCATTAAATTGGTGAGGCCATAAAGAAAATCTATACCTATCCAATCCTTGTCTAGCATATATCTAATCTCATTAACAACCCTAGCGGGCCTAGCCATGCTTTGATCTCTCCCTAAGTGATTTGCAAGATCCAATACACTCCTATCTAGATCAATGAGATGCACTGCAAGAATAGGGATGGCTTAATTATCGTCCAATGCTGGAGCTAAAGGGGAGACAAGAGGAGTAGGGGAATGAGTGGTTTCATTGAAGAAACTCGTCTTTGTCGCTAATACCATCTCTTAGGAGGCAAGATTCATAGCGACCCTTGTAAATTCCATCTCTAAGTGTCACTGTTGTGCACTCCTTATAACTATGTACCCAGAGGTTGTAGATTGAGTTGTGAAGCTCATAAAACGTCACAACATGTAAGTCCACAACCTACGTAGACATGAGAGCGAGAACCTCAACACAAAGAAATGGATATTACAAGTTTCATGTTGGGTTCATTGAAATGTTGAGGTGGGGGACCGACTGCTTATGACCCTAGGTCATGGGAGGGTCTAGAATAATCAGCTTCCCTGATCTACCTAATGCTAAAGGATTATTTAAATAGGTTTGATGTTTGAGGGGGTGAAAAGGAAGGACAATTGATATGAGCAGGTTTTTGGAGTCCAAACTGTAACTTAGGAAACTCTCTACCAAAGGACTCCAACACAAAATACAAACAACAACATGACATGTTGGCATTTCGGTCGGGAGCTGGTGTTTGTACATATAAAGAACAAAAAGTACAATCCAAGAACTAAGAGAAGTCTACTAACAACTTGAAAAGTATAGTTTGACATGATGACATAAAGCTGAAAACTACTAAATGACTAAAATGAAAAGAATAATACTTTAACTTGATAAATAAACTGATTAAGAATGGAATAATGAGAAAGGGTGGTACAAATCCAACTTACGATTGGTCCAACCTATCACAAGCTCCACATGAACAAAGTACCAACACACAAAAGAATGGGGAAAAATGTTGGGGCTATTTTGGGGCTTGCCATAGTCAAACCCCCATTTCGGTGTTCCCACCTTGACAAACAACTAGAATAGCCATGATAGAGAAAGTATGATAAAGAAAGCATTGAAAGGAAGAATACCAAGCAATGCTAACAATAATATGCTACTAAATCAATAGAACAATGCTAAATGAATGGATAGTGCATCCCCAACAAGATTCTCTCAAGGAATGTGAAGGGAGATGCGAGATTGCAAGCTTGTGAACGCCAAAATTTCCGCAACAACGAGAGGAGTAAAACCAACAGAGTATCGACTTGGAGCTTCAAAATGGTGAAAGAGTTGTGAATGAAGTGTTAGAATGCTCAATAAGTGTGAAGAAGATAGAATGAGTGTGTGGAAGATGAATTCAATGAATGAGATAATATTTTGAAGATGAAAGGGAAGCCAAAAGAGTCATTTGAGGTCAGTTGAAGGGGTAGAGATGTTATGTTTCATCACCAATGGAGAAGTGTAACACCTCTACAAATTCCAGATGTGAGAATATTGTTAGGATGGCAGCGCGTTGCACATACATTTGTGTTCTGCACTCTTGTCCGTAATAAAAAATTCCCCCACCGACACTACAAACAACTACCAATTTTTCTAAGGTAAGGGGTGTAAATGGGAAATTTGCAAGGGGTGAAAATTCATGCCATTACACTAGGTTGGCTTAATTAGAGAAGATGACGCCTTTCTTAGAGTGTTTGATTAGGTTTTTTGTTGATGTGGGAGTGTGTTGTGTTTCTTTTAGTTTCATATTCAATGTGATAAGGGATTGTGGCTAGATCATCTTAATTGGACATTGAAAAGTTCAACGTATTGGGTATGAGATTTGGAAATTAAAGATGGAGGATCTCCTAGAAGAAAGAAATCAATGGATTGTTGTTAATAAAGAGAAAAAACTAGATAGCGTGTCAGATGAAGACTGAATTAAATTAGATAAAAAGTCTTGTGGAACTATTCATCTATCTGATTATGTTCTATTAAATGTGTTTAATGAGACTACTACATATAAATTATGGAATAGAATAAGAGAGATACCAAAATAAGGGTCTTATTAACAAGTTATTTCTGAAAAGAAAGTTATATTCTCTTAAAATGAATAATGGAGTGTTGGAAGAATGAAGAAGAACACATCTCTTGATATAGCTTTTTGTTGTCATTGTTGTCAACATGATATATGAGTTGCAACTGCAAGTTCAAGTCATGTTGATCCGGTATTTTGAACTAGTATTGTAGATTAGTCCTCTAGTATTTTGGTCTGGATATCCCCTCTAGTGATATTTGTTACTCAAAATCTCAGGAAATGGTTTTTGGTCAAGGAAAGCATGCATGGACAGGATCTCATGAATACAAGTGCTCATGTTTTTCATCGGCATCATTTTTTTGTTTACATTTTTGTTATTAGGTCTATCTCTGGCCGACCTAGTAAGTGGTTGAAGTTGTAATGGTTCAAATTTTGTTTGATCGATCCATGCCAACATGTGTAGTGTGCTACACTCTTGAATTTTTTTTGAGAAGTTTTGTATATACCTGAAGCTGACCAAAGTGATTCTTGTGAAAAAGACAAACATTTATATACATGATTGTTTGGATATTGATGTAGAAGAGTTTTTGGTGTATGCGAGTGTTGGCAGATTGTGTTTGGATGTGAAAGGAGTGAATATTGATTTGCTCGCATGCAAATTTATTGAGCTTCAAAGGAACTAAATCAACATTCTGAGGTGTACTCTCATCAGTTCATTTTTTGGTTGTAAGACATTTTGTTACTATATCACAAGTAGCAGTGAGCCTCTCTTTGGACAGTGAGTTCTGGCAGTGAGCCACCTTTTGTAATATCTTATAACCAGTTATACTATATTGTGAATTAATCCTCATCGTGGTTTTTCCTATTCTAGGTTTTCCACGTAAAAACTTGGTGTTGATGTGTTGTGTGTCTCCATGTCCTATTAATGCTTCCACTTATGTTATCTATCATATGCATTGGATTAATTGGATGGTATTTGTTCAATAAGTTAAAGAAGATACTGATTCACCCTTCTCTTAGTATCTTGGATATTCAACAATTGGTATTAGAACTTGGTTCCTCTAGAGAAGTCTAACAACTTGAAGAAGATCTTGAAGATTAAACAAATGGATGATAATGCAAAACTTTGGACTGCCCTTGATGATCTTGACAAAGATGAAAATGAAAATAGAGATCTGAAAGAAAATATTGATGAAGCAAATGAATGTGTTCGGAAGTTGAAAGAACAATTAAAGAAATTCAAAGAGAGACATAGAGAAGTTAGTGAGAAATTGAAATAACGAAATGAAGATGTTATTGGACTAAAGGTGCAAGTGGAAGAAAATAGGAGAATTGAAGAGTGTTTGAATGCAAAAGTGATGAGCAAGTCTGATGAGTTTTCCAGGCTTGAACAAGAAGTGGTGAACCTGAGAACAGAATTGGAAAAATAAAAAGTTTGTGAAGATAATTTCAAAACAAGCTCTACTAGACTCGATGAACTGATTGCTGGACAAAAAGCATCTAAATACAAAGGTGGATTGGGGTTAGAAGCAGGTGAAAGCTCAAAATCTGTGAAAAATAAAAAGACTCGAGGAAAAGGAAAAACGACAAGAAATCCAAAAAGAAGACCACCTATCAAGCATCCAAATGCTCAAAGGTATCCATCTTTCAATGGTACTTGTATCTCATGCAATAAATTTGTTCATAAGGAAATTGAATACAAAATTAGGATGAATCAGTTCTCTGGTTCCTTCTTTGGACAATGCTATGCTTGTAATAAGATTGGACATAGAGCTAGTGAATACAAAACTCAGATGAAAAATTGGTTTAATGGAGGTAGAATGAATCAATCCTTTGCTGGTTACTGCTAAACTTTCAATAAGTTTGGGCACAAAGAAAATCAATGTAGATCAAGGATAAATGGAAGTCAACTAAATCAAAGAAAAGTAATCTACTACAATTGCAACAAACTGGGACATATTTCAAGAGTTTGCAAAAGCAAAAAGGGAAAGCAGTCTACTCCGATAAAGCAGAATGAGTCTGTGAAGAAGATAGACAAAGATCAGGTTAAGTAGGAGATGAACAAGATATGGAAAAATAAAGAAGAGCTAGAATCTTCTAATGCATCTGTGCCCTCATTCGGTATAGACAATTCCTTTGGGAATTATACCTAGCATGGTCTTAGGGGGAGTCTTAGCATAAAATCCTTTGAACCCCTAATTTTGAGCATGTTAGTCTTTGAAATGAGGAGATGTTATAAGAAATGAATAGGTAGAGGTTTTGAAAAAGAAACTAGAAGAAAAAGTGAATGTATGCTCGCTTGCAGAGCATATTAGGGTTTTTCAATGCAGACGAAGGGTTTTTGCCAGCTTTGTTGGATTTCATTATATTTAATGCAAATTAGGGCATGAAATTGATCTATAAAGTAAATTTGTAAAGGCATCTTAATAATTTGTGCATTCAAAGGAAGTGAAGAGAGATTTGGAGTGTTCTTGAGGTGATTTGAAGTGTGACCTATGAAACCCTAACTTCGGATCTTTGCGAAAGGAAAAGGTATTTTTTGATTCTGTGTCATTGTGAGCTTGTGCAAATTCTTTATTTGAATCTATTAGAGCTTCGTGTGTCAAAAATGGCAACCCCTATAGTCATGAAAGCAACAAAAAGACCTAGGCCCTCATATAGGAAATACTCAATGAAGGTTTTTGAAGACAACCCTATGGGCGCCTTTTCTTCGATTCCTCATGGAGTCATGCCTATAGAGGATACTAGAATGTTCATTAGGGTTAAGACTGAGGAGTTCAATCACACAAAATTGATTGACATATGGTTGAATGAACTCACAGGAGATGACTTCATGGTGAAACTCGAGTATTCAAATATTGTGGTAAAGAATTTGGACTGGTGGAACAACTTCCCTAATTTTTGTTCCACTATGGATGATCAGTATGTCAAACCAATCCTTAGTAGAATTAATTATCAGTTCTTGCAGACCAACAAGCCACATTTGATAACCAAGGAATTGATCAAAGTTGTCATCAGACTTTGTGTCACCAGACCAGAACCAATGTTGAAAGCAGTGAAAAATGAAGTTGTGATGGATCTCACCGGTGCAACATATGATAAGAGGGCTCTAACAAAAAATCCTATCACTAATCCAGTCGTGAAGTACGCATCAATAATGATCAAACATAAAATTTACTTCACTAACAAAGAGAAATTTGTGTCTGCCACAACAATCTATACTAGATTTGACATGGCTGCAAATGGTGAAGATTATGACATATGTGAGAACATGAGAATGTCAAAGGAGAAGAAGTATACTTTCAAGTTTGGTTCTCTAATAATTTTCCTGCTATTCTATTTCCTCAGAAGGCTTCTGGTAAAAGATAAAACTGTGTTTTAGGACCCATCCTAACCGGTTGCCCATAAATTTTTTGATCATTTGCATGAGTTGGATGAATTGAAGATCACATTTAATGCCCTGACATCATTCTATGTTGTATTCAAGAAAAATATGAATGAGAAAGACATAATTTTGAGGAAAGTTGTTGAAAAGTATAAGAATGAGATCATATTCATGTTTCATCTGATGAGTGCGTGGTTGAAGCAGTTGACCCCAGACTATCTAGATTCAACCCTTGGGATATGAAATCACAGAAGAGAGAGATGAAGGATATGTGCAACTGTTATTGAAAATTCCAAAGGATGCCAATGAACCCCAGATTGGTACATATGCATAAAAATCCATGGAAGTTCATTTGGAGCACATCAAATCTACAAGGAAGAAAAATGTAACTGAAATGATAAAAAAATATGGTTACATAGATGAAAAAATAGCACAAGGAAGATCCTATGGAGAACATAAGTATAGAGAAACATATGGCATAAGGAGATTTGATAGGATCCCTCCTTCCATACCAGCTTCTGGTCCGACTGTAGTAAAGATTGAGCCCAACACCTATGATAAAGGCAAAGGCCCGACCCCTTCCAAACCCACTGCCAAATTAAACAAGAGAAAAGGTGTTCCTCTGGTAGTGCCTGCTAAATGAGGAAGAAAAGAAAATGCTACAAGGGAGAAGAATATGAGAATTACTGATGATCAGGAGGAAGAGGAGGAAGATCCAACTGCAAAGTTGACAAGAAAGAGAAGGGTGAGTGTTTCCTTTGGTGAAGGTGCTTCTCAGGAAGCTAGTGTTGGATCAAAGAGAGTTCACTATGTATCGTCCTCAAAGGATGATGAAGAAAATGACACTAGTGATCATGAGGCAGAAGCAAAGAAAGCAAAAGTTGCAGAGGAAGTCTTTCTGGACCAAGATGCTTCTCCAGTAAGACCCAATACCTCTCTTAGGCTAGAAGCCTTGGTGAATAATTTATTGCATTGTGGACAAATTTTGAAATCCACAGGATAAATTTATAATCAAGTAGGTGAAGAAGATAAGAAAACAATAATAATGGCTATCATTAAATATGTTATTATTTTGGAAGTTAAGTTGGACAATATTAAATGTGACGTTCCTGAGAACTTATGGGAAGCATTAATGAAAAGGAGAGTAGAAGTCATTGAAATAGAAGAAAAACTAAGGGATAAGGCATATAAGGAAATTGCATCCTCTCTCTGTCTCTGGGTGATCTGGAAACCCTAAAGAAGATTTGTGCTAACATGTTCCAAATGAAGAAGAGAGTTAATACTCCAATGACCAGAAATAAGAAGGAAATCAAGAAGATAAGGAAGGAAATAATAAATACTATTAGATGTACAACAAAGAAGTATGGTATGATTGGTGCATCCGGTACGACATATAAATCAGGAGAAGAAGCAGAAGATAAGGAAGATTCTCCTTTCGGTACTACTGATGAAAATGTACCTCTAGAAAAGAATGATACAAATATCCCTTCGAGAACATGTAGTACAAATGTTCTACTGGAAGTTAATGCTGCTAATGAGGTTCTGAAGATTGAAAGACAAGTTGAAGAAAATGTTGAAGCAAAGATTCATGATGCCACCTCTAAGGTACACTCGGAAGAGGAAAAAGACAAAGCAGAAGAAGTGAGGAGAGAAGATGAAATGGAAGAAGAAAAGGAAGAGGAAAAGATAGAAGAAGGAAAGACAAAAGAAGAGAAGATGGAAGAAAAGAAAAATGAGGAAAAAGAGAGAAATAAGGAATCGAGTGAACTTTCTAGAAAGAATGAAGAAGGATCTCAACAGGTTGTGGAATCACAAAATTCCATCGGTGAATCCTCCTCTGGTGATGATATCTTGAAGGGCCTGCTATCTAAGAAGATCAGATTCTAGTCAGTAATTCCTCTGGAACTACTACAACTTCCCATGAATAAAGGATATGCGGACCTAGACAAGATTTCTCCTATGCATAAAATGGTGTTAGGTGATGTATTTCATGTATCCAACAGAAGAGAAATCATGTAGATTCACCAGAAGGGAATTTATCTCATCGAAGATTCCATTAAGGCTTTGTAGGATGGCACCCCTAATACGTTAGTAGACACATCTCTCACTCCAGTTGAGAACTTGAAACTTCTTTTGGACTCCTTCAAGGAGTATGCCATCAGACTAGGTGAGAAAACAAAAAAGGATGTTGAAGAAAAATTGGTTGAGAAAAGGTTATTGGTCCTCCATGAAAAGTGTGCTTTGACACATACCAATGTAGAAAAGAGCCTTGAATCTATAAAGGCCTATGAATTTGAAGAAAATTATATGTTTTCTCTTATGCATAATATGGCCTGATGCCACACAAAGTATTAAAGAGCTTATGAACTCCATTGAGTCCCAATTGATAGTTGTTTCTAGTAATTACAATGTATCCATGGATAGGGATATGTCAACTTGGAATGCCATCTCCGTGCATAGAGAAAAAAAATTCATGTTACAAAAGCAAAAGGAAGGGATAATAAAAAAAATTGGTCTACTTGGTGAAATTGTAAGGATGGAGTACACTCTGGTAGCCAATGCTTTGGCTAATGCTGAGAAATTGGATAAGATCAATTTGACCCCAGATACTCCGAATGAGGCTGAAGAAATTTTTATTGTATTGGAGTCTTTGAACAAAATGTTGATATCTGCTAAACAGATTTGGGAGAGTGGTAAAGTAGCTTGGAAAGGCATTCTTCAGGAACTTCAAAGTGCTCCCTCCTCCGGGTAAAGCTTTTCTAGTTTTCACATATTTTGGATTAAACTCCTTAAGGAGAGTTCAATATTTTGATTCTCTGTACATTCTAGACCATGTGTACATATTTATGTTCATATTTTTTTGGTCGCTCTTTGTCCTTGATGTCAAAGGGGGAGAGAGGAAGAGAAATAGAGTATGATTTGTACATAGGAAGTTTGTAAATTATTTTGGCAGATCTTTCCATCAATGAAAAGGGGGAGATTGTAGATTTTTGTTGTCATTGATGTCACCATGATATATGAGTTGCAACTGCAAGTTCAAGTCATGTTGATCTGGTATTTTGAACCGATATTGTAGATTAGTCCTCTGGTATTTTGGTCTGGATTTCCCCTTTGGTGATAGTTATTCCAAATCTTGGGAAATGGTTTTTGGTCAATGAAAGCATGCATGGACAGGATCTCATGTGTACATGTGCTCGTGTTTGTCACCGACATCATTTTGTTGCTTACATTTTTGTTATTAGGTCTATCTTTGGCCGACCTAATAAGCGGTTGAAGTTGTAATGGATCAAATTTTGTTTGAGTGATCCATGCTGACATGTGTAGCATGCTACATGCTTGAATTATTTTTGAGAAGTTTTGTATTTACCTAAAGCCAACCAAAGTGATTCTTGTGAACAAGACAAACATATATACAATATTTTTTGGAGATTGATGTAGAAGAGTTTTTGGTGTATGCGAGTGTTGGCGGATTGTGTGTGGATGAGAAAGGAGTGAATATTGATTTGTTGGAATGCAAATTTATTGAGCTTCAAAGGAACTGAATCAACACTCTGAGGTGTACTCTCACCAGTTCATTTTCTGGCAGTAAATCATTTTATTACTGTATCACTTGTAGGTAGTGAGCCTCTCTTTGGACAGAGAGTCTTGACAGTGAGCCACCTTTTGTAATATCTTATAACCGATTATACTATATTGTGAGTTAATCCTCACCGTGGTTTTTCCCATTTTGGGTTTTCCACATAAAAATCTTGGTGTTCATGTGTTGTATGTCTTCATGTTATGTTAATGCTTCTGCTTATCTTATCTATCATATGCATTGGATTAATTGGATGGTATTTTTTTAATAAGTTAAAGAAGATACTGATTCACCCCCCCTCTCAGTATCTTGGATATTCAACATGGAGATTCGATTGCAAAATACTTAAATTCATTGAATCTAATCTTGAGTTAGTTACAGTCAATTAATGTAAAGATAGACGAGGAGGATAAATTCATTTTATTATTATGTTCACTACCTAAATCTTGGGATAATCTTTATTTTTCAATCAATGGTTCTTTTTCAGATGATTTGAAGTTGGATGCCCTCATTTCCACTCTACTTTGAGAGGAAATCAGGACTTTAAAGGGGTCTAAAGATGCATTACATGTACAAGGTAGATCTAAGGGGAAAGGTGAGGACAAGCCTAAGGATCGTTCTAAGTCTAAGGAAAGGTCAAAAACACTTGTAAGAATAGATTGAGGTGTTGGAACTATCGTAAATAGGGGGAATCTAAAAAATGAAAGTAAGAATAAAAAGAAAAATTATGATGATTCCTCTATAAATAAATCCTCTAATGATGAACCTATTGATGCTTTTTATTATTTCTTCGAAAATGACTTATGATTAATCTTGGTTAATATATTTAGGTGAACTCTACCACATGAATCCTCACAAGGAATGGTTTTCAACATATTCAACTTATGATAGTGGAGAAGTTTTCCTTGGGGATAATAGGACACAAAAAATTGTAGGCCGAGGGGAGGTAAAATTGATTTTTAGTGATGGAAGGGTTAAAACCCTTAAAGATGTATTGCACATTCCTAATTTAGCTAGAAATTTGAATTTTGTATCTAAAATAAATGATTCAAGGGTGCATGTTACTTTTGAAAAGAATGGTTGGAAGTTAAGGAAAGGGAATTTGGTTTTAGCTAAGGGTAATATTTGTGGCACCCTATTTAGACTTGATGCTTCTACCTTGTGTAACTTTGTTAATGTAATCAATAACTCTATATCATGTAAGTTATAGCACCACATGATGGGTCATATTGGTGAAAAGGGTCTCAAAACCCTCATAAATAAAAATATGGTTGATGGTTTGTTAGTTTACTCTACCGATTTTGATTTTTGTGAACATGGTGTGTATGGAAAGAACCATAGAGTATCATTTAAATTTGGAAGTACTAGGGCTAAATTTTTTTGGAGGCAATTCATAGTGATGTATTTGGTCCTATGGATGTACCATCTATTGTAAAGTCTTGCTACTATGTTTATTTTGTTGATGATTATTCTAGATATTCATTAGTTTACTTTTTGAAGGAGAAATTTGTTATTTTTCTATATTTAAAGAATTCAAAACATTTGTTGAGAAACAAATTGATAAAAAGTAAAGGTTTTAAGAACATACAATGGTGGTGAATTTTTCTCTAGGGTCTTTGATGATTATTGTAAGCATGCATGAATTTTTAGGCAAATAAGAACTCCATATAACCCATAACAAAATGGAGTGGCAGAGAGGATGAATAAAACTTTAATGGATAGAGCTAGAAGCATGTTGAGTAGTGCAAAGATTGAACAACACTTTTTGGGTGAAGTAGTTCACATTGCATGTTATTTGGTTAAGAGTTCATGTACTTCTACTCTTGTTGATATAACTCCCTATGAGGTATGGATAGGTAAACGACCATAAATTTCTCATTTAGAGTTTTTGGTAGCATGATATGTTCATGTTCCCAAAGAAAAATGTTCTAAGCTGGGTTTGAGAGCTAAAAAACGTGCTTTAGTGGGTTATGGAGAGAACATTAAGGGTTATAAGCTTTGGGATCATGTAGTAATGAAAATGTTATATTCTAAGGATGTAATTTTCAGGGAGCTTAAGGAATTTTAAAATTATGAACAACCTCATATAAAGCCTATAAAAATGGTGCATTTTGATATTAAGGTTGAACCACAGAAAGATACACATGCAAAACAACCACAAGAAGATGCACATGTAGAACAACATGAGCATGGAGGTGAAGAAGAAGAATTAGAAGAGAATTTTGAAGAGGAATAACTAGAGCATCTTTTTATTCCTCTAAGAATATCCACTAGACAACATAAACCTATAAATAAGTATGTATATAGTCTATTTGATTTTCATTGTGTTTTTGCTTTATCTTGTATTGACAATGAACCTAGATCTATGATGAGAGGCCTTATGTTCAAAAAAGAATGATTCTTGGTTAGAGGCAATGTAAGACATTGAAATAAAGGCCTTGGAAAAATATGACACGTAGGATCTAGTTGAGCTACCTGAGGAGAGGAAATCCATTAGATGCAAATGGGTATTTAAAAAGAAATTTAAATAAAATGGTAATTTGGAATGGTACAAGACTCAGTTAGTGGTAAAAGGTTACTCCTAAGTTGAGGGAGTAGATTTTGGTGAGATTTTTTCTCTTATGGCTAAAATAACCTCCATTAGATTCATTTTATCTATTGCTATTGCTTTTGATTTTGAAGTAGAGAAAATAGATGTTAAAACAACTTTCTTACATGGGGATCTTGATGAGAAAATATTTATGAAAAAACTTGATAATTTTTTTGTGAAGGGACAAGAACACTTGGTTTGTAGGTTAAGGAGATCTTTGTATGATTTGAAGAAGACACCAAGAATGTGGTATCAAAAATTTGATGCTTTTGTATTGAATCACGACTTTATTATAAGTCAGAAGATCATTTTGTTTATTTTAAATTAATTGATGATCGATTACTAATCATTGTACTATATATTGATGATATGTTATTTATTGGAAATGATAAGGGGATGATTAGGGAAATTAAGATTTAGTTATCTGGTAAATTTGATATGAAAGATTTAGGGGCTGCAAAAAATATATCTTGGGTGTGGAAATCAATAAGGATTATGTTAACAAAAAAATATGGTTGATAGTCAAAACATGTACCAAAACTCACCTCATGGGGTGTAATAAATAATGAATAGACAAGGATAGAACCTTAAAGGGTGTCATAATAACACCACCTCAAGAGAAAACAATATCGATATCAAAGGGGCATTGCTTGATGTGTGAAAGTTCGCTCCTTAGGGAACATTACACATGATATCACCACCAAGAGAGGACTAGTCAAGGAATAGAAAGCCTCACACTAGGGAACACTAACCATAGTATTACCACTAAGGAGAAAGTCACATGCCAAGAAAGGTCATATTCTTGTGGAACATCCAATCCAATATCACCACAAAGGAGACACATCACATGGGTTAAGGAGGCCCCACTTTGGTTGACAAGGTCACACTTCCTAGGAGATGTATGCCATCATCTCTAAGAAGGGACCATTTCTTATGCTAACAATGAGTAGGGGACTATATGCCCTGATTAAAATGTTAGTGTACTTGCTACACTAACATTTTAAGGAGATAAAGAGGGATCCCAAGAAGGAATACACCTAGGGGAAGGCTACCTAATCCTTTGCCCCTCAAGTGTAGGGACACAAAGGAGCCCAAAATAAATGATGATATGCTACCTAAATCCTTGAAAGAAAGATGATTTGCATACAATATAATGCATGTGGTAGTGAGCGTAGTTTGATGCTACAACTATCACATGGAAAGGAGTAAAACAAATAAATGTTAATATATCACATGTATAATTTGACCCCCATATGGTTCAAATTGTCTTAATATTTCTTTGAAAGCACAACATTCATTGGTAAGATTCCCAAGTGTTCTATGGTCTGCACAATAAGACATGTTTGTATTCTCTCCTTTCTTGTCTTCTTGTTCATAGATATGTGGTAATGTGATAAGCCCTAGGTTGAGAAATTTTTGTAAGGTCTATTCAGTTTTGGTTATAGTATGTAGAAATGGTAGCTTCTTAAGTTTATAAGGCTTGTGTTTCTTAATTGATTGAAAAACTGTTTGATGTGAAAGTGGTGGATCTTGATAACGTAATCCATTAGTGTCTTCTGATGGTTCTTGCTCCAAAAAGGAATGGACTTCACGTTCATTGTTGATGTCATATCCTTTCCTTTTCAAGATCCTAAAGCCTTGTCCATAAGTTTGTTCCAAGTCAACGGGTGTGTTTGTAACCTTATGCTCATAGAATAGAGGGTTGTTTGATGTGCTTCCCTTGTGATTGTTATGGATATGTTTCTACATGCATGTTTTTTTAGGTATGCCTTGTGGTTAAATTTGAGGATGTAACAAATTGAATGCTTCAAGTGGTGGTATGGTAGGATGTTGTTGGTATGGGGTAGTAAGCTATTGCATTGAGGGATAAAAGGCTACATTATTTTTAAGGTTATGCAAGGATCATTGTATGAACTCATGCATGCTCTCTTCATCTTGATCTATGACATCAAGTAGACTTGTAATAGGATAAGGTGTATCATTAATGTCATGATCAGAAGCATTATCATCACCAAACACATAAATTGAAACATTAAATAAGGATTTAAAGGACGTCCAAATTTTCCCAAAACACATATCCATGATGAAACTTTTGTAATAAGTTTCAAACTGTTAAACAACAGGTGAAGGGAACTCAAATATCAACCCCGTACAAATTTGATTGAGAATAATCTATCACATAAAGTTGATTGATGCCTAGATAACAAGATAGGGTCACTCAAGGGCATTAGAGTCTTGGTCAGGGGTTCTAAAATTTTGAAGTTTGACTGAAGACTACTCTATTTAAGGATTTTGATTCTACTTGCAGATAGTTGTATTAGTAAATAAATTTCTAGAATTTTCTTAATGTATTCCAATTTGATGCAGAATGGAAGTATACAATGATTTTGAAGATTTTTGAATAAATTTTAATGCAATTTTTAGATCTAAAATGTAATAATTGACCGATTGCGATATGTAGAGACCTGAAAATGATAATTTTGAATTCAATTTTTTAAGCTTAAATAATGTACTTTCTTTCACTAAATGAACTAGATGTAAAACACTATAAAATGAGTTACTAATTCCAAAATAGAGATATGCAAGTACAGTGAAATTGAGAGGATAAAGACAAAAATGTGTGAAAAAGCTTGTTTAAGCACCTGTATAATGATAGGGTTGCCTAAGGGCAACTAAGTATTTGTTCAAGGTTTTGAAAATTCAAAATATAAATGTTGTGATTGATGTTTAAAGTTATTGTTCCTATTTGCAAACAGGTTTGACAGTGACTGTTTTTCCATAATTTTTCAATGTATAGGAAATGCAAATGTATGACAATTTTGGAACAATATGACACTTTTTTACATGTAATTTTGAAATGAAAATTTGATCTAAATGAATGAAACACACTATAATGCAACCTATTATGCAATATTTTTGGATTTTTATGATTTTTTATCATGCAATATGCAACCCTAATGATACAAAACCTAGATGAGAAATACAAAACATAATGATGCAAAACCTAGATCTAGGTTTGAAAGACTACCAAATCAGAAATCTATGATGTAAGAATTTCGGGTTCACCAAAATGAAACATAAAAATGTGGTGAACTTAAATTTAATATCTAAAACTTAAGATCAATGGACCATCATTTCTATAATTTCATTAAGATGAAAATCAACAAGGTGCATAGATTGACTTACAACCTCTTAGGTAAGTCAATCAGACCTGGATTTGCATCTATTTGAGGATGGGAATAAATTGGAACTAATTTATAATGATTGAACTAATTAAACTAAATTAATTAATATGATCTGGAAAGTGTAGGTTGATGTGTACCTATCACCAAAAATTGAGTCTGACTGTTGTAGTAGGACTAGGTCACCCTTAGGTAAATGGGTCTTTGTTAGGGGGTCCTAAATACCCCTTTGTGTTATTACCTATTTACTATTACCTTGTTGAGTTAAAATAATTTAATATATGATTTTGTTTTGTATATGAATCTTGATGTATAATGTGATGAATGAATGTTTAATTCAATAAGATATCTTGAATGTTTAGAAGATGAAAATATATGATGCATATGAATGTAATGTTATCAACTAATTACTGTTGTGATGCACTAAGTTGGATGCATAAATAGATTCAAACCTTTGAAAGAGAGGGGAATATCACTCAGGAGAAGAACTTGGCTTGGTAACCGTTAATGAGCCTAATTGAGCATACAAACACTCACAACTTAGTTTGGTCTAGTTGAGTTAATATAAGTTTGGGAAGAGGTAAGTAATCTTCAATCTTGGGTTGGGGAATGTTTTGTACTAGTTTGTGGTAGTCTTTGAATGTTCTTGTTTGGGGATATGTGATTGAGTCTATGTGACAAGTATAAATTCTCTTTTCAGGTATTTATGTTCATATATTAGTTGATGGGTATACATAGAATGTATATATATATATATATATATATATATATATATATATATATATATATATATATATATATATATATGTATGTCTCTGATAACTCATACATGTGAATATACATGCGAATGTGTATACATAGGTAGACATACTTACGTATATTCATGTATGGGTATATCATATGCATGGGAGTATCAATTTGGACAAACGATATATATATATATTTATATATATATTTTTTCTATATATGCACCAATCGATGAATACATGAATATATGTGTTTAAGTATGGATATTAAAATTTAATGTTATATATATTAATATATATGTATATAATTTTGTTAATGTAAATATACATATATTTTAATATACGTATATATGAATATATATATATATATATAATTATTTTGATATATGTTTATATATATTTGATTGGAAATTAATGCATTTGATTTCATGTGGATATATATATATATATATATATATATAATATTATGTAAACATTTAAATGTGCTTTGAAATATACAATAGCACATATATACAACACTATCATATAAAGTAGAACAACTAAGTTAGAGGCCGCACACATATAACACATAAGAGACTAAGTCTTAAAGCCATTAAAACAACAAATAGAGTAAAGTGAATCAAATCATATGCAAAGTGTTGATGAATTCATAATGAGCTAACTTTGTCATAACCGCACAAGAATAAAGGGTGCATGAATATGAAATGTGGCCCCATGTTCTGGAAAGAATGAACAAAAAAAAAGTCTAAAATTTGCACCTTAAACCAATGCATAACTTGTGGAAACATGAGACCTGGTCTTTAGAATGAGTTGGCTGAAGGTAGTCGACTTAGATTGCAATAAAGAAACCTGTAAGTTGCATTTTATGAGTTTAGTCTTTGTTGTCAACAAGATGTAAGCAACTCATTCCCAACAATGAAGCTGTGTTGTGTAGGTGTTTGCAAGTTAGAAATTTTATTAACCACATCTCTCTTATTGATCTTAGTCAATAGGAAGGTGTCAGATTTAGATGCTTAATCGTAGCATTAAGATTCTCAGATTCTTGTATATATAGGGGCATTCTCTCTATATTTGGTTACACTTTTCCAATCTGATTTCTTCATTCATTATTCTGCTATAATTTTCTATGCAAGCATATTTTAGAGAGATTTTGTGAGAAGAATGGTTTTGTTTGTGCATTTGCAATTTTTGAGAGTTTGTTTTTGAGAAGGATTGTTTGTGAATTTGCAATTGTTGAGAGTTTTTTTTTGAGAAGGATTTTTTGTACATTTGAAATTGTTGAGAGTTTGTTTGTGAGAGGCTAGAGATTGATGATAGACTAAGTCTTGAAGGAGTAGCAAGTGGATTTGTGGAGGTTGAACTAGGAAACCGGTATTGTTAGTTGGGCTATATATTTATAGGCATGTTGATTTATATCACTCTATTCTTTATATTAAATGTTATTTGTTTGAGATCGCATTTGTTTGGGAAAGAATATTTTTAATTCATGTTATGTTCTTTTATTATGAACTTGGTTTATTTCCTTACTTTGGATAAGCTTGTATGATTCTCGAAGAGTCTAGTTTTGGTGAAACCTCGTTATTAGGATATATACATATATCATATATAATGGATTTTGAGTGCTTATGTTCTTACTAGGAACTATAGTAAGTTAAGATTTGTAGACATCCAAATTTGATCATTTCCATATGATCAAAATTGTCTACTTTATTCATCTATTTCATTAATAGTGATTAAATAATTTATTTAATCATTATTTCATTTTCTGCCTAAGGATCCTAAAGTATATAATTAAATAAATTAAATACTTTACCTTACACCCTGTTCTTCTCTAAATTAAATAAATATGACAAATTATTTAATTTAGTCTTTCAACCCATTTGAATTAAAAACCAATTTTTAATTCTTCCTTTTTCTCTCTCCTTTTCACATTCTCCATAATCCTCTTCTAATCCGGATTAAATTAATTAATCTGTGATTAGGATGTGCACCACTTAATCTTGATTAAGTGTCACATCTTCCATAATCTCCCACTTGCCTCTAATCTCTCATTAATTACCTTAATCCTGTGTTTGCACAACCTTAATCAGAATCATTAGCCACATTTGGCTTACCTTTTCTAATCAACCTTCCCACTTACCATTTTTAGCCTGGACTCTCTTCCCCATGTGAATTTTTAATTCACTTTTATCTTTCCAAGGTCTTCCCCATCCCCCATGCAAGATTCTAGAAGCCTTGACTTGTCACTTCACATGTGCCAAGGGCTTCTAGAACCTTGGACTTGTCACATCACCCACATGTGACAAATCTTCAGCTTTTTGGAGACACTTTCTTATCCACTAGATTCTTCCAATCATTGTGAATTTTTAATTCACTTTTATTCCTCCAAGGAATCTTCTCATCCCCCAAGATCCACCTCATTTCCACATCACTCCGCCCTAAGACATTTCACATTCCACATGTCAAGATGTGAGGGCTTGTGAGTCCTCAACTCACCATAGCCCTTCATCTTGATCTTTGTTGGATCAATCCCAACCGTTGAATTCTTTAGAGAATTCAATTTAGCCTATAAATATCCCCTCATTTCCCTCAATTTAGAGGATCAAGTCTTTTGCAACAAAACTCTTACAAATTTGCCATTCAAGCTCTCATTTACTATAGCATTTAGCATCATCTTGCATTTTGCATCCATTTTGCATCCATTGCCATCCAAGGAGCACACAAGACTTCAATATCAAGGGCCAGCCAAGGAAGCAACAACATGAAGGTATAACAACAATCTATTTGTTTATCTTGCTTTCATATTGTTCATTTTCTTAGGCTAATCATTGAGGTGCCCTTTTATTTTGTTATTTCTTCACATTACACTAATAGTTATTCATCTTGCATCTCACCATTTGGAAGTAGCATTTTATTAGGATCACATTTTTGGCACGCCCGGTGGGACCCACAAAGGGGTCTCTTTCTTTCACGTTTTTTGTTGTTAGTTTGTTTGCAGATTCAGGTCGCAGAGGGGCGAACTTGCCCTTCCGGATGCCATAGAAGGGCGACCTTGCCCTCTGTTTCGACTGTTTTCTGCAGAGGGGCGAATCTGCCCTTTATGCTGTTTTCTGACTGTTTTCTGCAGAGGGGCGAATCTGCCCTTTAGGCTGTTTTCTGACTATTTTCTACAAAGGGGCGAATCTGCCCTTAGGCTGTTTTCTGATTGTTTTCTGCAGAGGGGCAAATCTACCCTTTATGCTATTTTCTTATTGTTTTCTACAGAGGGGCGAATCTGCCCTTTAGGCTATTTTTTGACTATTTTCTGCAGAAGGGCGAATCTGCCCTTTAGGTTGTTTTCTGACTGTTTTCTGCAGAGGGGCGAATCTGCCCTTTATGCTGTTTTCTGACTGTTTTCTGCAGAGGAGCAAATCTGCCCTTTAGGCTATTTTTTGACTATTTTCTGCAAAGGGGCGAATATGCCCTTTATGCTGTTTTCTGCAGAGGGGCGAATCTGCCCTTTTGATTGTTTCTGACTATTTTCTGTAGAGGGGCGAACCTGCCCTTAACAACACATTCGGGAAGGTAAAAAGTGGCATTGTAGTTTCGTTTTTGTCTTCTTTCTTTTGTTGTTTTGTGCTCTAATCAACTAATCTTGTTTGTTGGTGAGTGAAGTCAAATTTGCTAAAAATCACAAAAAAGGAAAAAAGATAAACAACTAACACTTGCTTGCAGGGCCTTCCTTTTTATTCTGATTTTTAAAATTCTTTCCTTACTGATTTATCTATTTACTTAGAATAATTAGGGGGAAGTAATATTTGCTGCTTGCTATGTTTATTTTACTTATTTTACCCTAAGGGGGCATTAGTTTGTTTTCACTTTCCTCCTTTGCACGTTGTGTGGATCCGAAGGAGGTTATTGGAAACAATTAGTGTCTTCTTTTTAGCGGGACCTGCTTGGGGATTTCATCACCTCAAGGGACGATTCCAACCACGCATACCGGCGGGGTATATAAAGGGGGGAGAGCCAAAGTTGTACCCTAATTCAGTTGTGTCGTAATTAACAGAATGTCGAAACTAGGGTGATACCTAGATAGACGTGAAGAGTTGGTCCGAGCCTTTCAGTATCTCACTGGGGCTCCCGACTCACGCTTGTGACGGACTGGTGTTCACGGTTTGTGCCTCACGTACCGAGTGTATATCAATGACTCTTTAGAAACTTTGTTCATCCTAGAGTAAGACCTTTGCCGGCCATACCCGTTAAAAACACTAATCATAGGATTGTGCTTGTTCAAAGTGTCTTTGTGTGGAGAACCAGTAAATTTTGGTCAGTCAAACTGTCATCAAACCATTTTAGTCCTTGCCAAAATCCCTTATCCAAACCAAGATACATTTTCCACTACAGAGGGGCAAATTTGCCCTCTGTTTTAGTCGTTTTCTGCAGAGGGGCGAATTTGCCCTTTGCTGTTTCAGCCTTTTTTATTGCAGAGGGGCGAACCTGCCCTCTGTTTCAGCCTTTTGCACTACAGAGGGGCGAACTTGCCCACTGTTTCAACCTTTTCCGCAGAAGTGTGAATACGCCCCCTAAACAACCAGTTTCATTTGTTTGACCATTTTGAACCTCCGTTCGAACCCACAAAGCCTCTGTTTGACCATTTGATCATCCTAAACTCTCAATTGATCCAATCAAACCAATCCTCATCCAAATTATCAATTTTGAAGGTTTTTACTTTTCTGCAAAAACTTCTGGAGGCCATAACTTTTGACTCGGATGTGGGTTTTGGTTGAAATTTTACGGGTGGTTGTGTTAGAAGCTGGCATGTGGATTCCCAACCTATCTAAGATAGGTTGGATCCCTTTTTAGCACATTTTTGAACCCCGAAAGTTTCATCTTGACCCTCAAAATCACAATTTAGTGTTTTTTTCCAGTTTTTGAAAAAACACTTTCGTTAATAAATCTGAATCAATATCTCAGATTTTGGATTTTAGGGGGCAATTCATCCTATCTTAGTATTGGGTATTTTTTTGAAAAAAACTTGGACTCTCAAACATATTCCTACGAAGTTTCCTAAAATGGCAAAATTTGATAATTTTTGAAAACTGCCAAATTTGGCAAAATTCTGATTGTCAACACCTTACGTCCTCTAGTTAAAACCCATGATCATGTTTTCAAATCAATCCTATCATATCCTATGATCCAATCCCAATCTAAGCCCCAATTCAGTCCTAATCTGAGCATTAATCCCATCATCCTAATCTGAGCTTTCATCCAATCCTAATTTGAGCTTTCAATCCATCCTAGTTCTCTATCCATCATCTATTCTTTCCTTCTAATCTATATCCATCATGAATATTTATCCCCCCCTCACACGACCAATAATAGTAGTCAAGGGGAATCCTAACTCCATTGACGATGATAATGAAAATCTTGTTGATCATGAAGATTGTTATATAGATCCCCTTGATGCTATCATTGCTAGCAAGCTCTCTCCAATCACCTCCCAAAATCCCACTACTTCTTCAAACTATCCCACCATGCCTTCATCCACATCTAATAGCGGTTCTTATGCTACCCTTGACAAGGGATATCCAACATCCTCACCATCGACATATTCATCATGTCCTCCCTTTCAACCTCTATCCTATCCAACATCCACGTCCTCTTATCCTCATCATCATCAACAATCCCAATACCTTTACCTTAATCCCACATCCCAATCTTCTCATCCTAATCCAACACTCACACATTCCTATCACAATCCCGCATCCCAATATTCCTCCTATCCTAATCCACCATCTCAATCCTCTCATCCTAATCTACCATCCATATCCTCCTACGCCAACCCATCATACATGTCCTCCTACAATGGTTCACCACCTCAATCTTCCTATTCTAATCCAACATCCACACCTTCCTATCACAATCCCCCATCCCCATACCCCTACATTAATTCCACATCTCCCCATTCTAATCCTTCATCTACATCTTCCTACTATCACTCCCCATCCCAATCTAATCCAACATCCACATCTTCCTACATCACTCTCCCTTTCACCACATTATATCTTAATCCTCTATCTAATCATAATCCTACATCTCCTCCAACCACTCCTAGTACTCCATCTAGTCCCATCCACTCATCTAATCATAATCCTCCATATCTTCCTAGTACTCCATCTAGTCCCATCCACTCATCTAATCATAATCCTCCATATCTTCCTAGTCCTACATCCAATCCCATCCCTTCATCTAATCCTAATCCTCCATCTCCTCCTAGTCCTACATCCATTTCCATCCCTTCATCTAATCCTAGTCCTCCATCTAGTCCCATCCCTTCATCTAATCCTAATCCTCCATCTCCTCCTAGTCCTACATCCATTTCCATCCCTTCATCTAATCCTAATCCTCCATCTCCTCCTAGTCCTACATCCAATCCCATCCCTTCATCTAATCATAATCCACCATCCATTTCCATCCCTTCATCTAATCCTAATCCTCCATCTCCTCCTAGTCCTCCATCCAATCCTAATCCACAAATCCCTAATCATAATCCTCCATCTCCTCCTAGTTCTACATCTAATCCTCCAATTCTTAATCCTAATCCTCATCCACACATCCACTCATATAATCCTCCAATTCTTAATCCTAATCCTACATCCAATCCCATACCCACATCTAATCCTAATCCTCCATCTCTGCCTAGTCCTACATCCATTCCCATCCCTACATCTAACCCTAATCCCACATCTCCTCCTAGTCCTCCATCCATTCCCATCACTCTACCTAATCCTACATCTCTTCCAAATGTCGCCCAAGGACTCATGCAAGAAGAGCCACCATGCCCTCCCACTCTATCATGCATTGTCACTAGTAATGAGGCCCTCCTCCATCCTACACCTATCCCTCTCATCACCATTCCTACCACCATCCAAACAATTGAGCCGGTCAAACCCATTGAATCCATTGAACCCCCATATTCTACTACTAGATCCACCGAATCCATTGAAGACATCCAATCCCCTCCTCCTAGTCCTAATATTCACAAACTTCAATCCAATGACCTTCATGAATCCTCCATCCTCCTCTCTCCCCCAATTGAGGAGTCCCTCCAACACTCTTCCATCATCATACATCCCACAGAAGATGAGTCATGCCAAGTGCTTGATCCAAAGCATACAAGCATATCCCCTCCTCCAAATCAAGATCACTCCATCCCATCTACTCCATCTCAAGAACATAGTCTTCCATCCATTTCATCTCATGATCCATATCCTCAACCAAGTCATGATCCTATCCTCCCATCCACCCCATCTCAAGATCACACTATCTCCTCCACTCCATCCCATGATCCCATTTGCCTTCAAGATCCAATCACTCCATCTCATGAGCCCTTATCATCCACTACCATACATCTAGATCCCATTGTACTCCCCAATTCCTCTCATGATCCCTTATCACTCATTCCTCCTGATGCGGCTATCCCCTCATCTCCATCGCATGATCCTTCATCGCCAATCCCAACGCCACTTTTGTACCACCTTGGTTTCATTACACTTATCCGTGGTTGCCTTCTTACAGAAGCAAAACAAAGTATAGGCACCACCTTTCCTCTTCCACCTACTAATGTGCTCGCATCATGCTTCCAAGAGAATAAGCATCCTACCATAAATCACATGCTACAAAATATGAACTATCAAGGAAAAGGTTTAGGCCTTAATGAGCAAGGTACTTTAGAACCCATTCAAGTCAAAGAACATCTAGGCACACATGGTCTTGGATATATCTCCCAAAACTCACACTCTAAAGATGTTGGTACAACCTTCATACATCCTAAACGATCCTCTTCTAAAGGCACAGGAGGTACTTCCCATCGTTCTACCAAGACATATGCCGCCATCCCCCCTCCTCCATCATACTACCTACAAACAACCATCCATCTTCCTCCCTCATCCTCTCAATCCATTTTGGGTCCTTATGTCCCTCCATCCATCATTGCTCATCCTCCATCTACTATGGGTTCTTATATCCCTCCATCAAAACCCACACATCCTCCATATACACAGTCTATTTTGGGTCCTCACATCCCAAAATCACCCCCTCTATCTTATCCTATTCATCCACCTCCTCTCCCTCGTACACAGCATAAAAATCCTACCTTCATAACTCCTAATCAGGATCAACAAAGGCACATACCTACACATTATCCATCCACACTTCCTCATCAAATGCCTACCTCCATCACTCCCCATCATCCATCTCCTCACATCTATCCCCTTGCTACTAAAAGAACTTTGGATGCCAAAGCAACAATACATAAATCCAAACATCCACATGAATCTAAAGCTCCTCATGTCCCCTTCAAAAGACATGTTGAAGAAAAGAAAAATCGAGTCCAAAATCCAAATCAATCCAAAAGGCCACCAAGGCCCACCGAAGCAAAAATAAAAACCATGTGGATCCCAAAGAAAAAAGGTGCCATACCTTCAATTGAAAAGTCCATAACGACATCCAAAGTTGTTATTTCCCCACAAAATCATTCACCTCCTCCATCTCCTAAATCTGTTTTGGGTCCCTACATCCCAAAATTCACTATCCCAATGCCTCCATTATCGTCACACTCTCCATCCATTCATCCACCTATCTTTTCACATCCACCATCACATGTGCCCATGTTGGTCTTGAACACCTTCCCCCATCACCAATCCACTCCATCATTCCATCCATACACTTTCCAACATCCCCTCCACTATCCTCTCTATCTCCCCCATCAAATTCCTTTAATCCATCCTCTTGCATAAACCATCCAATCTAATAAGGTTGTACCAACATCTGAATAGTCACTTCAAGCATGGGCTCTTATTACCTCATATGGAACTTGATGCGTGAGTCCTTCATCCCTATCCTTATCAATTGTCCTCTAAAAATCCGCATATCCATATCCCTATCTTTATCCATCTTCGTCCACATCCTAGTCCAAAAAATCAGCAAAAAAAGAGAAAAAAGAGAAAAAATACAAAAAAAAAAAGAAGAAGAAAAATTAGAATTATAGTAAAGAGAAAATCATTCGTCCAATGGTGAAAACTTGGCAAACAAGTGCCTTGGATAAGTACCATGATAAAAACCTGGCAAACAGGCATCATGCGTAAATTCCCCATCTAGTCTCCTTCCATGATTGGGGGCAACATCCACTTATGCATTCCTTTCCTCCATCTCCTACATCTGCCTATCTTTCGCATCCTATCCATCCTATCCCATTTACCCCACTCCCTCCATCTTCCTTGTGATCTTGATAAATTTGGGGGAAAATCTCTATACATGCTTTGGACACCTCTTGGCATATATTCCCATCCATACACTATCATATTCCTTATCCATCTCTCTCTATCTTCCATTGACCATACACTATCATATTCCTTATCCACCTCTCTCTATCTACCATGTCCATACACTATCATATTCCTTATCCACCTCTATCTATCTTCCATTGCCCATCTCACTCCCTTATCCACCCATCTTGCTATCCCTCTTGCCTTGTCATGCATGACACATATAGAGTGGGGGCATCTCCTTATTTGCAATTGGGTCCTTGGAAACATTGTTCATCCATTCCACCAGGTAATCCTCTCCATCTCCCCATCATCTCATCCCCTATTCCTTTTCATCCTTTCATCCTTATCTCCTCCATCTACCAAATCCTTATCTTCCATTGTCTCATCCACTAGTCCTTTTCATCCTTTCATCCTTATCTCCCCATTCATCTATCCGTCATCTATCCACCCATCCTAACATCTTTCTATTTTCTCATCCATTTATCCCTCCATCTTGCAATCACTTCCATCCTTCTATCTTCCATCCCTCTTGCCTCATCACACATGACACATCTAGAGTGGGGGCATCTCCTTCTCTGTGTCTTAGTCCTTGGCGACACCACCCATCCCCCCATCCTTATCTTCCTATCTACCCATCCACTAGTCCTTTTCCATCTTTTCATCCTTCTCTCCTCATTCGTTTATCTACCCAGTAATCCATGTCATCTTTCTGAATCGTTATCCTTCTATCCATATATCCTAGCATCTTTCTATCTCCCCATCTTTATCAATCCATCCATTTTCCTTCCATCTCATAATCCCTTGTCATGGTCTCTAGCTATAGGCTACCCTCATGCAATCCAATGACTTGATATTTCACTATCATCATTCCTATCTCTTTCTCACATCTTTCCAATCTTCATCACTCATCTATCTGTCATCTATCCACCTATCCTAGCATATTCTTATCCATCCATCCATTTCCCTCTATTATCCCTTGTCATTGGTAACTAGCTCTAAGCTACCCGCATGCAACCCAATGCCATTCACATCGTCATTCATCCCTCCTATCTATTTACCACATCTTTCTCACATCTTCATCACTCATCTATCCATCGTCTCACCTCTCAAATTCATATTCTAATGATCTAAATTACCTATCCCATCCCTGAGCTTCACATCCTACATATCTTACACATATCAACCATCGTTCTATCCAATCCTGCGGCCTATCCTGGCTCATCATATCCACTCCATCATTTTATCCATTTATATTGGTCATCTCATCATCCCTTATCCATTGTCTGTCGTCGGTCTCTTGTCGAACTACATTGCCCCTGCGCTTTCACGTAGCCAAGGTCGGTCATTTGATCCACCCCCAGGGTTCTATCTTTTGTCTATCTTGTCTCTTCCATCATCTATCTTTGGCCTTGTGTCGAGCTACATGGCCCCTACGCTTTCATGTAGACAAGGTCAATCATTTGGTCCGCCCCCTGGGCATTTTTTCCATCTAATCATTGTCCTCCATTGAGGTCTTCATTTTCCTTTTTCCGCTTTTATCCATGGTCTCTTATCGAACTACGAGGGCTCTGTGCTTTCATGTAGGCAAGGTTGATCTTTGATCAACCCTCGAGCCCCTAGGTCTTTAGGGTTTTTATTGCCTTTTGTCCTATCATCCTATCATCATGTCGTCTTGTCATGTCATCAAGTATGTCCCTATCCGAGCTAGTGCTTATCAAACAATAGTCATCTATATCACAAGATCCAATCGGTTTCTGGTATCCTACGTCATGTTGATCTTTTAATTTACTTCTCCACCTTTGGTCTCAATAGGATGTATCCTTCCTAACAGACCGCATCAACCCCATCCATCATCTTGATCCTATGGCAAAGGATGTTTCAAACTTGATTGTGATCTTTTGATGTTTTTGACATTTTGTTTATCATTTGAGCTCCCTATCATCACTTGTCATGGTCGCCTTGATCTATCATATCATGGTGTGCTTTGACTAGTAAACATAGGGGCGTATCTTGATCTTTTTTTATGTTTTTGTCTTCTTGGTTGTCCCACGTAGTACCCACCAAGACTCTTGCGGTCTTGTGTTATGCTGGGGCATCCTTTTGTGCTTGTGGTTATTCCAATACCAGGCCCGACCATTGTCTTTATGACTTTGCAGTGTTGAAATAGCCTTCTTGTCTGTTATGTTTGTTTATGCATTAGACACTAATCCGTCTTAGTTTACATACCCTGACGCCCGGTGTCTTATGCTATAGAAAAAATTAGTGCTCTATGGATGGAAAATTGCATTAGGATTGCATTTCATCATCTTGCATATCTCCCCCATCCTCATCCATTCAAATCATCTAATCACACTCTTGGTTTTAGCCTTGCTACAAGCCTTGATCCAATCATCCTCGTCATCATCATCATTATCATCTCTGGGATGTATCCTTCCCTATCCTTGTGTTGTTTTGGGATGTATCTTTCCCTCATCAACAACACTCTCATCAGGACGTATCCTTCCCTATCCTTGTGTTTTTTTGGCATGTATCATTCCCTCGTCAACAACACTCATCCTCATCCTCATCATCAGTGGGATGTATCCTTCCCTATCCTTGTGTTGTTTTGGGATGTATCATTCCCTCGTCAACAACACTCATCCTCATCCTCATCAGGATGTATCCTTCCCTATCCTTGTGTTGTTTTGGGATGTATCATGTCCTTATCAACAACACTCCATCAACCATCCACCCAACCTAGCTTGTACCTAGATTGGGGCACCATCACATTTTTCCTTGCATCCATTTGTGCTCACCTTTATCTCCCATTGCTTATCATCATTTTTTTTGTTTCATCACTTTACATTGTCATTTTCATATCCTCTCTCATCTCTCATCCTTTCCCCCATCCGTTTCTTCCTATCGAAAGGTCACCCGGGACCCCTCTCTTTTCCCCCGTCGCCCTCTCGAGGGGGCATACCCTTCCCATTTATCTATTTTCTCAGCCATAATCTCCATCCATTCCCCCACTAATTTGGAAAGCTCAAGTCCTCCTCCCCAAGCTGGGGCATCATCCTCTGGTGAATTCCTCTATAGAATCATCTGCACTTTCTTTTCTTCAAAGCATGGTTATTCTAACGGTACTTCGAAGAGGGGCAAAATGTAGACATCCAAATTTGATCACTTCCATATGATCAAAATTGTCTACTTTATTCATCTATTTCATTAATAGTGATTAAATAATTTATTTAATCATTATTTCATTTTCTGCCTAAGGCTCCTAAAGTATGTAATTAAATAAATTAAATACTTTACCTTACACCTTGTTCTTCTCTAAATTAAATAAATATGACAAATTATTTAATTTAGTCTTTCAACCCATTTGAATTAAAAACCAATTTTTAATTCTTCCTTTTTCTCTCTCCTTTTCACATTCTCCATAACCCTCTTCTAATCCGGATTAAATTAATTAATTTGTGATTAGGATGTGCACCACTTAATCTTGATTAAGTGTCACATCCTCCATAATCTCCCACTTGCCTCTAATCTCTCATTAATTACCTTAATCCTGTGTTTGCACAACCTTAATCAGAATCATTAGCCACATTTGGCTTACCTTTTCTAGTCAACCTTCCCACTTACCATTTTTAGCCTGGACTCTCTTCCCCATGTGAATTTTTAATTCATTTATTTCCAAGGTTCCTCTCTTCCCCATGTGAATTTTTAATTCACTTTTATCTTTCCAAGGTCTTCCCCATCCCCCATGCAAGATTCTAGAAGCCTTGACTTGTCACTTCACATGTGCCAAGGGCTTCTAGAACCTTGGACTTGTCACATCACCCACATGTGACAAATCTCCAGCTTTTTGGAGACACTCTCTTATCCACTAGATTCTTTCAATCATTGTGAATTTTTAATTCACTTTTATTCCCCCAAGATCCACCTCATTTCCACATCACTCCACCCTAAGACATCTCACATTCCACATGTCAAGATGTGAGGGCTTGTGAGTCCTCAACTCACCATAGCCCTTCATCTTGATCTTTGTTGGATTAATCCCAACCGTTGAATTCTCTAGAGAATTCAATTTAGCCTATAAATATCCCCTCATTTCCCTCAATTTAGAGGATCAAGTCTTTTGCAACAAAACTCTTGCAAATTTGTCATTCAAGCTCTCATCTACCATAGCATTTAGCATCATTTTGCATCTTGTATCCATTCAAATTCATTGCCATCCAAGGAGCACACAAGACTTCAACATCAAGGGCCAACCAAGAAAGCAACAACATGAAGGTATAACAACAATCTATTTGTTTATCTTGATTTCATATTGTTCATTTTCTTAGGCTAATCATTGAGGTGCCCTTTTATTTTGTTATTTCTTCACATTGCACTAATAGTTATTCATCTTGCATCTCACCATTTGGAAGTAGCATTTTATTAGGATCACAAGATTATATGAAGTTTCTTTGAATTATGTTAGTAGGATTATCGGTTTTAACATAGATTGTTAGCTTGGTTATTCTTGGGGTTAGGATAATCCATAGGAAAGGGTGTAACCTAGTTAGTGGATATGTCATGTTATCATCTTTTATAGGAAAGTATGTTAGAGTATGAACGATCATTTACCAAATCAAGCTAAGGGTGGGTGAACATATGACCTACACTTGAATTACTAGGTGTTGAATTCTTTGGTCAAAGTAGTGTAAGTTGCCACTGTTTACATTGTCAATTCATTGTGATATAGGAATGTAAACTAGGCAGGGAATTCATACTGCAAGTTGTAGACAATATATGGTAGCTCTAGATTTGTAGGACACAAAACCATGCTTAGGAATGCTAGAATTATGAGGTTACCAAACCAATCTCTTTGTCGAAGGGTAGGGCCATCTTACCAGTTAGGTAGATGTGCAGAGGACTATAGTTAGTCCATGGTTAGTGGAAAAGTGCTTGACTGATGCTCTCCCTCATATATTTGGTAGCCAAGATTTGAGGATATATGCTAGCAAGGACATATAGACCACTTGTATCTCTGTTTTATTAAGCTTGTGGAAAGCTATGTATGTAATCATGTATCTCTATTCTTATTGAGAAAATTGTAAATAGAAAATGTTATCATGAAATTATGTAATATGGATTTGTTACTTGAAATTTAGTAATGTCTCTTTG
Source organism: Sequoiadendron giganteum (assembly GCA_007115665.2). Classification (NCBI taxonomy): domain Eukaryota; kingdom Viridiplantae; phylum Streptophyta; class Pinopsida; order Cupressales; family Cupressaceae; genus Sequoiadendron; species Sequoiadendron giganteum. The sequence goes on along the minus strand of CM021107.1, from coordinate 497,087,243 downwards.
TAATGCAATGAGAAATTTGAAATGAGTTGTATCAAATGTGCATTTTTTATTCATTTAGAAAAGAAAAAATTTATTAACTAAGTGTTAGTATCATAAACTATTCACAAGTGGGAAAAACATAGTACAATCAATAGGTAGAACAATGGGCGTGTTACACTTAAATTGTTTTTATAGTCCTTTGGTTCTAGATCTGAGCTTTTGATTTCTATTTGTAAACTTTTCGGAATGTCATCAATGAATTTTGTAATTGAGTTTTCATGGCTTGACAACTTTGATGACAACAAATGCAATAACACAAAATGGATCTTCAAGCTCTCTTCAATCCTCTTTAAACTTGCAACCTGCACATTCACAAAGAGGGAGATGTTGTGCCATATAGGGGATTGTCTTAGTCAAACCCCATGTAAGTGTTTCCACTCCCATAATGGAAATGCCAATGATAAAATGATAATGGAAATGAAGGAAATGATGAATGAACACCATGCTACAACTTACCACCCTTCAATGGCTTTCTTGAAAGACTAAAGTCATACACATCTCTTCAAGGATTTGGATCTTTCTTGATAGATTTTCTTGAATGCTTGAAAGCTTTGGAGGCTTACAACAATGTTAGCCTTCACAAAACATAAACATGAACACATATAGAATTCGACATGATGTTGGGTCTTGAATTACTATAATAATTATCTAATATGTTGCTCTTGATTTGCTCAATAATGCTCTTGATCATAAGTAAATACTCATATATTTCTTGTTAGATTTCAAATTCTAAAAATATTAGATATTCATAGGTGTTTATCTAATTTATCAAAAATTAGATTCCAAAAGCCAACACTTCATATTTGAATTTTAAATGTTAAAAGACTGCCAACAACATATTTAAATTTGGGTCCTAGCTAAAAGAGGGACTCAATCGCCCTAGGTCCTAGCCTAAATTTCTAGGACACTCAAAGTCGATGACAACTTAATGATTGGATGTATTTATTTAATGCTTTTCCTTCTTTGCAAAACGATAAAAAATAGACTTTGGAATATATAATTTGGAAAATTAGAAGCTTAATTAAGTCCAATAAATTAGGGGGACAAAATATAATGTGGAATTGTTAAGGTATAAAATTTTCGACACTATAATTGTGTTTGGTACGCTTGCATATTTGTGCTATCCCAAGTTATTGTGTGTGTATCCTCTCTCCTCACACACTTGTGCGATCTTGGGTGTAAGAGAAACACACAATAGCCTCTTTTTATTTTTAGTAGGCCTTCTTGGGGATTTCATCACCGTAGGGTTCAACCTCAACAATATTTATTGGCAAGGTATACAAAGGAGGGAGAGACAAAGTTGTACCTCAATGAGTGGCCAATGTCATTCAAAGCCAAACTGCAATACCCTTAGTCCTTTGAGACTTGTTTGGTGATGAGAGCGAGAGAGTGTCTCCCAATCTTAGGCTATTACAAATGGGCTCTTTGTTCACGGGTTTCCCCCACTAAGAAACTTTATTTATTAGAATCCTAGGAGCCATCAACCATTGCTTAGTGTGGTGCAAGGTATAGTATCATGCCCAAATCTACTCACAACATACTCCCTTGAGTTGAGATAGAAATTATTGGGTTTGGCTTCTCTAGCCTCCCAAGGAGAGAGGAAAGTTGATCATGTTACCGTATTAGGCCTGTGCCACTAGACCTCTTGCTATTTGATCTTGAAAGAAAGGTGTTTCAAACCAATCTTGGGGTATTAGTACTTGTTTGGTGAGCCTATACTAAGTATACACTCTTATTTGAATAATTAGGTTGTGCATGTTTACAAGTGTCTTCAATTTGTGTTATATCAGTGATGCCATTAGCCTTTTAGCGTTAAGCCTTTATGCCTTGAAGTCAAGAATCAACATCCAATCTGTATTCTATTTTTTTTTAGTGTATTCTAGCCTAAAATTGAAATATACAACACAAAAAATCATTTTAAACACCTAATTTCCATAAACCAACCAAAATCACGCATCTGTCACAAGCTATCATGCATATGAGACATCCTATCATGCAACTATCAAAATTGTAATGGTATAATTTATCATCACAATTTTCAACTTATATCATGCATTTAAGACTTTCTACATCACAATTGAAAGCTTCCTTGATGCATCTATTTAGACTGAGATATTTATCGGTATGTAGGAGCAGTCACACATATGTAATTGGGGGATGTTATGTACTAGAGACATGAGTTGGATCAAATAGATGAGTTCACATGGAGAAATTTTTGGCATATGGCTTCTAGTGTTGTCATTGATGGCAACCTAAAGTCACTCATCTGATCTACAGTCTAGTATTGGCTCATACCGACATAACATAATGAAGAACATGACATCCGGTTAAAGGCAAAGATGTCAATTTGAATACCTCACCGGACTATTATTTTTAGTTGTGGATCTCAGAGGAAGGTTTGTTGATGTTTGTATTACCTTATTCAAGAATTATATTGATGTGAATTCACTAGTGTACGATCTAGGAGATCTTGTACACTAATTTTTTGATTATTTGTGCTAGAAGGCCGACTGGCGAAATTAGTCATTGCAGATGTTTAAGAAGTAATTGGTTAAATGTTTTTGTGCTCAAATATGTTTATTTTGGTCCTCTCTATGTCTTAACTGACTTTGGAGGATACACATAAAAAATTAGTGGTGGATTTAGCCGACAATTGAAAAGTATTTTATGTTTTATGTAAGCCGACATATGAATGACAAAATCCTTGACAATGGATATATATATATGAGATCGGTAGTATCATTTTCAGAGATGTGAATGAGTAGTATGCGAAGTATATGAGTGTGTGTTGCAAAAATCAGAAGGATAGTGATGCAAATTCGTTTGTGCATGAATTTGTGATGCAAATTGCAGAGAAGAGCAAAGCAAAGTAGAGCAAAGCAGAGTGAAGAGCAAAATCAGATTGAGGATCCAAAATCCGATCCTTGAGCCTAATAAAAATTGTAACTTGGCATAAGTAGATGCTACTACTTCAGTTCAACCATTCAGATTGTGTTAATTTGAACTTTTGTAAGGTTGAGAGCCTTCTTCTTGAGCAGTGAGCTCTAGGCACTGTGCCTGAATGAAAGTGCATTCCCTTTTGTAAAAACGTATATTTGAGTACTCAAATTCTTGATTAACCTCCACTGTGGTTTTCCCCTAACAAGGTTTCCACGTAAAAATCCTTGTGTTATGGTGTTGTGGATGATTACTTTGTGTGTTTGTATATTTCTTTGGTTTAATGTTGAAATGGTTTAATTATTAGGTTAATAAATTTTAGATTTGGAGAACACTAATTCACCCCCCCTCCTAGTGTTCCCTTGAGTCCAAAAATTGGTATTAGAGCATCTAGTTCCTCAGAAGAAGTTTAGCAACTTGAGGTGGATTTTGGAATGTAATGGACTCTGGTAGTCTTTAGCATAATCTTGTGGTGGTACCTTATGACCTTGATCAGTCTAAAGGAGAAGTTCGAGAATTGAAAGGAAATCTTAGGGATGCTGAGAAATTCATTCAGACATTGAAAGATCAGATTGTTAAATCTAGGGAAAGGGGAAAGATCTCTGTGATCAGATTAAGCAGAAAGAAATAAAAAAAATGGATGATGCTCACCTAAATCAATCCTTGAAGGAAATAACTGATGAATGTGAAAAGCTTTCCAGAAAAAATGCTAACCTAAAACATGAGATGGAATCTATGGTCATGAAGCTAACTAAGGAGATTGAAGAAATGAAGAAGAATGAGGAGAGTCTTTCCCATTCCTTAAAATAAATATCTGATGAATGGAGAAGAGTAAATGGAGAATTCATTCAGTTAGAAAGTGAATTGCAACAATCCGAAAACAATGAAGAAGAGCTTGAAAAACAACTTATTATTCTCAGGGATGAACTTGCTATTGCAAATGAATACAAGGAGAAGTTTAAGATTAGTTTTGTTAAGCTTGATGAGCTGACTCAAGGAAAGAAGAATGCTAAAGACAAGAGAGGTCTTGGATATGAGAAAGGAGAAAGTTCTGGATTTGGACAAAGAAATTTCTAGCAAGGAAATCAGATGAACAACAGTGGAAGGTATCTGGTAAGACAACCTAATGCTGAAAATTTTAATGGATATTGTTTTGCTTGCAATAAATTTGGACATATGGCTACTCAGTGTAGAAGTGAAATGAAATCAAGTAATACATCATTCTCTGGTCAGTGTTTCAATTGCAAATTTTTTTTTCATAAATCAATTGAATGTAGAACTGTGTCAAACTACTTTGGCAATAGAAGGAATGTTGAATATTATACTTGTGGAATATTTGGGCATATTGTTAATAAATGTAGATCAAGAAGAAATCAATGGAATGATTGGTCTGGACAAGGAAATATTGTGCGCTACAATTGCAATAAACATGGTCACGTTGCAATATTTTGCAGCAATAGAAATGTAAATAAAAGAGGTTCGGTTTATAAAGACAAAAATACACCAAAAAAATGATAAAGAAAAAGGAAAAATGATTGTGGATGAAATGAGAGATCATATGAAGAAGACATGGGTAAGGAAGAATGAATCTGATGCTAGAAATGGCTTTGCACCAGAACCTACTCCCGGTAATTCTTCCGAAAATCGATCTCAAGCCATTGGCCCAGGGGGAGTTTTTAAAGAAAATCCTTTTCACCTATTCGTAAGTTGGTACCAGAATGTGAAGGATGATAAAAAAGGTGTATCAATGATATGTAGAGGTTTTGGAAAACTTTCACAGGAAATTCAGAGAAATCATAAGTCCGCAAAAGAATTTTTCTCTCACTGTCTAAGAAAATAGAGTATCTAAGAAACCTAGGGCAAAAGAATTTATTACAAGTGTGCTAACTATAAAAGACAAGTTGGATCTATCATTTTTCACTTTGCATCGAAGGAGAAAAGAAGGAAAGCACTCAGTAGCAGAATTTCGAAGCAATAAAATTAATTTAGCAGCGAATCTCAGAACACATCAAGTATTTTAGTTGCTTTCAGATTTTCCTTATAAATTGGTGTGTGGTTGATAAACGTAAAATACGAAAGGAAGAATGGAAAAAATCAATTTGGATGAATACAATAGTGAAAATATTAGGTTCATGAGAAATTTGTTGTTACCCAATGAATTGAAGTGGTCAAGAGAAGCCAAACACAAGAATTTGGATATTTGGAATGAGTTTCTGTACTTCGAGAATGTGGAACTCGTAAAATTCATCTTGAGGAGATTAAATGATGACACCTTGATTCTGGACAAACCCTACATCATTTCGAAGGAATTAATTGGAAATTTGAATGGATTATGTAAATTCGGGGACATACCAAGAAATAAATCCACCCAGAATAAAGAAGTTGAAACCCTAACCAAAATAATTGGATATCAAAGGGCACTTATAATCTCGACAATTAAGAACCTTGTTATAAAGTACATTGCGCACGAAATATCATACAAAGTATTTTTCAGAAATAGAGAAGGAGCAAATTCGACTGATGCAGTCTATATCTCACACAAGATGATAATGGAAGGTCAAGACTTTGGCGTATGTGGACTGTTAAAGGATCAATTGATGGAGATTGTACAATTAACAAAAGAGACAAGCTACCCTTTCAAGTTTGGTACCTTAGTCATATGTATGGTAATGTATTTTCTAATTTTTTTACCGATGGATAACAATGTGGTGTGGAAAGTAAATGAACCGGTATGCAAACAAATATACACACAGTCTAAGAATCTGGCTAACTGTGATCAACAATTTGGAAGTTTCTTTAAAAAATTACTAGGAAAGTTTAGCTCAGCCAATATTTATCTTTGAGTAAGGACTCTTGAAGTTGGTTCCTCTTTTGGTGGCATGGATAAAAGGAAGAAAAGAGAAAAATAAATTGATGTTTGTACTCCTCCGGAATGCAAGATTCTGAAAATTGAAGGTAAAGGAAAGGAACGGGTAATTTTGGACATACCAGATGAGGAATCCAATGAAGAAATTGAGGACGTACAAGGAAAAGAGAAAGATTCAATCGGATCAGAACCAAAAAAGGAAATGTTAGAAGCAAGTGAGGAAGAAGATGACCTGACAAAGGAGAAGCTTGAACAACTTATTCACAAGGAAGGTGGAATGCAGAAAATTGCCAAATTATGGTCCATCAGAGCATCATATGATCATGATAAGATTCTAAGTGTTCTAAGTGCTCATATTGTACACAATCAAATCAAATTGGAGAACTTGCAGAAAATATTACTTGAAGAAATGATTGAATTCCTAAAAGAATCAACGAACTCTGAATCTCAAGACAAAGAAGAAGGTGAAGTTATCTCACGTTTGAAGGGACAATTCAGGCTATCTCTCACCAAATTAAAAAATAAAATGAATGAGCTGAGACAATGCATATATACAACAAATAATATCTACAACTATTAAATCCATTGGCCTCATGCAATTGGGAAATATAAAGACAAGTTGGAGCAAATTGAAACATAATTAAATGGGATTGGAAAAAGTTTTGATATGTTTCAAGACCAGGATGGCAAAATCAATAAGAGAATTCAAGAACTACAGTCTAAGCACACAAAATTTCAGTTCACTAAAAATACACTTGTGGACACTTTTTGGAAAGTGAAGGACCTAATCGAATGTAGATTGGAGCAGATAGTTGAGATACTGAGGAAAGGTGAAAATTTAGAAGATGTGATCGCAATTCTGGAATCCCTCACTGAGATTATCAATAGGAAATATAAGAATAATATTATGATCATAATCATTGGAATTTCTATAGATGCTTGGAAGAAATTACTTCCTGAGATGAAGGAGAATCACAAGATAATTTTCTAAGTTGTAAAATTTTGAAAAACAATTTTGAAGTTTTGGTTATATTTGAAAAAGAAGGAGAAAATGCAACACATGTTTTGTCAATTGTTGGCATAGATTTGTAATTTATGTCAAAGGGGGAGAGAGAGCAATGAAAAATGCCTCATCAATCTAAGGGGGAGCTATGTTTTGAAATTTTGAACTTTGGCAGCGTACTCATATTGATTTTGACACTTAGTCATTTTTCACTAAGTGTTGCCATCAATGCTAAAGGGGGAGATTGTTGGCATATGGCTTCTAGTTTTGTCATTGATGGCAACCTAAAGTCACTCATTTGATCTACAGTCTAGTATTGGCTCATACCAGCAAAACAAAATGAAGAACAGGGCATCCAATTAAAGGCAAATATGTCGATCTGAATACCTCACCGAACTATTAGTTTGAGTTGTGGATCGTAGAGGAAGGTTTTTTGATGTTTTTATTACCTTATATGAGAATTATATTGATTCACATTCATTGGAGTACGATCTAGGAGATCCGATGCACTAATTTTTTGATTATTTGTGTTAGAAGGCCGACCTGGCGAAATTAGTCGTTGTGAATGTTTAAGAAGTAATTAGTTAAATGATTTTTTGATCGAATATGTTTATTTGGGTCCTCTCTATGTATTAACTGACTTTGGAGGATACACATAAAGAATTAGTGGTGGATTTAGCCGACAGTTGAAAATTATTTTATGTTTTATGTAAGCCGACATATAAATGACAAAATTCTTGACATCGAATATATATATGAGATCGGTAGTATCATTTTTAGAGATGTGAATGGGTAGTATGCAAAGTATATGAGTGCGTAATGTGAAAAGAAGAAGGATAGTGATGTGAATCCATCTATGCATAGATTTGTGATACAAATTGTAGAGAAGAGCAAAGCAAAGAGAAAAATCAGACTGAGGATACAAAATCTTATCCATGAGCCTAACTGGAACTGTAACTTGGAATAAGTAGATGTACTACTTTAGTTCAACCCTTCAAATGGTTTTAATCTGAACTTTTACAAGGCAGTGAGCCTTCTTCTTGAGCAATGAGCTCTAAGCAGTGTGCCTAAATGCAAGTGCGTTGCCTTTTGTAAAAACTTATATTTGAGTACTCAAATTGTGGATTAACCTCCACTGTGGTTTTTCCCCTAACAGGGTTTCCATGTAAAAATCCTTCTGTTATGGTTTTGTGGATGATTACTTTATGTGTTTGCATCTTTCTTTGGTTTAATGCTAAAATGGTTTAATTATCAGATTAATAAAGTTTAGATTTGCAAAACACTTATTCATCCCCTTCTCAGTGTTCCCTTGAGTCCAACAAAAATTACAGGTAGTTCCAAACCTAGGAGATGATGAGGATCACCTACACTACTACTGATAGACTCAATCTTTGATTAGACGATTTCTTCAATCACAACACATTATTAATAGACAAATTTTGGAGAGGGTTCAGTGACAATTTGGGGAGTGACAAGATGTTCCCCTTGGAGAGGCTTGATTTACTAGATCACCTTGAGAGGTAGGGAATTGGGGACCAATGATCAACCCATAGGTTTCCTATCAATATTTTGATGAGCTTGAGCTGAGAGAGTGGGGAGACGGTCCTAATGTAGCAGATGTCGATGCAATGCTAGAGTATAACTTATGAGAGAAGAGTGGTGAATCAATTTCACTCCAACCCAAAATTAGTTTACAAATCAAAATACTTTGAAATAGAAAGAGGAGGGTATCCTAGGTATGAATAAGAACAATATGAAGCCATAACTCATTTAGGGAGACAAAGAATAATGTGGAAGGCTCAAAATAATGTTAACTTATTCAAACCTACTCTTCAAGATTCATAAATAGTAACTTTAGGTAGAAATAGTTCATACATGGATTCTAGAAATTAAAACCTATATAATTCTAAGCCTTTAGTTGAAAGCATAATCATAAAACAAAAAAAAAAAAATGGTCCGATTATAAGGTAAAAAGAGAAGATATGCTTCTTGGGATAAGAAAGGTGCATAACATGATTGATGAGTATTTCCAAAGTTGTTGCATGAGTAGTGTAGAAAAATGTATCCCTTTTACATTTTCACACTTAATTTGGAATTAACGTTAATTTTGACTTAATGATGCCTTAATTTAGTGTTGTAACATGTATTTTACATATTCACATTAAGTTTAGGGCCTTATTAATTAAAATTAACTTAATCATGCCTTAATTTAGTGTTGTAAAATGTATTTATTTACACTTTCACACTTATTTAGGGCTTCTTTAATTAATCGAGCTTAATTTTCCTTAATTGGCCCCTTTAATTCAAATCCAAGCCTATTTAATAAAAAAATTCAAAGAGGAAACCCAACATTCATTAATGCCTTCACACAATTGTGTACAACCCTTCATGATTAACAAAATTTGTTATTAGTCGTGAAGTGAAAACTCCCTCTAACCACCTTGAAAAATTTGAATCCACACCTCAAAAAAACTACTAACCTTTCAAGAAACAAAATAAGGGCTTTCTACAAATTATTCCCCCTCAATAAAATTAAAATACTAACACCTAAGTGGTTTCTATAAACATGAAAAAACCATATGCCTTTGCCGATAGAAATAGACAATTTACACCCCTACCTGATACCCTTCATATTACCATGTTACAACTCTTAGAAAAGAGTTTGATCTCCTTACCCCCCATTGGAGCTCTTGATACTACTAAGCCTTTAACTTCAAAATATAGATGAAATTCCTTTTCCATTTCCATCGACAAAATGGACATGATATGAAACAATGTAAGCATCTTAAACATCTTGTGCAAGACCTCATTGATTCTAATCATATCCCAATTGGAGGTGTTAATGATCAAGGTAATAAGTTTGTAGCTCCTCCAAATCAAAATTTGTAAATCTTCACCAATCCTATGCCTAATCATAATATCTCATTTATGAAAGCTAGTGAAATAGAGAATGATGTGATGAATGTTGACACAGATGATGAAAATATGAAAGACAATGAGAACAACCTTATGGATGATTTGGTTGAATTTATTGATGGTAAACCTCATAAGGGCCTAACTAAGATGCAACTTGAAATTTATTTCTAACAACAAGACATACTTAAACATGCACTCGATGGTCCTCTTTACATAGCTAGAAAAATCAATGACAAGCCTACTAATGGGATCTTAATTGATCACGTCTATGTAGAGAACTTGATCATTGAAGAATTCCTATTTTTGTATGAGATTTATCAAGATAAATATGAAATAATAAAATCATGGATCAAAACACATAATTGTTTTTGCTTTCCCTCCGATTGGTTCAATAAATCTCACTTTAAAATTTGGACTGAAATAATTAAATGTCTCATTCACCATCATCCCAACTTCGAATCAATTTCATGTGAAGCTAGGTTATCCATGGCTTTGCTCCATGAATGTCATCTTTTTGGTTGTGCATAAATTCTTAAAGTTTCCATTTAGAAATAAAATATTTACTATGCATCATAGTGGCTTTAATCCTCTGTCTTCCCATGGGAAATTTTCATTAGATTTATTTTGGCCAAAGCCTATTGAACCTATTAGACCCCATGAAGAATTATTTTTCAAATCCTATCAAATTTTTAAGGAAAAGCACATAGAATAATTTTCCCTTACCAATATTCCTAAACCCATGATAGAGCCTCCTATCCTTGATGAAACCATGATTGAACCAAAATCCATTCCAAGTAACCAAGAGTAGCCTATGAAAAATCCTTTACCTATTTCATATGAGATACCACAAGATAATCAAACAAATTTTTTTGCACCTCCTAAAGTCAAACAAGTTTACAAAGCTAAAAATAAAGTGGTCGAACAACCTCCCATGGTTCCTTTCTTTCCTCCCTTAAGGGAAGAAAATAAACCTATGGTTGATAAACCCGCTCCTACATAATCACAACTTGAAAACTGAATGAAAAGAAACTGAAATACTAGAGAGCATAGGCATAAATGTCGCATTATTGCTTGTTTGTTACAAGTGAAAGAAGAAAAAAATAACAAAGACAACAAAAATCCAAACTTGTCCCAAGCAAGGCATGATGCCTTTCCACCCTCACTGTAACATAAACAACCTTCTATGGATATTGTCATTAGACCTGCAACCCCTTCCTCTATTTCATGACGTACTTCATTTGGAAACATATGACTTGGCATAGGGCTTTCCGAAAAATTGTTCATGTCTCTTTATTGTTTAGCATTAATTATTTTCTACTTTAAATTAAATTTCTTATAGCAATGGTGCTAGAAATTTATTTAAAGTGGGGGCATACATTGACATTATCATTTTTGACATTCCTTATGTTTTACTGCGTGATTTTATTTCTTCTTGTGATGACTCTTTTTCTTGGTGGTGTCATTCGGTTTGATGTCCTCCGAGAGCATGGTATTTCTTGGAATAATACTTTCCTCTTAGGTGGTGATGCACATTGCATTCCCTAAGTTGAAAATATTGTATCCTTGACTTTTCCTCTCTTGGAGACATTAGGAATGATTTTCCCTAAGAGGATACCTTACATGAAGTAAGAAAATTCCCTTTGAACAAACCTTTATTTATATTTTGTTCATAAGTGTTTAGCATAATACAACTTGTTAACCTTGTGAAGTTCAAAGTTCATATTTTTGTGGTGCCCTATCAGAGTTGTCAGAGGAATAACTTTGGTGTGGTTATTACAGTGAGATCCCATAGACCTGGCATGACTTCCTCACTAAGCCACTTTCTAGGGGCTCACCTAGTGGAAAATATGAGGTTCCATTATCCTAGAGTGAGCGTCCTTTGTTATTTGAATAGTGGACATCACATTCTACTTGTGAACATTCTTGGAAAAACAATCGAGATGTGTTCTACATCGTGTCAAAAAATTAAGGCTTGATCCCCCCTTTTCTTTTGGACAAATAACTAAGACGTGTTCCACATTGTGTTGGATAGTTGAGGCTTGAGTCGCCTTTTTTGTTTTTACCTCTTATTTTAAGTCTTTGATGTTGCATGATTGAGTATATTTATCATTGTTGCATACATATGTTTTGAATGTCTACTTCAGTGTGAGTTTGATGCAAGGTTATCCTCTCACTAAAGTGGGGGCTAAATGTAGTGTATAAATTTGTATTCATTTTACATTTTTACACTTAGTTTGGAATTAATATTAATTTGGATTTAATGATGCCTTAATATAGTGTTGTAATATGTATTTTACATATTCACATTAAGTTTAGGGCCTTATTAATTAAAATGAACTTAATAATGCCTTAATTTAGTGATGTAAAATGCATTTATTTACACTTTCACACTTATTTAGGGCTTCTTTAATTAATTGAGCTTAATTTTCCTTAATTGGCCCCTTTAATTCAAATCCAAGTCTATTTAATCACAGTTTTCAAAGAGTCAATCCAACATTCATTAATGCCTTAACATAACACTTCTCACTAAGCAATGTGTGTCCTAGGTGAGTGACCTAGGACCTAAATTTAAATTATGTTTTTGACGATATTTTAACACATTCAAATGTATATTCAGATGTCGGCTTGTGATATTTGAATTTCAAGAAATTAAGGATACATATCTATAAATATAAGGTCATTTCACTATGTTTCATCTAAGTTTTCAAGTGTTCAATTAGATGAGATAAAGTTATATTTCAAGAGCAATTCAAGGCATGCAAGAGCAAACTTATTTAAGAATTATTGCAACAATCAAGATCCAATTGTCATGTCAAATTATTCTTGCATCATGCATGTTTTTGGAGCTAATATGATGATGTAGGTTTCATGATCCATTCAAGAATTCAAGGCATTGTTTCAAATCAAGTTTTAAGGTTCAATATCCACATCCATTGAATTCATTTCATGCAAGTTGCATATTTATATTCCAAGGTTCATTCAAGGGTTTGGTGAGTTGTGACATTTAGTTGTTCATTCATCATTCCTTTCATGCTATTTTATTTCATTTCAAGGTTTGATTATCAAAATGGGGTTCAACCAAGGCAAACCCCCATTCACCAAAAATAAACCATTTTTCACTCTTGATTTGTGTTTGCAAATTTAGGTGGAAAAAATCTTGAAGATCTCTTGAAGAGAAAAATTGGAGAATTATTGTCAAAGTTACAAAAGTTGTCATCTCACGGAAACTCACTTACTAATTTATTTTTGGCTTTCCAAACTTGAAACGTAGGAAAATTGAGAGATTCATGTCTATAGAAGAGGCTCCTGAAAGTTCCAGACAAACCCTAACTCAAGACCCATTTTCCCTTGGGGAATGAGTCCCAGATCAACTTCAATAATTAACTTTTGCTGATTGGTAAAGACAATTCTTCCCTTCTCTGATCTGTGATCTGATTTTTGGCTCCATTAGTATTGAGCTTAATCTATTATATCCAAGTTGTAGATTTCCATTTTGAGTTAGTTTACTATTTTTAGCTTTTCTCCCCAAAGTGTTGTTTTATCAAGACCCTCGTCCTTGCAAAAAAAATGAAATCTATATATTCACACTTTGACATGATTCACCTAAGGTTTGTAAGTAATTTCATTTTGTTGATCTCATTTCCTAATGAAATGGAAGGAAAATAGGTCTTTAGGTGGCTCATCAATCCATTTTGGTGAACTACCACACCCCATTTTTTTGTTTCATTTTGGTGAACCCAACTTTGATCATTGCATTTTTTCTGATTTTGGAGTCCATTTTCACCCTAGATCTAGATCTTGCATTGCATTGCATTGAATTGAATCTCATTTAGGGTTGTTTAACTTGCATTAGTTTTCATCTCATTTAGGGTGTTAGGATTGCATTTTTGCATCTCTTAAAATATGAAAAATACCAAAAAATCAGTCATCTTGCAAATCATTTACATAGCATTATATGATCATTCATTTGTATTTGAAAATTGAATCAAAATTGTGCATCAAATTAGGTTTCCTAGGTTATCATTTAATCATATTTTGCATTTGTATTGAAACTTAATTTCATAGAAAATTCAAACTGTAACTCATTGTTTTAAATTGGAATATGAAAACCACTAGAATCAACTAAAAAACTTACAAAAAGATTTTTCAAAATCCTAAACTAGGACCCATTAGCCCAAGGGTGAATGAGTCCCTGATAAGGGTTGTTTCCTAAATTTCTAGGCATTAAAATAGTTTTTATGTATTATGTTTTGCTGTTTTTAGTTTTCAGTTTTAGTTTTCAGAATTTTTTTTACTTGAAATAGATCATATTAAGCTTCATTTGATAATTTCAGTGCATTATATGAATTAAAAATTGCATTTACAAGACATCATTTTTAGATTTTTACATAGCATAATCGGAAATTATCTTTTTTAGAATCTAAAAATTGCTTTTACATATTTGCATTGCACTTTACATCCTAGGCTATTTCATTGCATTTCACCTTTTATCCACTTTGGGTATACATTGAGTTTGTGAAACTTGTATGAGCTTCACAACTTGGTGTCTTATTAGCAATACTATTGTGAGATGTAGGTTGAGACTCATGTCATCCAACAATACACCATTCACTGTGGATATTGGGCTTTCTAACTCTTTTCTCATAGTGTTGATACTAATCAACCCTCTATGAATCCTAGTCTTCATACCACATTTCAATTGACTTCCCTACCTACAACTCATGTGCATTATGTTGAAACAAAAATTGCTAGTGTCCCAAAAGAAAACACAAGAAGGATAGATGAAGAAATAGAAAAATTGCAAAACTTTGTCACTTTTGAAAATATTGCTAGTAGTGCCTTTCTTTCTTTAGATAATGCGAGGAAAATTCTTGAAAATAAACATGGAATAGAGATTGTGTGAAGTCTAGCTCATATTGTTGATAAGAACATTCCTACCATGACTAGATATGCTCAAGCTTTGGGGTATACTCAAAACCAAGGTGAAAATTCCATTCCTCCTTCCACAACCATTACCTCTATTCCTACATACAATGGTACTCATGTTAAGACAACCATACAACCTACTAGGAATGTACACACTTCATTAGGTATTTCCACTAGGAATCCCTCTAGCTTTGTGAATTCAAATCTCATATCTCCTCAACCATCCCCCCTCACAAATCTATAATTCACTTTCCCTATGCATACATATACAACTCCACCTTATTCACCTCCATCACACAATACCAACAATGGTGCAATCCTTAACACACTTTTACAACCAACAAAAAATCGCCACACTAAACCAAAACAACAATGGCCAACCTTCACAATACATCAAAACTGATCCATTAGCCTTGGAGATATTGAGAACACAAATGCCACAAGGTATATAGGTTCCTAGGTTTGAGAAATATGGTGGGAAAGAAGATCTTGTTATCCATGTTTTTGTGTACACAACTTTATGTAGTGATTTCATTTTTGAAGATAAAATCTTGGCTAAATTCTTCCCTCGATCCTTGAAAGATGTTATTTTAGAGTGGTTTTTATCTTTACCAAATAATTCAATTCATTTATTCAATGAAATCATTGATGCCTTTTACAACCACTTCAGAATTCACGTGGTTCCTAGACCTTAGCTGATTTGATGACATGTAAACAAAAGAATGATGAAAAGGTCATTGATTTCACAAGGCGATACTAGATGCTTTATTCACAAATAAACATTAAGAATCTTGATTTTGAACTTCAAAGAATGTTTATTTCCAATTTGCAAGATAAAATCCAAGTTAAGTTTGAGATGCTGAGATTTCCTTCCTTCACATAATTGTGTACAACCCTTTGTGATTATCAAAATTTGGTTAGTAGCCGTGAAGTGAAAACTCCCTCTAACCATCCTGAAAATTCCGAATCCACACCTCAAACTAACTACCAACCTTTCAAGAAACAAAATAAGGGCTTTCTACAACTTAATCCCCCTCAATCAAATCAAAATGTTGAAACCTAAGTGGCTGCTATAAATATGAAAAAACCATATGCTTTTGCAGATAAAAATAGACAATTTACACCCCTACTTGATACCCTTCATAATACCATGTTGTAGCTCTTAGAAAAGAATTTGATCTCCTTACCTCCTGTTAGAGCTCTTGATCCTACCAAGCCTTTACCTTCAAAATATAAACGAGATGCTTATTTCTATTTCCATCGACAAAATGGACATGATATGAAACATTGTAAGTGCCTTAAACATATTGTGCAAGACCTCATTGATTCTAATCATATCCTGATTGGAGGTGTTAATGATCAAGGTGATAAGTTTATAGCTCCTCCTAATCAAAATTTGCAAATCTTCATCAATCCTATGCCAAATCATAATATGTCCTTTATCAAAGCTAGTGAAACAAAGAATGTAATGAATGTTGACACGGATGATAAAAACATGAAAACCAATGAGACCAACCTTATGGATGCTATGGTTGAATTTATTGATCCTAAACCTCCTAAGGGCCTAACTAAGATGTTGCTTGACATTTATTTCTCACAAAAAGACATACTTAAACATGCACCTGATGGTCCTCTTTACATAGTTGGAAGAATCAATGATAATCCTACTGATGGGATATTAATTGATCCCATTTGTGTAGAGAACCTGATGAGTGAAGAATTCCTATTTGTGCATGAGCTTTATCAAGATACATATGAAAGACCGAAAGCATGGATCAAAACACATAATGGTTTTTCTTTCTCTACGATTGGTTCAATAAATCTCCCTTTAAAAGTTGGACTAAAAGAATTAAATGTCTCATTCACCATCATCCCAACTTCATATTAATTTAGTGTGAAGCTAGGTTATCCATGGCTTCGCTCCATGAATGTTGTCCCATCGGTTGTGCATAAATGTTTAAAGTTTCCATTTGGCAATAAAATATTTACTGTGCATCATAGTGGCTTTAATCTTGTGTCTTCTCGTGAGAAATTTTCATTAGATTTCTTTTAGCCTAAGCCTATTGAACCTATTAGACCCCATGAAGAATTTTTTTTCAAATCCTATCAAAATTTTAAGGCAAAGCGCATAGAAAAATTATCCCTTACCAATATGCCTCAACCCATGATAGAGCCTCTTATCCTTGATGAAACCATGATTGAACCAAAATCCCTTCCAAGTAACCAAGAGTAGCCTATGATAAATCCTTTACCTATTTCATATAAGAGACCGCAAGATAATCAAATAAAACTCATTGTGCCTCTTAAAGTCAAACAAGTTTATAAAGCTAAAGATAAAGTGGTTGAACAACCTCCCATGGTTCCTTTTGTTCCTCCCTTAAGGGAAGAAAATAAACCTATGGTTGATAAACCTGCTCCTACACAATCACAACTTGAAAATCAAATAAATAGAAACTGAAATGCTAGAGAGCATTGTGTAGATGTCATGTTATTGCTCATTTGTTAGAAACAATAGAAAAACAAAACAACATAAAAAACCAAAATCCAAACTTGTCTCAAGCATGACATGATGCCTCTCCACCTTTGCCGCAACATAAACAACCTTCTATGGATATTGTCATTATACCTGCTATTTTGATTAACTTGGATGATGATGTTAGAGTAATAGGTTGTTTACTTAATTAATTTAATTAGCTAAACTTAGGCCCTTTAATAATTAATTAATAATTAATTATTCAACCTACGGTTTTCACTTTAGGGTTTTGATCTCCTTTCTTAAGGATTGATCTCTTTGTAAATATTCAATTTTGTTTAATGCATTTTTTGCTTCATGTTTGCAGAGCACCATTCTTGTGTCTCTTGATCTCCTTTGGTGACAGGTTATTTGTTTGCAGGTGTTCATTGATATATGTGAGGTTGGATTATCAACTTCTACATGGTATCAAAGCTCCAGATTTGCAAGCTTCTTGTTTCTTTTATTATGAGATCTTGCCTTGAAGTAGTTTTTCAGTGTATCTAGGGTCAAATCATACCTCTCCATTGAATCTAGAATTGTCGGAATAGTCTAGATTGACCTTTGTTTTGTTAAAATTGGCTTATGTTTGTTAGATTTGTGAGGGTTTGAAGGGATTTTTCACTAGATCCAGGGGATGCCTAATTTTTTGAGGTGTGTTGAGCCCAAACAGACCTCACCATTGCATCTGCAGCGGCCAAAAACCCTAAGATCGATTGTCAAATCATCAAAATCCAAGTAGTTGACCTTTGTGGCAAAACAAAAATTGTCGTACAGCCCCGTACGACCGTCTGCATGTAGATCGCTTTTTTTTTTAACATGGTTGGTATTTTTTTATTTTTTGAGTTTTCATTTTTCAGAAAAAAAATTATAAAAAAAAACATTATTACAAGCATAGTGTTTTAAAAAAAAAAAACATTTTTTTTTTTCGATACCCGCAAGGTATCTAGTGTCAGGTGGCAACGGCCTTATAGCCATCCGATGGTCTGACAATACCACTGACAACGGTGTTTTCCAAGTCGTTGCCCCATTAATTTAAAAAAAATAAAAATTATTATTGTAAATTTTATTTTATTTTTTTAAAAAACAATTTTTTTAAAAAATAAGCCCAATTGGGAAAGTACGACGATGGCCATTTGGCTGTCAATTTTAAACATGTATTTCTGCTATGACGGTCGTTTGGATGTCAAATTTTCTGTAGTGACTGTGTATTTTTCCCTTTGAGAGCAGTTTTCTTCTGGAGGCCATAACTTTTGCCCACGATGTCGAAATCGGGCAAATGAGATATCATCGAAAAGAGGACTCAAAGACCTTTCTAGTGGTGCAGGTATTTTTTGGGGATTTTTTCTCAGGTGCTTGTTATTTCCAGTAAAATTCAGATCTTCTTTTTTCGAGTTGCCTTCAGTGTTTTTGGCATAACTTTTGCATACGATGTCGAACATGGGCAAATGAGATATCATTGGAAAGCTGGTTCTGAGCTCTTTGTAGTGGTACAGGTGGTTTCTAGAAATCCTTCTTCTTAGATGTACTCCTTTTTGGACCTTATGGACTCACATTGCATGCATTTATCATTTGTAAATGCAATAAAATAAAGTGCGTCAACTTTGTATGTGTAGTATTGGGATTCTTGCACATCACTTTGTGCCTTATTATAATTGCACTATGATATAAAGTGCCATGGGGGTTGATGTTTGCCTTTGTTTTTCCTTCATACCTTTCTCATGTGTGTGTGTCTTTATTTGCACACCCTTTATATCTGCTTGTACTTTCATGTCTACACATTCAAATGTTCTTGGTTCTTTATCATGCACTACATTTAGGAATTTAGTTGCAATGTACCTGTCATACCTCTCCCTTATCAACATTATGGGGTGGTTTCTACTGTTGGTGCTAATACTTCCTTGGTTTCATGTTGGAGTGAGCTATGCATACATTATTTGTTCCTATGTACTAGGTGGATGCAGTTACTAGTTACCCATGCATTTTGATGAGATGGAGTATTTACCATATGGACACTCTTGCATTCTTGTTTTGGAGGCAACCTTCCATTTTCACTTGATCAGTTCTTCAGACTATTGGTACTTACGCCATTTGTATCTTTGAGTTCTTGATGTTTGCCTTGGTTTTCCATCAGATTCAAGTAGTTTCAATGAGGGCACTCATGCAGATTCTTGTCTTTTTGATCTTGATCATCATTTATTTCAGAGAGGATTTTTCTTTCAACATTTCAACAGTCATTCTACAACAGTGTTTGTAGCTTCTTCATGCTTCAATGGTGTTCTTCATGTTCATCCTTTGTTCCTATCTTTTGGGAAAAAATTATTTTTGGTTGGAAGCTTCTTCGTCCTTCACTCTTGTTTGGAGGCTTCTTTAGTCCTTCACTTGTTCCTATTATTTTTGGGCCATTCTTGTTTGGAGGCTTCTTAGTCCTTCACATGCATTTCTCTCTTTTGGAGAGGAGGTTTTCCCACAACGTTTTCTCCTTTTCTCTTGTTGCGAGAGATCTTTTACATTTGTATATGGGTACCTCATCAAGCCTTGTTTTTTGGGACCCATGTTTTCTTTCATGCATTTTATCACTAGGTTTTAGCTTCTCCCTAAGTTCATCTTAAGGGGGGTGTTAGAGTAATAGGTTGTTTACTTAATTAATTTAATCATATTGATTAATTAACTAAACCGGGTTTACTTTATTTCACTTAAGCTAAACTTAGACCCTTTAATTAGTTAATAATTAATTATTCATCCTAGGGTTTTCACTTTAGGGTTTCAATCTCCTTTCTTAAGGATTGATCTCTTTGTAAATATTCAATTCTAGTTAATGTATTTTTTGCTTGCAATTGTTCATTGGGATCAGTGAGGTTGGATTATCAACTTTTAAAAATGATATTCAAATTGCAAAGATTGATGAGGAAGTGCATAATAAACTAAATTTAGTGTTTTCCTCTTCTATGAGCTCAAATGATGATTTTCCTAATAAGAGTGTTGAGCTTGGTGCTTGTCTTAGTTTAACACTTGATGTTGTCCCTTTGACTAGTTGTTCACCTTATGTATATATTGATCAAGAGTGGGATGCAGACGACTTGCTATAGGTTGACTCGCATATGTCTTACTAGTCTTTTGATTTTCATGTTGTTTGTGTGATTGCATGAGTGTAATGTGATCCCCCTGTTATGTTTGATATATCTCTCTTCATGTGCATTCCTCCATTTGTATCTACATTCTTATATATGTCATAAACATTAATATTTTCTTTTGTCTTGTGTTTTCCTTTTGGGGATGACACAATGTGTCAAAACATTTAGGTCTCTTCCATGCTGACCCAACTAGAGCCAATATTGGCATCCCATTTTACTATTTCCATTTTTTCTTGAGTCATGGTCCCTTTATGCATTTTGCCCTTAATAGCTCAACATTTATAGCCAATTTTGTAAATTTTCCTAATAGATCTCCCTTTGTCAAAGTTTACATAAGTGTTGGTCGTTTACATCCCTTTTGTGATTGCCATGTGCTAAATTTTCCAAAATCCAAGCAAAAATATACACAAGATCTCTAGTTCATATTCTAAGGACTTCTTGGAGTTTTAGAATTTGGTGTTTCCTATCTAGGCATACCTTTCCTCTAACCCTCGACTTCTCCACTTTGTCTTGTCAAGTTTTTGTAATTTCTCATCTAGGCATGCTTTTATGCTAATCACTGACTTTCAAAATTTCAAATTCTGAGATGCAGGTATACCTCTTAAATGTTACTTTTGGACATGAGGTATAGTGTCTCCCCGATCCTCAACTCCTAATATTTTTCTTTATCTATCCTTTTAGAGTTAGATTTATAGAGTTTTATTTCCCACCTTTCTTTTAGGAAAATGTTAAGAGGTTTTTCTAATCATTGAATCTTGATCATTTATACTATGTCATCTTTCAAGTTCAAACTGTTGACCACTATTTCTTGTCATGCCTTTGGATATGGTTTTCATTCTATCCTCGACTCCCACACTCTCATTCCTTGAATTAAGTTAGTTTTTGAGCTCCTTGTTGATGGTTTTTTTATTCACTTCACAACACAGGTAATGCATAGGTGCATTACCTCTCTTGAAAGACAATCTTCCACAATCAAATTGCAGAACACTATCCCAAGGTCTCTCGAGTATCAGGTCATGACGAAGCTTGGAACATATTAGTTGTTTGATGTGATTTTGCTGGAATCACAAGGCGGTCTTACGTAGTCAAAGCTATAGAAGAATTGGGTCGATGAATGGAGTTTTGTATATATGGAAGTATTGTACCTTGCTACAGGTTCAGACAGCAGTCTTGGACTCCATTGTTACATCGGATTTGGCTTTACAATGTGCAACGAACCTTAGCACAAGTTGTTTCTAAAAAAAAGGAAAAAGGGCGAGGAAGAAGGATGGTTCCTGGACCTGCAACTACCAATGAACAGTGATCATGGAGGTTCCTGCTATGGACAGTTTCCTTAAACATAATTTCACCTAATCTGAATTTTCACAATATCATGAAATTTGTGCTATCTTCTAAGGACAGCAGATATTCATCATTTATTCATCATGGAATATGTGAATAGAGATAAAGTTTAATGAGCAGCAATGAGATTAAAGTCTAGGCTAACTTTACACAATCATATACTAGCAGCAAATGACCAAAAGTATGGACAACGAAAGCATACACACAGCAACAGTCTTCAAAACCAGAGACAACATACTAATTCTACCAAAGTTAATCTAAGGATACTAAAGCAGCAAAGTAAGTTGAAGCAAAGTTCTAGCTAAATGGAGAAGAATCATGAAACATGTGGAGAAACCCAAAAATACACTAGAAAATGACTGTATTTTCTATTATATTTTCAGCAGCATGTCTTACAACAACTCAACTCTCTTAAAATGAGAGGAGGAGAGCCCTATTTATAGTTTCCAAAAAACAAAATGAGTGGCCAAGATTCGATTCTATTGTGTGGCCAATATTCACTTTACAATAGGGTTTCACCTACCCCCAAATATATTACATTTATAAATTCATTCTTGTCCTTTTCCCTGTTTCATCTTCTAGTGACAACACTATAGCAATTTCACCCTTCAGCTATTTGCCCTTTGTTGTAGCTATCCTTTGAGGAATTCTTCATTGATGATAGGGTTGCCTTCATGCTTCTTCAGCGCTACATACTCTACAAAGTTCGGGATCAGCAGATGGAGTTTATCCATCTCTATGATGTCTGATCGCAACACTTGGTAGCTCCATTCCTGGGAATTGCTGACAAGTTTCTTCCAATCCTCTTCATATTTGGCTGCACTATCCCTGAAAAGCTCCGACTGCGTGAAGGCATGGGCTGCAAAACTCATGAAGTCTGTGGTGACTTCAACTGACATCCCATCTTCCATGATTTTCAAGAAGTGAGGCTTTATGTTCTCAGGGTTGATCTTGGCTGCGGGCAGCTCATACCCCGTTATCAATTTGATGTACCGAGATCACTCTTCTCTAGAATCCCTAGCCCATTCGATATTTGGTGCTATCCGCTCAATGATTTTCTCGAGCCTTTTCCTTCTGTGATTGAAATCTCACTTCCAGACATCGACTAACCAGTGGTCATTGTCCTTGAAGGCCAGGTCCTTCTCCCAGACCTCGCCTGACAACGCGAGTATGGCCTCGATATTTGGATAGGTTGCCTCGTACTTCCTTGAGAACTCCTCACAGATCTGCCTCGTACCCTCAAGGGTCCTTTGCACTTTAAGGAACTTATTTGATGTCCGGACAACCAAATTGATGCCCCTATTTCCCATGTCTAAGACCTGTCGGAACCAGTTTTTCATAGTCTTGTCTAAGTTTTTTCTCTTTTCTAAATTATTAATCTGCTCCTAGGATAGCACCTGAGGCGGGGCAGATGATGTCATGGGCTGCTCGTCTAGGGATGATCACTGCTGAATATAGGTCGTTAGATCAACCACTTGTTCCTTGAGCTCCTCCTTTGAAATCTTATCCTGCTGGATAAGGTGTACCACTATGGCGACCAACTCTTGGAGGTGATCGACCTTCTGTTCCCTCGTGGCCACTCCCAAGTCGACGGTGGAGACGTTATAAATTAAACCCTGTTCTCCAACCACTGGTGTCACTATCTGCACGACCCTTGATCCCGAGGCATCCATGGTTACCTTCGATCTGACCTTTGGTTTCTTCTCCTTCTTCTTGGTGCTTATTTGTGCTCTAGCCATAATGGCTTCCAGCCTTGCCTTGGGATCCTTCAAGGTGGGAGTCTTCTGTTTTAGCTGCCTCTACAGCCACTCGGGTACTTGGGGCTCCTCCCTAGGTGGTTCACTCTGACTCATGTTGTCTTTTTTCTCAAGCTCGACGACTCTGACAATAAGAGACTTCTCTTTAGTCCCTGTATCTTCCTTCTCCTCATCAGAGTCTTGTTGAAGGGTTTTATGTTCAGTGGGGGATTTAGTATGCAACTGCTCTTTGGGTGGATCTTCTTTTTCAGCATCCCCCTCTTCTTCGTTCTGATTATATCCATGCTCTTTGGGGTTCTCCCCCTAGTCGTCCTCATGGAGGGATGCTTCCTTGTCATGCTCTAGAGTCTGGTCTTGCTTCTCAGTAGGAGACTTGCTGCCCCCTATCTCTTGAGCAGCAATCTCTTCTTCTCTTGTGAGCCGGTCCTCGGCTTCCTTATCTTCAATCTCCTTGAGTTGCTTCCCCCATTCTGCATTGAGCTCGGGGTCATTTGATTCTCTTATAAATTCAGCATTCAGCTCTTCTCTGGTCTCACTGGAGGACTCATAAGCCACCTCATCGATTTCCCGGCGCTCGAACAGTGGATGCTCATGGTACTCAAATTCCTCATCCTCCGGCCTCGATGCAGCCTCTAGCTGCCGTCGCTCAAGCTCGTCTGATATTTGCATTGTTACCTTCATCCTTGGTGGTTCAGTAGAGGGAAGGGGAACTGGAGTAGAGGCCATAACCTGGGCTATTGCAGTATGAACCATCAGATTAGTGAGCATCCCTAAGAGCTCGGATGGCACATTTTGCATATATTTCACGAAGGACTCAGGAAGATCAAGGACAGGCATAGTAGCAGTTGGAGTAGAGGGGAGGGAAGGATACATAGAAGAAGAGGAGATGGGTGAGGTCGTGGTAGATGATGAATCCACAGGAATGATCTGCAAGATTGGAGGAGTGGTAGCAAGGTGGACAGAGATGTCCACCGCAGGCGGGGAGGAGACAGAAGCGGCAAGTGAAGCGTGCGGGGCAGGAGTAGTAGCAGCAACAAAAATTGAAGGAGGTGGTGACCTTGGTGAGCTTGATCCTTCTTCTCTGATCCCAAGGGGTGGACCTTTAGGCATCACAGTCACCTTCGTGCCTCTAGTTGTCTTTCTCTTTTTCTTGGAAGGCTCTAGCTCAGAAGACTTGCGGGCATAGACCTTTGGTTTAGGCAGTTGCTCACTAGCCTCCTTTCTCTTCTTGGTCCTAATTGATGGTGGTGTGTTAGATGCTTCCCCAGTTGCGACGACAGCTACTCCTCCATCGGAGCCACTTGGTTCACTTTCCAGTCCCTTGAATGTCAAGGTGACTCCTTGTTTTAGTTGGGCCACCTGTTGGTCAATCCATGCCCTTTTTCAGATCTCAACGGGCCAAGTGAGTATGTTGATGTCATCAAGCTCTGGTTCATTCCAGTTAATTGTAGGCAGTGGTAAATTGGCGATGACATTGTATCTTGGATCGATCACTGTGTCTTCATCTTCTTCAAGTTGGTCAGGAACCGGGCACAAGTTGATCCTTCGCATATAGATGGTGGTCATGCGCATGTAGTGCTTCAACCACACCTCAAGATCATCTTTGCAGTTGGCCCAAAAGTCTTTGATGTTGTGGAGGTGGGCATACTCTCATCCTAGCGCCTTCCTGATGTGTCTGTACGAGTCCATTCGGGGTTGGGTTGTATATTGACGAAAGTTGTACTGGGCCAACTCCCTTTTTGAATACCCTGCACACTGGGAGGTATGAATCTTGTACATTCCTTGGCCTAGCCCAATGGGGTAAGATGGGCCCGCCAAATGCTTATCACTCAGGATGCTATGACTATGTCGTAGTTGTCGGGTCAGCTCCAATAGAATGATTAGGTCATTGGGGTACCGGGACACCTTATTTGGTCTTTTCGTGAATCCTTCGGCACAGATGTATGTGAACTTCGGGAATTGTATGTAAAGGAAGGCATACTATTTGAGGAGAGCCCTAGCACTATGAGAAACTCTTCTTTGAAAGTCACCCCCGAGGGACCAAATGATGTAGGCGATGAATGCATCATTCACTTGACAGTAATCTCTCTTAAAATTTTTGAACTGTAGTTGAAGGTATTTATCATAAGGCTTGAGTTTCACTCCCGATTGATCACTGGGTACCACTGTCAATCCCTAATAATGTCATCGATCAACGAGGGAATATACCAAGTAGAAGGTCATGAAGAACTTGGAGGTCTTCTTCACGGTTGTAAACTGCTCGTGGAAGCAATCACTGATTATCTCTCCCCAATAGAAAGCGATCCCATTACCGTAGAGAATTTGCTCTATGAAATAGAACATCCATTCTTGGAAGAAGGCCGCTGCAAGAAGTCCCATTACTTGGCTTAGCAAAGTTGTTAGGTCATGGTAATCCTCAAAAAAATTGCTGCGAAAAAGCTCCTGAGGAATTTTTCCTATGCTACCCTGCTTATCCTTTAACCAATATTGATTGATGAGCTTCTTGCATCCCAAGGGATCCTACTCCAATAGTTCCTTGCACTCCCCCATGGTGGGGGTCTCCATGCTCTCATAGGCAGGAATGTGGAATGTTGTCCTTATACCTAACGGGGACATGTTTGCGAGGATATTTCCGTCCTGGTCCACTATAGTTCGGGTCTCCTCTTGATATGCTTCCACGCATGCCATCACCAGTTCTGGGGCTACCAAGGCCAGCGGGAAGCCTGCAACTTTGGCAGCTCGCTTTTCTTTATCAATCTTGCATTCTCTATCTTGGGGTTCATCTTGACCCTTTGTATGAATTCATCAACATCGACCTGGCCGATGTTGGTATCTGTGACATCTCTCCAAAGAGAGGTGACTCTGGACTGTATGGGGACCCCTTGGAACTTGTAATTCATCAGGTCCTTGTCCTCCTTGCCTCGAGGCATCTTGGCTATTCCTTTCCATTTCTCCTTGGAGGCACTAGAACTTTTTGCATCGGATTCCATAAATCCTGCACAAAAGACAAGAATCAGTAACAATAAACATGATGAAACGGTCTCGAACAAGTCCCTGCACACCAAAATTAGCTCTGCAATCATTATTCATATTCAATAAGCATATAACACTTGATAATTCATCGTTAGAAAGCAATGCAGAGAATCCAGGCTCCTAGGGCCAGAATTCCCTTGGCAGAATGTCATTTAAAAGGGAAAATTGAGGATGAAATTCCCAAAGGCATTTCTCGATGTTGGATTTGAGTATTAGAAGGTCGACATGAGGGAAGACCTGATTTTAGCAAGTGGGTCGAAATCCATTTTGGATTTGGAGGTCATTTGATCCTTCATTTGGGAGTTCGAACATCAGATGCAGGATGACCATTGGAAATGGCGTAGGGGAGGCAAAAATCCGGGTTTTGAATTACCGTCATCGGGAAGTGGTTGCAGATCAGCCATTGGAAACGGCGAAATGGAAGCAGAGATCCGGGGAAGGAAATCCAGAGTGTAGTCTCCAGAGACAGTCAGAGGACTCGGGTAAGCCAGGTGACGAACAGAGCATCGGGACCCGGAGGTCAGGAGGTTGTCTCGAATTAACCGTTAAAACGACACCAGTGGAATGAAATCCCGAGAGGGGAATTCTGGTGGTTGGAATACATAAGAAGCTCGGGCAGTAGAACGGGGTCCGGGAGTCAGGAAGATGTCCTAGGACGGTCGTTTGGAATGGTGAACGCAACACGAAATTCTAAGGAAGGAATTCCGCATGTCGGGATTAGAAGTGAATTTCATTCAAAGGTTCTGCCTAGAAGTTGGAACAGATTTTGCGTAGTCGAGAACTGAGGTTCAGAAAGCCGCTTGGGGAAGGCCGTCGAAACGACGAAATCAACACGAAATTCTTGGAACAGAATTTCGAGGACCGAATCCTGGGGCTGCTTTGATCTTGGCTAGTTTTCGACCTTTTCCAAAGTCTTCAGACAGACTTCGAGTGTCCGGGGTCCGGAGGTCGGGAATGCGCTCGGGGAAGGCAGTCGAAACGGTAGAATCACAACAGATTCCCGCAAGGGGAAATCTTGAGGTCGGAATCCAAAGTGGGTTCGGGCGCAGAGAATTTTGAGCAGACAATCGCAGGAGCGCCCGGGCCCGGGAGACGTCGGCGACTGTTCCGAAAAATGACGCAGAGAGGTGAATTTTCGGATTGAATTTCGACTAGTTAAACGATTGATTTTACATTTTTAAAATGTGGGTTTTTAGCACAGGACATATTCCTACCCTATTCTAGCCTAATTTTGCATTTTACTTCATTTAAGGCTTGGAAATTGATAAAATGAAGAACAAGGGCGTGAACGCGGGCATACCTCAAGATCCCGAAGAAATTTCTAATGGCCGCGCGAAAAATGTTGGAAAACGGAGCTCGGATTCGGAGGCTGGAAATGCCGGATGCGCAGGAGCTCTTCGAAATTCTATCACTCGGTCGGATGAAAATGACAAGTAGAAAATCCAAATTTATAGCCATACCTGCCATTAATGCAGCATTCAATTCCTTTGTACGGCAGCAGGGGAAGTTGGTAAGTTCAATTTCGTAGTCGGCGGGCGGGAGGATCGAAGTCGGTGGCGAAGACGCCTCGCCATGACCCCGAAAACAGAAGCCGGGGGGGTTCGAGGTCCGAAAAGACGTGACGCGGACGCTAGAAACAACAAACCCGGAACGGAAATCTGGAAGGGGAGACCCGGGGTCCGGGCCCAAAAGGAGCCACAAACGCCAGAAAGGGCATTCCGACAAGGAAAACCTGAATTGACCCTAGATTTAGCATTTTTTAGAGGGGCAATTTTGGTCAAGCTTAAAATATGACTTTGGGGAACGTGCTGACCCTTTAGGACATAAACTTGGGCATGCAAAACGAGGCAAAGCAAAAAGGCCCCAGGAAGCAAAAGAGGGAAGAGAGGGTCCCCGTTCCGAACGGGGCGTGTGTGCAAAAGGCACAACACTCCTAAAGGCTTTATCATCAATTTTTAAAGTTATCTAACTCCTCAATAGGTCAATGAGTTGATGTTAGAGGTTCTTGAGTTTGTCTAACCCTCAAATCCTTGAAAAGACCATGTTGAAGTTTTGCTAATTTACAAAACCTCTAAAGTCCTAACAAATCCCTATGCAATGAGCTATAATGAAGTAATCATGTTGGTGAGTTACAAAGTTCCTTAAATCTATAAAATATTGACCAGGTTCAACAGTTAGCCAAATCACTAACTTGTTCACTTGCCAAAAAAGTTCATAATGATGGTTTAGTGACATGTTAACAAGTCTATGACCTTGGCAGTTTACCGCCAAGGTTCAAGAAAGTTATAATTTTCTAATGGAGGTTTATGAGTTACAAAAATTCTCAAAAAAATTCCAAGTTCTAGTGTGATTCATTAATATATAGACACTACATTTTGTATTGCTCACTCCCACTTGCTTCCTTTCATGACCCAATTTTCCATTAATGACTAAATTTGATGTTACAACTACTTAGAGGGTTTCCCACCCAAAAATAGGTATTCATATAAAGGACACAAATTTATATATACTTCTAATGATGAAGAATGAGGACAACCATGTGGCCATTAATGAGGTGGTTGGGTTTTAGCTCTTAATGGTCCTCTCACTTGTTCAAGTTACCAATCTCATTTTTCACAAGATATTGAGGATTGAAGGAATGACCCTAGAATCTAAATAGAGTATACAAGAATTGATAGGTAATAAGCCTTGGAATATTATTACTAGAAACAAATTAAAGAAGCCATTCCAAAAAAGGAAAAGCAATAGAAAATTTTACATATTCATGATATCCTATTTGGTAATTTTAATATAAAGCCCTCTGGATCTGCAATCACTGTGAGCTTTTGGAAGGCTTGGAGCCCTGTAGGCACTTGATTTTAGGTCAGTGAGGTGGTAAGTAAAAATAACAACAGTATCTTGTGTTTCAGATATGTGTGGTGGAATCTGAAAAACAATAGCACGCCTCTCGCTTTAGTGCAAGGGTGCTCAACCAAGAAATAGAATTACAAAGGAATCTCTTGATTTAATGATATTATGTGTAATATTAAAATAAAGAGATGGGATCAAGTGAAAAATGAATTTGATATTCCAAAATCTAATAAGAGATCATTTTCTATTGTTAAAAAGGCCTTGTGATTAATATAATTCTCGGTTAAAATTATATCTAAGGAATCAGGTGATGGAAACTTCAATTGGATTGATGGAACTCTCCTCCTAAATGACACATTTGTTAATTTTTATAAAAAAATTGCCCACTCCCTACAGGTGCTTGACCATGTTAATCAATGTTGGAAGTTGAAATTAGAAAAAAAAGAGTGGTCTAATATTGTTAAAGTCTGTTGGTCCAATAAAATTAAACCAAAAGAATGTTGTTTTAGATGGTTTTTGTTGATAAGAAGGTATTGATCCTATTGCATTGCTTCATTCTATATGTAATTATGGAGAAGATACAAAACGCATTTTTTCTAAATGCCATAATGCCTCTACAATTTGGTCATTGTTCATGGGTAATGTTCTCGGATGGGATTGTAGAGATGGTGTTTCTTGGTTTGAAATTTTGTGTGGGTATATTAAAGGTTTTAATGTTGAGTCAAATTTGTTTTTGGTCAATTTTATCCATTAAAATTCTATGGTTTTTATGGAAAAGGAGGAATGAACACTTATACTAGGGAAAAAAGAGGGTTCTTACTAAGTCTAAATGTAGACTCACGTATCATTTTATTGTTGAACATGTAACCTTAACATTGAGAATGCCTACAAATGAGTTCATGAAAATATTGGAAGAAGGTGCTACCATGCTATTGAAAAATGATATCCAGGAGATTGATCATTGGCCTCAAGATTTGAGGAATATTTATTGTAAACTCCAGAAGGAGTATTGGGCAGGTGCATGGAGATGGGTAGCCAATTTGTGGCCACTTTCAAAAAAAAGTTTTGAAAAGTCATAATGTGAGTGCGTTATAACGCGCTCGCATTATGACATGTTAAAAGAAAAAATAAAATAAAACTCATTCATTCTTCATTTCGACTATGTTTATTTGTTGTGCCCGTGGCCAAAACCCCCATTTTTTGTGCCCACATTCTAGGAGGCATTGTGTAAAAATCTTCACCAATGGTTGCTATTTCTTCACAATGATGGTGCCATGACGAGGAGGAGGTGTGAGAGGTAAGGATTGTTTGCTTTTTGTTTTGAATTTGTTAGTTTTAGGTTGTATTTGATTTGATTTTTTTGAATTTTTAGGAGATGCAAATCAACCTTTAAACCCTCAAAATCCTCAACAAGAAGAGCAACCAAATCCCGAAGAACAAAATCAACAACAACAACAACCTCCTCCACCAATCACCAACCCCCTCTAGGCACTCAACAAAATTTAATGAGTGAAATTGAGAACAACAAAAATAAAATTGAGGATTTAATCAGTAGGTTGAGTGATCCAAATGGTTCAACCACAAAAAGAATGACCCTAGCAATTTCATTGAAGGATATGTTAAAAAATTTAGATTCAATTAGCAAACAAATAACTGGATGGCAAGATAGGAGGCAGGCAGCTAGGGCTTATTATGTGAATAAACTATCATATAAAGATGTAAAGGATTTAAAAATTACAAAAGGTGATTTGTGTTCATTATTCAGTGACCCACGGACAAATCAAAATCTTACCCTCAATGCGAAGATGTTTCCTATTCATTGGTGCCACCACCAACAGATTAGGAACCATTTTTATGATATGTGGTACATGGTATTTGATTACCCACCGTGCAACAATTGTGAAGTCCCACAATATTTTCTTACGAAACTATACAGTGATTTCATATTGAACAAAATCCCAAATTATTTTGATATGAGGGAATTCCAGGGGAGAGGTGGGGGGTCAGCTCAGGATAGACCCGGTGCACATCCGGATCCTATGCAATAAGGGAGACAAGCTCTCGCTAGGACACCTCGTGAGCACATTGTTATGCCTTCCATCGTGAAGGAGAGTGTCGACGTAGAGACATTGCAAGTGATCATCACTTTGACCCAGAGTGTCATCCATCATACTAGCCCTATTCTACAGTGCCATCCAGGGGAGTCTTCGAGTGGTGGCCTTAGAACCCGTGTGTGTCAATCTTGCGGGGAAACTTGTTCATATGACCCCACTGACACTCAGGAGGCTGCTATGCAGGATCTGTCTATAGCTATGGAGATGGAGAGAGCAACTGACATTTTGCATGAGGCGTATGGCATTGATAGTTAGGTAAAAGTTAGCATGTTCATTGAATTTAATTTCTTAGATTTTGATTTTGAAATGCAAGATTAACTAATTTAGTTTTGTGATTTTAATAAAATTGCAGGGTCATGGTGTTGAGACTGGATACACCAGCCCTCCACCTACTTATTTCTGCAGTACACTTATCGGTGGGGTATGTAACTAGTAAAGAATTATAAATTTATTACATGTTAATAGAATTGTTTTACGAATGGTATTTTAATATGTGATTTTGGATGTTGAACATGCTAATATTGGAGGTTTCGAGGGAAAACCTCCCAGTGCCAATGGATTTACTCAAACCTACACAGAGGTAATAGAATAAATATTTTATCTAATGAATTGTACTTAATAGATTTGTGTAGTTTATATGCACATGGTTGATTACGTTGAATAATTTTTTGTTTTATTTTCATATGTTGCAAGCCGAAACACCTCTGAATGTGAGGAGGGAAATGGAGATTAGTGTTTCATCTGCTATACAGTCCTCGATGGCTTTGACAGGGGAGCTATGAGGCAAATTAGTAAATTTCAATTTACATTCGTTGTTATAGATGTTAGTTAGTGAAAAATCAAACCATTATTGATTCATAGTTTAATTTCTATTTGGATAGTTTATACAAGGTTTGAGCACACCTAAGCATGGGCGTGTGAATATTTCCCTC
Organism: Sequoiadendron giganteum; assembly: GCA_007115665.2. Lineage (NCBI taxonomy): Eukaryota > Viridiplantae > Streptophyta > Pinopsida > Cupressales > Cupressaceae > Sequoiadendron > Sequoiadendron giganteum. Next base: position 497,054,883 of record CM021107.1, on the reverse strand, counting down.
ATGGAGAGAGATCATGAGATGGCAGTAAGTTATTATTTTGTCAAATATATCATTTTTTATAATGTAATTTCTACATATTCATGTCTTTACTTTTTATTGTAAAAGTTAAAACTTCACCATGAACCAAACACTAGGAGGAGAAGCAAGAGCACTCCTCGAGCGCAACACAAATGAGTGACAGACCTATCGCCATCCAATCGACAAGCAAAGGGAAAGAATTTATTTCCAGAGCATGGAGAGCAATGAGTTTTGATTCCAAAGCCCTTTGTTGTATGCCTACATGTTAGTTTTGTACATATTTTGTATTGGACATATTTGACATTGTATGCCTATATGGCATTCTCGTAAGCCTAAATGACTTATATCGACATATATTGATGTTTTCCTACATGGCTATTTGGTTAATACAAATTGTTTTTATCGATGGTTTCCATATTTGTATTCTAAATTGATGGTTCAATAGATATGAGCTACGTGTATTCAAGTGTATACTTTACAACTTACGTGTATACTTTGTGATTTACATGTGTTCTAATGTATGCTTTGTGACTTACGTGTTTCCATGCATATACCTTGTATTCGTGCATATACTTTATATTAATTTGTGTATACTATGTATTCATGTGTATACATCAAAGCTTACGTGTTTTTGAGTACTTGTGCTTCCCTTATTCACATGTACATGCTTGAATTATTCATGTGTATACTTATTAATTGGTTAGCCCTAGTATTGATCATTGTTGTCCTTCATGGTTTGTCTCGAATATTAATTGATTGATGCTAAAAAGCTTTATCGAAAAGCAAAAAACATATTTTCAATTGGTATTCCATGAAATGATTCATAAAAAGATTCCAATATGTTCTTGATGCATCACCATATAAACACATTGAAAGATTTATATGTCAATTTTTTGCAATATTATTTCTTGTATACAAAATGGACTCGGGAGAAAGCAAGTTATAATTTATAATACAAATTAAATAGACTCAATGTTGTCTTAGACCCCAGAATAGGTCTATTTAACAAAGAAACACACTCTCAATCACTCTTCCAATTGTAAAACACCATTGGGCAGCATTTACCAGTCTGCAAATCCACAAAATCCACAATTTTTAGGGCATGATTGACCCTCTAACCCCACTATCCTCTAAACCCTCACTTTTCTCAAATTTCACTAGGGTTTATTGAAAATCCCATATCCAGACATCATACAACCTCAAAACCTCTTCCAACACTCTTCATTCTACCTGCACAAACTTAATTGACCACCAAATTATGTTGCCCCTTGACTTTACCCACTTTTACTCCCTCAAACCTCTCTTTTTCATTCAAAACCCCTCTATTCCCAATTAGGGCATCATGCCATAACATAATTTTGACCTCCCTTGTCCTTGTTGACCATTTGAACACATCAAAATCCACAACCTCACCCTATTTCCAACCTATTCTAACTTATTCTCAAGCAATTTCTTCTTTTCACCTCATCTAGCCTTGCTTTTAAGGCCTAAATTCTGAATTTTGAACAAGGGCATCATTAGTAATCTCTTCCAATGCCTTTACCAATGTTATTTTCTTATTTTTACTTACATAATTGACTCAAATGACCCCACACTAACTCAAAACTAAAACCAAGATTACAGAATGGGCTATCATGGCCTTATTTGACATTATAATGACTAAAACCACTGAACTAGACCTTCTTCATCAAATGGGGGAACAAGGTGCTCTGCACCAATGATCATATGCTTTTTGTGTGGAATAATTGGACTTCTCAACCATCGTGTGTATGTTTCTCTTTCCCATTGTTTTGCATGCCATCATAAGGGATCAAGTCGATTGAACGCAACTCAGATCAATTTCGCGTGTTTGGGTGCAAAATAGGACCATGCCTAAAATAAACCTACCTATTGGGATGTGTTGGAGCAATTAGTTTGGTCAAACAAGTTGCAAAATGAAATTTGCACCACTTTTCAACTTTACACTGCTTCCATTTGACACTTTTTCCATCAAGTGAAAATTGGACACCACAGGAAAACAACTCTGAGATAACAAAAATTGAGAAAATTTATGGTAGAGGGGCCCAATGAGATCCCGTAGGCTCAGATGAAGAGTTTGTTTATGAGTAATAGCTCGTCAAAGTTTTCTTCCCTTTTGCATTTTGGACCCTTAAGGGATCGATCTGGTTGAACGTAGCTCAGAGTGATTCTGCATGTTTGGGTGTGAAAGATGACCATGCCTAGCATAAAAATACCTATTCAAATGCATTGGAATAGTCCATTTGGTCAGACGAGTTGTAGAACAAAATTTTCACCACTTTGCAACTTTGCACTGCTTGCATTTAACACTTTTTCTATCAAGTGAAAATTCATCGCCACGAGAAACCCACTTTGAGATAGCTAAAACCGAGAGAGGTTTTTGTAGAGGGTCCCAACATGATCTTGTAGGATCAGACGAGAAGTTTCTAAGCATCACAATATCCGAGTAACAACATGTTGAAGTTTGCAGCCATTTTGCACTTTGGACCCTTAAGGGATCGATCCGGTGGAACGTAGCTCAGAGTGATTCCGTGTGTTTGGGTGCGAAAAAGGAACATTCCTAGTGTAAACATACCTATTTGGATGCGTTGGAATAGTCTGCTTGGTCACACGAGTTGCAGAACAAAATTTGCACCACTTTGCACTACTTGCATTTGACACTTTTTCCATCAAGTGAAAATATGTCGTCACGGGAAAACCAGTCCGACATAGCCAAAACCAAGAGAGGTTTTTGTAGAGGGGCCCAATGCAATCTTGTAAGATCTGATGAGAAGTTTCTAAGTGTCACAATATCCGAGTAACAACATGCTAAAAGTTTTAGCCATTTAGCACTTTGGACTCTTAAGAGATCGATCCAGTTAAACGTACCTCAGAGAAATTACGCGTGTTTGGGTGCGAAAGAGGACCATGCCTAGTGTTAAAATACCTATTCAAACACATTGGAATAGTCTGCTTGGTCACACAAGTTGCATAACAAAAGTTGCACCACTTTGCAACTTTGCACTGCTTGCATTTGACACTTTTTCTGTCAAGTGAAAATCCGCCGTCATGGGAAAACCACTCTAAGATAGCCAAAACTGAGAGAGGTTTTTGTAGAGGGGCCTAATACGATCCTGTAGGATTAGACGAGAATTTTCTAAGCATCACGATATCTGAGTAACAACATGCTGAAATTTGCAGCGGTTTAACACTTTGGACTCTTAAGGGATCGATCTGATTGAACGTACCTCAAAGTGATTTCATATGTTTGGGTGGGAAAGAGGACCATTCCTAGCGTAAAAATACCTTTTTGGACACGTTGGAATAGTTCGTTTGATCACATGAGTTGCAAAATGAAAGTTGCACCACTTTGCAACTTTGGGCTGCTTACATTCGACTTTTTTTCCATCAAATGAAAATCCGCCACCATGGAAAAACCACTCTGAGATAGCCAAAATCGAGAGAGGTTTTTGTAGAGGGTCCCAACATGATCATTTAGGATCAGACCAGTTGAATGTACCTCAGAGTGATTTCACGTGTTTGGGTGCGAAAGATGACCATTTATAGCGTAAAAATACCTATTCATATATTTTGGAACAATTTGCTTGGTCACACGAGTTGCAGAACAAAAGTTGCACCACTTTGCAACTTTGCATTGCTTGCATTGGACACTTTTTCCATCAAGTGAAAATCCTCTGCCACAGGAAAACCACTTCGAGATAGCCAAAATCAAGAGAATTTTTTGCAGAGGGGCCCAACATAATCTTGTAAGATCTGACGAGAATTTTCTAAGCATCACAATATTCGAGTAACAACATGATGAATTTTGTAGCCATTTAGTACTTTGGACTCTTAAAGGATCGATCCGGTCGAACGTACCTCAGAGTGATTTCCCATGTTTGGGTGTGAAAGGGGACCATGCCTAGTGTAAAAATACCTATTCAGATGCATTGGAACAGTCCGCTTTGTCACACGAGTTGCAAAATGAAAGTTGCACTATTTTGCAACTTTGCACTGCTTGAATTTGACAATTTTTCCATCAAGTGAAAATTCGCCGCCACGGGAAAACCACTCTAAGATAGCCAAAACTGAGAGAGGTTTTTATAGAGGGGCCCAATGCAATCCTATAGGATCAGATGAGAAGTTTAGAAACATCACAGTATCTAAGTAACAATATGCTAAAGTTTGCAGCCATTTAGCACTTTGAACTCTTAAGAGATCGATCTGATTGAACGTGCCTCAAAGCGATTCCACATGTTTGGGAGTGAAAGAGGACCATACCTAGCATAAAAATACTTAATTAGATGTATTGGAACAGTTCACTTGGTCACAAGAGTTTGCAGAATGAAAGTTGCACCACTTTGCAACTTTGCACTGCTTGCATTGACACTTTTCCATCAAGTGAAAATTCGTCGCCACAGGAAAACCACTCTAAGATAGCCAAAATCAAGAGATTTTTTGTAGAGGGAACCAACGTGATCTTATAGAATTAGACAAGAATTTTCTAAGAATCACAGTATCCGAGTAACAACATGCTGAAGTTTGCAGTCATTTAGCACTTTGGACTCTTAAGGGATCGATCTGATTGAACGTACCTTAGAGCGATTTTGTGTGATTGGGTACGAAAGAGGACCATGCCTAGTGTAAACATACTTATTCAGATGCATTGGAACAATCTTCTTGGTCACACGAGTTGCAAAACGAAAGTTGCACCATTTTGCAACTTTGCACTGCTTGCATTTGACACTTTTTTCATCAAGTGAAAATATGCCGCCACGGGAAAACCACTTCAAGATTGCCAAAATCGAGAGAGTTTTTTGTAGAGGGGCCCAACGCAATCCTGTAGGATCTAACAAGAAGTTTCTAAGTTTCACGGTATTGAGTAACAACATGCTGAAGTTTGCAGCCATTTAGCACTTTGGACTTTTAAGGGATTGATCTGGTTGAACATACCTCTGAGCGATTCTGCATGTTTGGGTGCAAAAGAGGACCATGCCTAACGTAAATGTATCATTCCTAGTATAAATGTACCATCTACTTTGAAGAAGATCAATAAAATTCATTGTTTCCTTGCATTTTTCTATATTTTTACCAGAAATCTTATGTTTCCTTGAACTGTACGGTTCTATATAGGGTGATTATGTTCTCTTTTCCAATCTCTTTGTATTTCCACAGACCCAATACATATTTAGAAACCCATTTTTATGTTAGGGTGATTATTTGGTGAAAGGGAATAAGTTTTATGGGGTTTGTATTGATGCCCCTGTAGATTTTGATGGAAAAGGGCATGAAAAATGAGGTTTCACCCAAGGGTTTGATAAAATATTGCATGTAGAGGTTGGGTGATTGTCTTTTGAGTTTGTGCAGGTGATTTTAAGAAGGTCTAAGGTGGTGGCATGTTCTGGTAAGGTGTGGAACCATTCATTTCAATAAACCCTCCTCATACTAGCATAAAATAAGGGTTTTGTGGTTTAGCATGGTGGAGTGAGTTTCTCCTAACAAAAGTTATGGATCTGAGGGTTTAGATACATGAGAATTGTTGTCCCAATAAGTTCAAGGATTTTTTGAATGTTTAAAGGTATGTTTCTTTGTAAATTAGGCTTAGTTAGCCTAATGAGAACAACGAAGAAGGTCATTTTTGATGCACATGTTCCAAGACAATCACTATTGATTTTGAAGTATGTGTTGTAACTCAATAATAGCTATATAGATCAATCATTTTTTTGTGAAGTCATTTGAGAAGTTTTCCACAAAACACCACTTGGAGCCACACTTTTCACTTGGAAATTCATCATAAAACCCTATAGCAGCAACTCCACCTTTGTTTTCTTGAATTCCCCTGCACAAATAAACACACACACACCTAAAACATCCTAAGACTAACTTAATCCACTGATCTAAACTATCAAATTCAGTGGAGTATTCATTATTAGTTATCTAGACTTTCAAAACCCCAATCTTGAGGGTTTACATACTGAGTTGAGAAAAATCAGTTCAAATTAATGATAAACTCAATGGATACCCTCCTAAATAGATTCAAATGAAAGATGCTTCACTATTCTACCTTAAAAAGCAAGATTCAAGGCCTTAAACTTTTGTACAGGCCGTACAAGTTATGAACAACTGGAAAAACTCATAAAATCACTAAAATAGGGACTTTATTGATTGTAAATCTTCAAGAATACAAAAGATCTCTTTTATAATGGCTTGAAATCAGAATTGAGATTTGTCAAAATCATCAAAATAAGGATGTTGCATTAATTTTTTAGCTAATATTTTCTTTGATGGTTCATAAATCAACATTTATTGTAGCGAGAGACCAATCAATTTTTAGTAGTTTACTTACAAATATGCAAAGTAAAAGAGAAAAAGAAAGAGCATCCAAAATGGAAATGAAATGAAAATAGATGGAAGGTACTTACAGATAGGTATGTAGGTCTCACAACTTAGTCACTCCTAGTCATACATCTTCACTGGGAATTTCAACATACCTATTGCACACATCACCTCTCATGAATAAAGTTGAAATTTGAGATGCTATTCTAATGTCTACATCATAGCTTCTCATGATAAGGTTAACTTCAAATGAATAACTTGAAATTCCCTCACCAAGCTTTGTACACACTTTTGTAATGGCTTAAAATCATGATTGATATTTGTCAATATCATCAAAATAAGGATGTTGCATTGCTTTTCCGGATGACTCATAAATTTGCATTTTCTACAAGGGGAAACCAAACAATTTCTAGTAGGTTACTTACAAATAGGCAAAGTAAAAGAAGATGATAAAATTTCCATCAAAAAAATTAATGTGCATACAAGTATAAATTAATAAGAACCGATGTGCATACTTACAAATTAATCCAACGAATCATTTGGGTCTTCTCTACTCTTTATTGTGTCAAGTATTGCTTCATGGTCAAACTCACAAACCTTCCACAAGACCTTGTTCAAAGGTCTACCCCATATTTGGTCAAATGAACATTGGATGCCATGACAAGGTTCGAGTAATAACGAATCTTATGACGCGTGTCAAAGTCCTGAAACAACCAATGTTTAACACTCTTATGTGGGTACCTTCTAAGCCATGTTCTAGTAACAACAACCAAGCCTGTAGGGTATTCGATGTTTTCTGCATCTATAACTAGGGCCTCCGATTTATTTTTGGCCTCAACACAATGACACAAGTAATATTTTGTTCCCTCTTTATTGTCTTCATCTGCAATAACTGCATAAACTTGCCCTGCATTGATATGTGTAGCAAATCTCTTGAAATTAGTCAACATTACGAATACACTACAAAGTAATATAACAATATGGAGTTTCAAAATCTAAGCAAGAAAATATATTACCTGGTTGAACTAGATCTGATACGTGGTCAAAGTCGACTGATGATTCCATCTATGTTAGTTCCAATACTGTTAGAGGGTGATACGTGTGAAGTGGGCTGAGATTACTTGTCAACCATTTGTCAACCCACTCCCCTAACTTGCAATCATTCCAGGCTTGCATTGCACATGAAGAACAAAATCATGCCATCTTCCATGTATCGATACTCCATGAACCTACATTTGAGCTAAGGAAAGAGTGTAGCTCACTCAATCCTATTAGTGTACAACAATTCTCATATGGTGCAATGTTAGTATCATCCATCAACCAAAAATACCTACAAACTGAAGACATACCTTCATTACCTAGAACCATCGAAGCATTACACCACTCGACAATTGATCTTGCATCTGTCAACTTTGCATTGTCTTTATACTTTAACTCTTCTCGTGCTAATTCTCTTTTCATGCATGCTCTTGCACCATCATGCTCCCCCTTTCCATGCCTAGCCTCACAAAAGTTCCACATATGTTGTACACCTATAATGACATGCATCTTGCTCAACTAGCAGAACATGCGTGAGTTCTTGAACTGTGTTGCATAGTTATCCAACCATATTATATGTCGACTGTATGCTATTCCCCTTTGAGCCAAATCACTATAGAACATCTGGAAGCAACCTTGCATGAACTTTGGAGAATGTGTGCGATCATCACTAATATAAAAATGATACTCGCTCAATACCTTCCTTTGGTCCTTTGTACTATCGGCTACATGAATGAATGTTATTTGCACAAATATCAAAACCTGTGTGGAGTTGTAATATTGTGACTGCACCTCACACTGTGGTTGTAGAGCGTAGTTCTCTGCAAATTCAACCACTGATATTATGTTACCAACTAGAAAGGTGTCCTTGCATAGCTTGAATTGTGTGTCCAACCATCGGGCTCTATGGGTATGCATTGCATACTCATATAGTATATTGTCATGAAACATGGACATAAACTGATACACTGGGATCTTCTCAATAACCAAATCACATATTTTTGCTTGAGACCCATCTTTTGTAGCATATTCCATTGTTTTATTCTTCCCGAACTCTACTAGTTTTTGTCCCACCTCATTTGTGCTTTCCATATGTTGACATACTGGCATACTTTGGAAGCCACCGCAACACTCACATGAATCATCCAAGCATGTTGTCTTGTAGAATATTTGTCCATCCTCTATTTCACATAATTTTTTTGATAAGAACTCTCTTGAATATTTTGGTGGGGTTTCTATGCCACTATCCTACAAAACATCATTAGTATGCAAATCTAAACATATAAAACGATAAACATCATAATGGTTAGAGAATTCAATATGTATTCTACAACAACAAGTAGTGCGTGTGTGATTTATCTTGACATAAAAAAGTTTAAGCATTTCAAAAAATATCTGACAAATACTAATTTGAGGATAATCATTTTGAAATTTAAGAAAAAATTGGGTTTGAGTCATATCCAAAAAATGCTTTGAATGTGGCTCACGGTTCTGAATACCGATTCTCCTTCTTACCACATCCCTTTGATTCGGAGATGGCCTTGTGTTACTCTTCCAATACTCTTCAATAAGTGTTCTCAATGCTTCAAAAACTTTTTTATCTTTTTGTGGCAGTCTCCCCGAGAATGCCCATAATTCATTTGAATCAGTGCCCTCAATTCTTTGCCACCTTTGAATGACTTTTGATAAAGTTTTTCTACTAATTCTCATTTGTTCACTCGTCTTTCTAATGAGATGAGCTCTCTTTGTTTGAATTCTTACCAAAGTCAATGTAATGACACGTCGTGTGACATTACTATCCTTTGAGTGTGAGGTCTTACCCACACTCTCATATGCATCCATTAGATTCTTCACAATAGTGTTTTCACTCGATGAATTTGATGTTCTCAACCCAAGAGTCTTTATGATGTCTCTATACTTTATACCCCACATCATTTCAACAAATAGTTGACATCTTGCGGTGTCATTTAGCCTTTCAAAGTACAATTTCCAAATCTTATCAGCATATCTTCTACACGTGCGTGTTGGAATCTTACCTTCCATGTGTTGCAAAATATCCTCATCAATATTAATCAAATACTTTGGCTTTCTACACAAAATTCTAGGTGGTGTTCTCCTAGGTACATACATCTCAACATTACGAATTTCATCAATATTTAATTGAGGTGGGCTAGATTGTGTACCTTCGATCGATGGTGGAGTAGAAGACATACCTTGACGTTCTCATGGGGATGATGGCATACCTTCTACGTCAAATTTGAGTGATGATGTACTCTCAACTTGAGATGCGATCGATGGTGTCCAAACATATTCACTTACGATAGATGGTGTCCCTCAATATTCACTTGCAGTAGTTGGTCTCCCTTCATATTTTCTTGTGCTTATAATGGTGTCCCTTCATATTCACTTTCCATAGAGGGCATGTCTCCATCTACGGTATCTGAATTTGTCTTACCACAATGCTTTCACATTCGTGCCCTTTGTGCTACCAAATCTTGTTCTCTTTTTTATGGTTGAGGTTCCTCTTTAGTTGGCTTGTTTTCGTCAATAGTACCCAATTTCTTCTTTTCACGATATTCCCTCAACCATTCTCTCTCCTTTAATTTGAAGGTTTCATACTCTTCGTTAGTTTATTCCTTCTTTGTTTCTTCAGGATGGTAGATAATTTTACCTGTAGCATGGCAATGAGATGAATATTAGTTCCTAAAATATTTATCCATTCAAATAAATTAAATATATGCCATTCAAGGCTTCATAAAAAATACTTACAATCATCTTGTAGAAGACTATTTCTAGCATAGACAAAGGTGGTGTAGGGGCATGCCATGATTACAAGATAGGCAAAATTACATTGTTTTCCTTGTGTAAATGGGGTGTTAAAGAAGGGTTTTGATGAAATGTTCAAGGAACCTTCCATGTAATGGTTGTTTGAGCTTGTGTAAGGCATTTTTGAAGTGTTGTTGGTATTGGTGAGGTTTGCTAAGCTTGGTTGTCAAGAATTTCAATAAACCCTGGGTTATTTGCATAAAAATTGAGGGTTTGGTTTTAAGGTTTGAAAGTCATTTAAAATGGTGTATTGACCCATTCCTCTCACTGTGGCCACTCTAATTCAAGGAATGGGTCTGCAACATCACTAAAAAGGTGTGGGAATGTTGAGTGTGTATAGGGGAAATTTGGTGTTTTCCATGTGAATTTGAGAGGTTTTGACATGCTAAAGTGAGTATTGTGTTAGGGCAGCATATTTCTAGGCCATTTTAGACCTGTTTGAGGTGGTGGCATGTTTTGATAAGGTTGGGAAGTGTGTTTTCCAATAAGCCCTAGGTTAATTGCCTTAAAAAGATGGTTTTTGGTTTTGGCATCTTGGTGCATGAATTTATAAGAAGTAATTGTGAATTATTTGGTTTGAATACATATAAATTTCTGCCCACATTTGTTTGGAGGTTTTGGTCAAGTTTCAAGATAAGTTTCTTTCCTAAAGTGTCCTAATTTGAGGCCTAGTTGGCGTAGAAATCCTGATTTGAGAAATTAATTACAAAGTAACCAATAGTGGTTTGTTGGCATGTTATTGTGTACCCTGAAGGGTCCTTGAAATGGTTCAAGTCTTGGTCTGAAAGAATCTTATTGAGAAGAAATACCCGATTGAATGAGTTGGAAATGGTACAAGGAAGAGTGCTGATTTGGTGAAAAGTGAAGAGTTTTGAGAATTGTGACTTGTGAATTGTTGTTGTTGGTTGATTTTTTATGTTCAAGTGTTGCAGGACCTCCCCTAGTTGCATCACAATTCAAATTATTTGTCCATGCTTCCATTTTGATGACAACCTAAGGTTATAATGACAAACAAACAATGATCAACATGGAATATAATTGTTTGACAAAATACCTCAATGAAAGCTTTGGAGAGTGGTATGCACTTCCATAATAAAGGATTGAGAAATGATGTTTTATTTTACTTCCTTAAAATGTATGTCATATATATGTGTATACAAAATGTGGAAGCATACACAAGGTAAGTCAATTGTTAAATAACAAAATGCCTCAAAGAGATGTGGTTTAAAAATGTAATTGGCAAGTGTATATAATTGTGTAATTTAAAATGTGCATTGACAACCTAAGGTTATAATGACAAACAAACAATGATCAACATGGAATATGCAAAATAAAAAAATGAAATCAAGCCATAATAGAATGAAAGAAAATGTGTAAAGACTTCAATACCTAAAAAACAAGACTTTCAAATGGAGGAGTTCAACCCAATTATGTAGCCTTAGCTTCTTATTTCTTCAAACTCCTCAACAATTTGACTTTTTCAAAAGCTTGTTCCCCTCCAACCTTCAATTGTATATCAATTTTCAATGGAATTCAAACTTGAATTTATATTATATGTCTTTCAACGTGAAAACTTCGCTATTTCATGCAAAGGTGGTAGAAAGATCATGGAAAAGGTGGTGGAATGTGAAAAACATGCTTGCACACTTCACAACATCATCAAAAAGCTACTTTTTGTCGGAGCATGTGAAAAACTAGGAGATTATGCATAATGTGGGCCTTGAGATCACAGGTATATTGTTTTTTTTACCATTTTTAGTGCAACACAAAACACGCTCGCGTTATTATGCGAGCGTGTTATTTCTTCCTAAAATGGCCATATCTCTACTTCAAAATGCGCTTGCATTATGAGAAAGTTGGTTTTTTTATAGATTTATTTTCTCTCTTTGTCTATACCCTATATACCCTGATTCTATGTCTCTTACCTCTACCCTTATACCCTAATTCTATCTCTCTCCCCTCTACCCTTAACCCTTATACCCTATATCTCTGTCTCACTCCCTCCTTCTCTCTCTCTCGAGTCTCTCCCTCATATCTCAACCCCTATACCCTCTCCCTCTCTCAACTCCCTATCTCTCACTCACTCACTCATTCGATCTCTCTCCCA